>JBAIZL010000403.1:512500-650000 GCA_036971475.1 Prosapia bicincta
GTGTGTGTGTGTGTGTGTGTGTGTGTGTGTGTGTGTGTGTGTATATATATATATATATATATATATATATATATATATATGAAGTTAATATATTACTATTGTAAATACTTTTATCCACCACTAAGTGCAATGATTTTACCTTGTGTGATGAAGCACCTTTCGGTCACTTGACCATTGTCGAATCACTCTTTTTTTCAGATTTAATGTTTTCTTTGATTATGTTTAATTCGGCTATTTTTGTTGATTTATTGATAATTGTATTTTGTTTATTTCTTAAGTATAATTTAGCGTATTTTGGTGTGATATTAAGTGTTATGCATTTTTTATTAAATTTTATTTGATTGATGCAATTCTGGAGTTTGATTTTGAGGTCAAGATATTTCCAGTAGAGTTGTTTAACTTGGTTGGTGTTAAAAAGATTTACAATCGTAATACATTAACTACATAAAGTCAGTGCGACGGCAAAATAATGGACAACGTAAAATATCAATATCAATATATATATATATATATATATATATATATATATATATATATATATATATATATATATATATATTAACTTGGCAACACTGATTTTTTGCATTCACTTATCACTTTCACTATATGTACTTAAACAAGAATCTTACTTGGTATTTAAGCGAGTTAACTTTCAAAGATTGATAGTATCTTCATTGTCGAGCATCAACTCAGTTAACTCGCATAAATACCAAGCAAGATTCTTGTCTAAGTACATATAGTGAAAGTGATAAGTGAATGCAAGAAAACAGTGTTGCTAAGTTAAATATATATATAATGTATATATATATATATATATATATATATATATATATATATATATATATATATATATATATATATAAATATATATATATATATATATATATATATATATATATGTATGTTAAATATGGTGATATGTTTCCTTGTAATATAATTAATAAATTAAAAATATTTCAAAAACAAGAATACCTTTAATGATTATATTTATTCAAAGCTTTTCGCCGATAAATTTTGTAAAAATATTTTATTAGATAATTATTTTCCTGAAGATGCTGGTACTATTTTAACGGCGAAAAGCTTTGAATTAATATATTCATTAAAAGTATTCTTGTGTTTGAAATAGTTTTAATTTATTACATATACACAGTATTATTATTATTATTATATATATATATATATATATATATATATATATATATATAATAAGTATGATAATAAGTATAATAATGAGTATTGTAACTCCTGAGGATGTTGGTAATGTAAACCAACGAAAAGCTTTGAGTTTATTATTCAATAAATTAAATATTCCTGTATTTGTGTATATTATTTGATCTTAAAAAATATATATATATATATATATATATATATATATATATATATATGAAGTTAATATATTACTATTGTAAGTAATTTTATCCACCATTAAGTGCAATAATTTTACCTTGAGTGATAGGCACCTTTCGGTCACTTGACCATTGTCGAATCACTGATATTTTTCTGGTGTAGATGTTCGGTCCGTGATATTGGTATTTGTTGACGTTACACGCACTTTCTCTTGATCTGTGTGTATGATGTTTTTATATAGTATGTCTTCTGTGTATGTTGTTTGTAGATTCATTATATTGTTGTGTATGTTTTTATAAATGTGGTATTTTTCTAGTGAGTTTAGTTCTATTGGGTTATTATTTATTTCAAGTATGGTTAGGTTATTTTCGTAATTTGTTATTTCATGTTTATGTGATATTAGGTGTGCTACAACATTTGATACTTTTGAATTTTTGTTTTTGAATGCTCTATAATGTTCTTCAAATCTTATTTTAAATGTTCTGGTTGTTTTTCCTATGTAAAAAGCGTTACAGTTGTTGCATGTGATTTTGTAAATTCCTGATAGGTTATGTTTTTCTGAATTTGTTTTGTGGTTTGTGTTATTAAGATATTTTATTATTTTGTTTTTTGGTTTGGAGTGTAGTATTCTTTGTTGTATATATTTGTTATTTTTTCTATTTTGTTATTGGTGTATTTATATTTTAGGTAGATTTTTAAAGTGCGTGTAACGTCAACAAATACCAATATCACGGACCGAACATCTACACCAGAAAAATATCAGTGATTCGACAATGGTCAAGTGACCGAAAGGTGCCTCATCACTCAAGGTAAAATTATTGCATTTAATGGTGGATAAAATTACTTACAATAGTAATATATTAACTTCATAAAGTCAGTGCAACGGAAAAACAATGGATAACATAAAATATCAAGAAAATATATATATATATATATATATATATATATATATATATATATATATATATATATATATATATACATACACGATTTTGAATTGTTAATAAAATCATTTTTATTCACCCACTCAAGGTCAAATAAATTGTTTTAAACATGCAGTGTATGACACAATGTTAATACATGTTATCAAATAAAAATTTATTAATTAAATTTAATAATGAATTAGTTTTAGTTTTAAATGGGCGAAAAACCTCTCACAAAAGAGGCAAGGTATGCAATATAGTTATTTCGTCCCATTTGGCTTAAAAAGAGTAATAATATAAGTTCATAAAAGAGCTAATTTTATGTTATAGGTTATGTGGTAGAAGAACTGATTAACACGTAGGTTATGTGGTAGAAGAACTGATTAACACGTAGGTTATGTGGTAGAAGAACTGATTAACACGTAGGTTATGTGGTAGAAGAACTGATTAACACGTAGGTTATGTGGTAGAAGAACTGATTGACACGTAGGTTATGTGGTAGAAGAACTGATTGACACGTAGGTTATGTGGTAGAAGAACTGATTGACACGTAGGTTATGTGGTAGAAGAACTGATTGACACGTAGGTTATGTGGTAGAAGAACTGATTGACACGTAGGTTATGTGGTAGAAGAACGGATTGACACGTAGGTTATGTGGTAGAAGAACTGATTAACACGTAGGTTATGTGGTAGAAGAACTGATTGACACGTAGGTTATGTGGTAGAAGAACTGATTAACACGTAGGTTATGTGGTAGAAGAACTGATTAACACGTAGGTTATGTGGTAGAAGAACTGATTAACACGTAGGTTATGTGGTAGAAGAACTGATTAACACGTAGGTTATGTGGTAGAAGAACTGATTAACACGTAGGTTATGTGGTAGAAGAACTGATTAACACGTAGGTTATGTGGTAGAAGAACTGATTAACACGTAGGTTATGTGGTAGAAGAACTGATTAACACGTAGGTTATGTGGTAGAAGAACTGATTAACACGTAGGTTATGCTACTTTATTTGTTATTTATGTAATTATTTAATAAATGGGAAGTAAAATATAATATTTTTTTACATATGTAAGAGTTGACTTTAAAAGATTTTATATTACTTGTCATGCATCCGCTATTTTCACATAAAGAACCAGTAATTATTTTATGAGAGTGAGTTTTGAATATATTCTGATACATGGATGAATTCTGAAATCATTTCGGCAGTGTAGCTATGGATGAGAGTATGTATGTAGGAACGCGCACGTGTACGCGCTTTTTCATTTTCATCTCCTCTTGTACTTTATCTGCCTTTTGATAAGGAATCTAATCTCTAAATTATAAAGCTCATAAAATCAGTAAATGTTTGTTCTTGGTCGATCAGCCGGGAAGATGGAACCGACACAAGCCTAATGTGTAATGCCATACAACGCCGTACCGCCGCAGTTCCACTGCCAGCTCCGAATACCTTTTCTGCGACTTCCATAAATTACACGCAGTGGCATTAATTGCTAACATTGTTCTTAAAATCGATTGTTAAAACAATAATGGCCGACGTTAAGGAAGGGGGGGGGGGTTATAAACCGTTGCTATAGTTACGACGCGTAATGTAATCCAGACGAAAGGAAATGACGTTTGTACTAACATTTCTAAAAATGTATGCGATTTAATTTCTTCAATATTAACCTTTCTGAAATCATAGGCTTGTGTTTTGCAGAGGTCAACAGGGTTCAAAGTGATGTGACAGATGAGATATTTAGAACTAATTTCCCACGAAAGCGGTAAAGTTTAGGATCTTATTTAACTAAAAGTAATATCGCGCTTTCTAGGGGGATTTATATTTTGTTTTCCTTTATTCTAGGGGTAATTATACAGCCTTGAATGGGATGTATGGAATTACATTATGTTGAGTATGCATGTAGGCTATATAATATTTTTGTCTATGAATATGTAGGCCTATATATATAAGTAGATCTACCCATAGAATAGCACAGCCACCCCTAAACTCGGCCGCTACGTAACCTAGGACTATAGGGGTAGTTTTGGATGATGCTCAAGGTCATCCCTGCCCTGACCCCAGACCAAGGGGTGGTTTCGACCACGTTCAGGGGGGTAGGGGGTAGTTTTTCGAAAAAAAAAAAAAAAAAATCGGCCGCTACGTAACCTAGGACTATAGGGGTAGTTTCGGATGACGCGGGCGGACGTCGTGACCCCGACCCTAGCTTTGGGGGCGGTTTCGACAGCGTCTAGAGGGGTTGGGGGTAGTTTTTCGAAAAAATTTAACTCCAACACACTGACCTAAGCCAGCCAAAATGGATCTAACCTAACCTAACCTAAGTGTTGGGGGTGACCTCGGCTACGTTCAGGACCATCACCGGGGGATGCTCCGGGGGGTGGATTGGGGGTGGGGGGTAGTTTTCGAAAAAATTTTGGAAAAACGTGTCTTGACTGATAGGGTGAGTTTAGAGTGTATTATCGCGTCGGTAGGGGTAGTTTCACCAAGGGGTAGTTTTTTAAAAAAATACGAAAATGCCGAAAATCGAGCGGTTGGATCAACAGACAGTACGGGATATGTCTAGAGTCCAATAAGGAACGCTGCGGGGGTGGATTCACCGAGGGGTAGTTTTTACAAAAAATATAAAATTGCCGAAAATCGACCGGCTGGATCAAATGACCGTATATGGTATGGTTAAAGTCTATTATGGACCGTTGTGGGGGCGGGTTCACCTGTTTTTAGATTGTCAAAAATAATCGGGTTCCTAGGTAAAATCCACCCGGGCATTAGTTAAAGACGCCAAGGTAGAGCCAATAAGGAGCACGCTCTCGGTTAAAGCCAATCCGAGCCTAGCCACCCAGCAGCTAGGCCTTAGGTAAAGCTAACACGGATTTAAATAAAATATGAAACTGCCGAAAATCGATCGGTTGGATCAAATGACCGTACGGGATATGTCTAGAGTCCAATAAGGAACGCTGCGGGGGTGGAATCACCGAGGGGTAGTCATTAAATAATAAGAAATCGCCAAAAATGATCGGTGTCCTAGGTAATAGTCGCTCCCGAACCCTCGCTTGAGGTAACACCGCCCAAGAGCGGGCAAAGCTAACACGGAGCACGGCCTCGGTTAAAGCCAATCCGAGCCTAGCCACCCAGCAGCTAGGCCTTAGGTAAAGCTAACACGGATTTAAATAAAATATGAAACTGCCGAAAATCGATCGGTTGGATCAAATGACCGTACGGGATATGTGTAGTCCATTATGGTAGGCTGTGTGGGAGGGTTCACCTGAGGGTCGATTGTCAAAAATAATCGGGGTCCTAGGTAAAAGTCACCATCGAACCCTCGCTTGAGGTAACACCACCTAAGAGTGGGTAAAGCTAACACGGAGCACGGTCTCGGTTAAAGGCAATCCAAGCCTAGCCACCCGGCAGCTATGCCTTAGGTAAAGCTACCACGGAGTTAGACCTTAGGTAAAGCTACCACAGAGTTAGACCTTAGGTAAAGCTATCTGTGGAGCAAGGCCACAGGTAAAACCATCCCTTATGCCAAACCATAGGTAAAGCCATCCAGGTGTCGAACCTTCGGTAAAGTCACACCAGGAGTCGTGCTAGAGGTAAAGCCCCCAGGAGCTAGGCCTAGCCAACCCGAAGCCAGCCCTTAAGTAAAGCCACCCGGGTGTCAGACCTCCGTTAAAATAACCGCGGAGTCGGGCTTGAGGTAAAGCCGCCTAGGAGCCTGGCCTTAGGTAAAGCTACCATTGAGGCAGACCATCGGTAAAGCTACCATGGAGTAGGAGCCTAGGTAAAGCTACCATGGAGTTAGACCTTAGGTAAAGCAAACACAGAGCAAGGACTCAGGTAAAAGCCATCCCGAAGCCAGCCGATAGGTAAAGTAACCCTGGATTCAGGCATTAAGCGGGGGTGGCTATCAAATAATATATGAAATTGTCAAAAAATGATCGGTTAAATCAAATGACCAACGATTCAACTAAACGCTAATCTTAACCGACCAACAATTATACACCGAGTTCAATTAGACAACAAGTTGAAGGCTTATATACCGTGTTAAGCCAATATATATGATAGCCCACATAATGTGTTAAACAAATACGCAGGCCTACATACATACTATGCTAGGCCAACATACATGGGCCTACCATGTCTGTAAACCACAGCCCAAACCCTTATGATCTGAGCTATTTTTACCTCTTCTATCAGGTTGATCCAGGCAACCGCATAATAAGGGAAGTACTATATGGTATAGCCAACAATGCATAACCTATCAAGCCCACGTAAAGGTTTATGACGTATCCGCGGTCGAGCGACTCAGGTATTAGGCCCTCCATAACTAGAGGGGGCAAGGGTTATGATTGTTAAACTCAAAATTTGTCTATGCTACAAAATAATAAACAAAGCAACAAAGCCCTGTCGTTTCAGGGAATACGCCTGACCGTGTGTTAGACATGTACAGACTTGCAGCGATAACGCATTATCTAAAAACCGCAACGGCAATCGGTGACCGCTATAGCAGGCATAAAAGCCCGCAAGGCTGTGTCGTTGTGAATCTAGGCACGTGTTTATGTTTTTATTACTGTATCAAATTACTGTGTACTGTAGGCATACCAAGGCCTACATATATATAATCAGAAATCAGTGTAAATAATCAAATAGCCTCAATGGACATCTCCTATAGCTGTAAATGTATCTAGATATAAAGGTATATATGGAGAAACACTAATAATGAGGCCTATCACAAAACGAGAATAAATATATGTTATAAAACGATGCTAAGCCATCATGCATGCTATCATACATAGGCTTGTTAAGCCAACACACGTGATAGGACACATAATGTGTTAAACAAATATGCGTGTAGGCCTGCATACATACTATGCTAGGCCGACTTACATGGGCCTACTATGTCGGTAAACCACTGGCCAAGGCCTATATGATCTGAGCTAGTTTCACCTCGTCTATCAGGTAGAACCTGGCAACCGTATAATAAGGGAAGTACTATATGGTATGCATAACCTATCACGCCCATGACGGTCAACAAATATTACAATATAATTTAAAAATTTACGCAACCTATATACATACAATGCTAACCAATATAAGCATATATACTATGTTAAACCAGCATGCAATATACTCTAAATAGCCATATATACGATGTTAAACCAATATGCAGGTTAACCTATATTAGGCAAATATCCCCGTTACCCGCATAGGCCTATGTTTAGCCAGGACGAATGATAGCTTATATAGTGTGTTAAACAAATATGCTTGTAAACCTACATAAATAATATGCTAAGCCTGTGCTAAACAGATATGCGTGTAAACGTACATAAATACCATGCTAACCAGCATGGATGCTATCCTACATAAGCTTATATACTATGTTAGGCCTGCATACGTAATTACCCTATATAGTGTGTTAAACAAATATGCGTGTAAACCCACATAAATACGCCAAGCCAATATCCGTGCTATCATAGATAGGCGTATATACTATGTTAGGCCTACATACTGCGTTAAACAAACATGTATGTAAGCCGACAAGGGCCTACAAATTATATCCAATGCATAGTTTAGCTAAAGGGCTATCACACACTATCCTAAAAGCGGCCCGCAAATTACCACATAATACCAGATACATAGCCTGGCTAATCATTAACACATAGTATGACCCAACAAATAATATCCGGTGCATAGCCTCGCTAAATAAGCATAAACCCCCCAAAATTGGCATATCAATTATGTATGGTCTAGAAATAGTCACACATGTCAGTTCAAAAGTCAGCTGGAAAGAAACACTACCCTGGTATATAATATGTTAAACCAGCATGCAATATACTCTAAATAGCCGTATATACGCTGTTAAACAAATATGCGTGTAAACCGAATAAATACTATGGTAAGCCAACACGCATGCTATCATAGATAGACGTATATACTATGTTAGGCCTACATACCTCGTTAAACAAACATGTGTGTAAGCCTGCATAGATATTATGCTAAGAAGACACGGGCCTACAAATTATATCCAATGCATAGTTTAGCTAATGGTTATCACACAGTAGCCTGACTACAACTTGCCCACATAATACCTGATACATAGCTAGACTAATCATTAACACATAGTATCCGATGCATAGCCCGACGATGGGTTAACATATATAGTATCCGATAAGTAGCTTGAGAATGCCCCAACACATAATATCAGGTGCATAGCCTCGCTAATGGTTAGCACATAGTAGCCGATGCTGAGCCTGGCTATGGAATATCACATATTATCTGATGTGTAGCCTGACTAATGGTTAACACAGCCAATGCATTGCTAGGCTAATGATTAACATAAAGTATCCAATGCATGGCTTGGGTAATGTATATAGTTAGCCTACATTCTGTGTTATCTGTGTAAACCCACATACTATGCTAAGCTGGTTATCCGTAGACACAAATCTATGGTGATGCAAGAGTAACCAGCACCCTGACAACAGATACTTAGCATGAACATAGCCTACATTGCCTGATAACAGATACCTAGCCTGACCATAGCCTACATAGCTAGACAAAAGATACATAACTAGACAATAGATACCTAGCCTGACAACAGACACCAATCTTTGAATCAAATACATAGCCCGACAAGGGCTAGCACATAGTATCCGAACCATAGATTGACCAATGGTTAACACATGGTATCCAAAGCATAACTAGGCTAGTGAATAACTAATGGTTAGGTTGACTATGGTTAACACACACAGTGTCCGATGCATAGCTTAGCAAATGGATAACACATAGTAACCTATGCCTAGCCTGACTAGGGCTAACACATAGTACCCGATGAATGGCTCGACTAAGGCCAACACACAGTATCCGATGCACAACTTAGGATCGAATATGACGTCATCCAGGGCGGAGATGGTGGCTATGTTGATACCGTGATGGCCAGTGTAGGCTAGATCAAATAACCAAACCACTGTCTTACGCGTCGTTTAACCGACCAACATACACGAAGTTCAAACGAACAGCATTGACACCAAGTCCAAACAGGCTATGGTTAGTGAAGGCTAGATCAGCTAATCAACGTTGAAAAACTTACGCTAATCAACCAACATCTACACCGAGGTCAAATGGGTTATGATTAGTGAAGGCACTGGCAAAAGCCCTAGGTCTTAGACATAGCTACCAACGCTTACCAAAATATCTATGCAGAAACCGTCAAGGCCATTACACATATTGTCCAGGTATGTTCTCCATCAAACCGAGACTTTAGACACCATCTCTGTAAAACAGCTAACAAATTATACTCTACCACAATAGGTATGTCAAAACTGTTACCGGCTCATAATCTAAGACAGTGGTTACGTAACGCCCTTTATCAATTTAAGACCTTAAGAGATATCTTCGTAAAGACAGCTACCAATCCATACTATATCACAATAGTTACGTTAGAGCTACCGCTGCTCACCCTACCATAATAGCTACGTACAGACGGTTAATATTGTATAACCTATCACAAGACTTATGTAAAAACAGCTAGGCATAACCTGTCACACAATAACTGCGTAAAGGCAGCCAACAAGGCCTACCCCATTAAAATAGCTACGAAAAGATAACATCCAATACATACCCTATCATATTAGCTATGTAAAGACAATAAATGCGTAAAGGCAGCTAACAATGCCTACCCCATTAAAATAGCTACGAAAAGATAACAATCAATACATAACCTATCATAATAGCTATGTAAAGACAGCTAAAGATCCATAACCTAACTCAGTAATGATTGCTATTAAATAATGAACCATTACACTAGCCACGTAAAGACAGCTACCAACACCACAATAGCTACGTAAAAACAGTTATCGATCCGTGACCAAGATAATACCTACGTAAGACCTATATCAGTGCTAAGACAATAGCTCCGTAAGGAAAACCTACCACTTCATGAACTACGACAACAGCAAGGTATGGACGGCTACCAATGCATTACTTATCACAGCTACCAACACATAACTCGTCACATTAGCTAAGTAAATAGCTCTACCAGTGCCTAGCCTATCACACAGGCTAACTGAGGGGTCACTAACTAACCCATCACAATATCTCTGTACATGGCAGAAGGCGTGATGATCCTCATCTTTATCCCACACCCAACAGTAGGTTAGGTTAGAAGCACTCTGGCCAGCTTAGGTTAGTGGGCTGGAAATATTTTTTTTCTAAAAACTACCCCTCTAGACATGGATGAACACCCAACAGTAGGTTAGGTTAGAAGCACTCTGGCTAGCTTAGGTTAGTGGGTTGAAAATAATTTTTTCTAAAAACTACCCCTCTAAACGTTGTTGAACCCTCCCCCAAGGCTACGATCAAGGTCACATCGACCGCCTGCATCATCCAAAACCACCCCTAACTTCTACAACCACAGGTCAGTGATGCCCGTGATGGAGATACGACCAACCTTTGAAAGTTAGGGGTAGTTTTGGATGATGCAGGCGGTCGATGTGACCTTGATCGTAGCCTTGGGGGAGGGTTCAACAACGTTTAGAGGGGTAGTTTTTAGAAAAAATTATTTTCAACCCACTAACCTAAGCTAGCCAGAGTGCTTCTAACCTAACCTACTGTTGGGTGTTCATCCATGTCTAGAGGGGTAGTTTTTAGAAAAAAAATATTTCCAGCCCACTAACCTAAGCTGGCCAGAGTGCTTCTAACCTAACCTACTGTTGGGTGTGGGATAAAGATGAGGATCATCACGCCTTCTGCCATGTACAGAGATATTGTGATGGGTTAGTTAGTGACCCCTCAGTTAGCCTGTGTGATAGGCTAGGCACTGGTAGAGCTATTTACTTAGCTAATGTGACGAGTTATGTGTTGGTAGCTGTGATAAGTAATGCATTGGTAGCCGTCCATACCTTGCTGTTGTCGTAGTTCATGAAGTGGTAGGTTTTCCTTACGGAGCTATTGTCTTAGCACTGATATAGGTCTTACGTAGGTATTATCTTGGTCACGGATCGATAACTGTTTTTACGTAGCTATTGTGGTGTTGGTAGCTGTCTTTACGTGGCTAGTGTAATGGTTCATTATTTAATAGCAATCATTACTGAGTTAGGTTATGGATCTTTAGCTGTCTTTACATAGCTATTATGATAGGTTATGTATTGATTGTTATCTTTTCGTAGCTATTTTAATGGGGTAGGCATTGTTAGCTGCCTTTACGCATTTATTGTCTTTACATAGCTAATATGATAGGGTATGTATTGGATGTTATCTTTTCGTAGCTATTTTAATGGGGTAGGCCTTGTTGGCTGCCTTTACGCAGTTATTGTGTGACAGGTTATGCCTAGCTGTTTTTACATAAGTCTTGTGATAGGTTATACAATATTAACCGTCTGTACGTAGCTATTATGGTAGGGTGAGCAGCGGTAGCTCTAACGTAACTATTGTGATATAGTATGGATTGGTAGCTGTCTTTACGAAGATATCTCTTAAGGTCTTAAATTGATAAAGGGCGTTACGTAACCACTGTCTTAGATTATGAGCCGGTAACAGTTTTGACATACCTATTGTGGTAGAGTATAATTTGTTAGCTGTTTTACAGAGATGGTGTCTAAAGTCTCGGTTTGATGGAGAACATACCTGGACAATATGTGTAATGGCCTTGACGGTTTCTGCATAGATATTTTGGTAAGCGTTGGTAGCTATGTCTAAGACCTAGGGCTTTTGCCAGTGCCTTCACTAATCATAACCCATTTGACCTCGGTGTAGATGTTGGTTGATTAGCGTAAGTTTTTCAACGTTGATTAGCTGATCTAGCCTTCACTAACCATAGCCTGTTTGGACTTGGTGTCAATGCTGTTCGTTTGAACTTCGTGTATGTTGGTCGGTTAAACGACGCGTAAGACAGTGGTTTGGTTATTTGATCTAGCCTACACTGGCCATCACGGTATCAACATAGCCACCATCTCCGCCCTGGATGACGTCATATTCGATCCTAAGTTGTGCATCGGATACTGTGTGTTGGCCTTAGTCGAGCCATTCATCGGGTACTATGTGTTAGCCCTAGTCAGGCTAGGCATAGGTTACTATGTGTTATCCATTTGCTAAGCTATGCATCGGACACTGTGTGTGTTAACCATAGTCAACCTAACCATTAGTTATTCACTAGCCTAGTTATGCTTTGGATACCATGTGTTAACCATTGGTCAATCTATGGTTCGGATACTATGTGCTAGCCCTTGTCGGGCTATGTATTTGATTCAAAGATTGGTGTCTGTTGTCAGGCTAGGTATCTATTGTCTAGTTATGTATCTTTTGTCTAGCTATGTAGGCTATGGTCAGGCTAGGTATCTGTTATCAGGCAATGTAGGCTATGTTCATGCTAAGTATCTGTTGTCAGGGTGCTGGTTACTCTTGCATCACCATAGATTTGTGTCTACGGATAACCAGCTTAGCATAGTATGTGGGTTTACACAGATAACACAGAATGTAGGCTAACTATATACATTACCCAAGCCATGCATTGGATACTTTATGTTAATCATTAGCCTAGCAATGCATTGGCTGTGTTAACCATTAGTCAGGCTACACATCAGATAATATGTGATATTCCATAGCCAGGCTCAGCATCGGCTACTATGTGCTAACCATTAGCGAGGCTATGCACCTGATATTATGTGTTGGGGCATTCTCAAGCTACTTATCGGATACTATATATGTTAACCCATCGTCGGGCTATGCATCGGATACTATGTGTTAATGATTAGTCTAGCTATGTATCAGGTATTATGTGGGCAAGTTGTAGTCAGGCTACTGTGTGATAACCATTAGCTAAACTATGCATTGGATATAATTTGTAGGCCCGTGTCTTCTTAGCATAATATCTATGCAGGCTTACACACATGTTTGTTTAACGAGGTATGTAGGCCTAACATAGTATATACGTCTATCTATGATAGCATGCGTGTTGGCTTACCATAGTATTTATTCGGTTTACACGCATATTTGTTTAACAGCGTATATACGGCTATTTAGAGTATATTGCATGCTGGTTTAACATATTATATACCAGGGTAGTGTTTCTTTCCAGCTGACTTTTGAACTGACATGTGTGACTATTTCTAGACCATACATAATTGATATGCCAATTTTGGGGGGTTTATGCTTATTTAGCGAGGCTATGCACCGGATATTATTTGTTGGGTCATACTATGTGTTAATGATTAGCCAGGCTATGTATCTGGTATTATGTGGTAATTTGCGGGCCGCTTTTAGGATAGTGTGTGATAGCCCTTTAGCTAAACTATGCATTGGATATAATTTGTAGGCCCTTGTCGGCTTACATACATGTTTGTTTAACGCAGTATGTAGGCCTAACATAGTATATACGCCTATCTATGATAGCACGGATATTGGCTTGGCGTATTTATGTGGGTTTACACGCATATTTGTTTAACACACTATATAGGGTAATTACGTATGCAGGCCTAACATAGTATATAAGCTTATGTAGGATAGCATCCATGCTGGTTAGCATGGTATTTATGTACGTTTACACGCATATCTGTTTAGCACAGGCTTAGCATATTATTTATGTAGGTTTACAAGCATATTTGTTTAACACACTATATAAGCTATCATTCGTCCTGGCTAAACATAGGCCTATGCGGGTAACGGGGATATTTGCCTAATATAGGTTAACCTGCATATTGGTTTAACATCGTATATATGGCTATTTAGAGTATATTGCATGCTGGTTTAACATAGTATATATGCTTATATTGGTTAGCATTGTATGTATATAGGTTGCGTAAATTTTTAAATTATATTGTAATATTTGTTGACCGTCATGGGCGTGATAGGTTATGCATACCATATAGTACTTCCCTTATTATACGGTTGCCAGGTTCTACCTGATAGACGAGGTGAAACTAGCTCAGATCATATAGGCCTTGGCCAGTGGTTTACCGACATAGTAGGCCCATGTAAGTCGGCCTAGCATAGTATGTATGCAGGCCTACACGCATATTTGTTTAACACATTATGTGTCCTATCACGTGTGTTGGCTTAACAAGCCTATGTATGATAGCATGCATGATGGCTTAGCATCGTTTTATAACATATATTTATTCTCGTTTTGTGATAGGCCTCATTATTAGTGTTTCTCCATATATACCTTTATATCTAGATACATTTACAGCTATAGGAGATGTCCATTGAGGCTATTTGATTATTTACACTGATTTCTGATTATATATATGTAGGCCTTGGTATGCCTACAGTACACAGTAATTTGATACAGTAATAAAAACATAAACACGTGCCTAGATTCACAACGACACAGCCTTGCGGGCTTTTATGCCTGCTATAGCGGTCACCGATTGCCGTTGCGGTTTTTAGATAATGCGTTATCGCTGCAAGTCTGTACATGTCTAACACACGGTCAGGCGTATTCCCTGAAACGACAGGGCTTTGTTGCTTTGTTTATTATTTTGTAGCATAGACAAATTTTGAGTTTAACAATCATAACCCTTGCCCCCTCTAGTTATGGAGGGCCTAATACCTGAGTCGCTCGACCGCGGATACGTCATAAACCTTTACGTGGGCTTGATAGGTTATGCATTGTTGGCTATACCATATAGTACTTCCCTTATTATGCGGTTGCCTGGATCAACCTGATAGAAGAGGTAAAAATAGCTCAGATCATAAGGGTTTGGGCTGTGGTTTACAGACATGGTAGGCCCATGTATGTTGGCCTAGCATAGTATGTATGTAGGCCTGCGTATTTGTTTAACACATTATGTGGGCTATCATATATATTGGCTTAACACGGTATATAAGCCTTCAACTTGTTGTCTAATTGAACTCGGTGTATAATTGTTGGTCGGTTAAGATTAGCGTTTAGTTGAATCGTTGGTCATTTGATTTAACCGATCATTTTTTGACAATTTCATATATTATTTGATAGCCACCCCCGCTTAATGCCTGAATCCAGGGTTACTTTACCTATCGGCTGGCTTCGGGATGGCTTTTACCTGAGTCCTTGCTCTGTGTTTGCTTTACCTAAGGTCTAACTCCATGGTAGCTTTACCTAGGCTCCTACTCCATGGTAGCTTTACCGATGGTCTGCCTCAATGGTAGCTTTACCTAAGGCCAGGCTCCTAGGCGGCTTTACCTCAAGCCCGACTCCGCGGTTATTTTAACGGAGGTCTGACACCCGGGTGGCTTTACTTAAGGGCTGGCTTCGGGTTGGCTAGGCCTAGCTCCTGGGGGCTTTACCTCTAGCACGACTCCTGGTGTGACTTTACCGAAGGTTCGACACCTGGATGGCTTTACCTATGGTTTGGCATAAGGGATGGTTTTACCTGTGGCCTTGCTCCACAGATAGCTTTACCTAAGGTCTAACTCTGTGGTAGCTTTACCTAAGGTCTAACTCCGTGGTAGCTTTACCTAAGGCATAGCTGCCGGGTGGCTAGGCTTGGATTGCCTTTAACCGAGACCGTGCTCCGTGTTAGCTTTACCCACTCTTAGGTGGTGTTACCTCAAGCGAGGGTTCGATGGTGACTTTTACCTAGGACCCCGATTATTTTTGACAATCGACCCTCAGGTGAACCCTCCCACACAGCCTACCATAATGGACTACACATATCCCGTACGGTCATTTGATCCAACCGATCGATTTTCGGCAGTTTCATATTTTATTTAAATCCGTGTTAGCTTTACCTAAGGCCTAGCTGCTGGGTGGCTAGGCTCGGATTGGCTTTAACCGAGACCGTGCTCCGTGTTAGCTTTACCCACTCTTAGGTGGTGTTACCTCAAGCG
The DNA here is from genome assembly GCA_036971475.1 of Prosapia bicincta. Taxonomy (NCBI): domain Eukaryota; kingdom Metazoa; phylum Arthropoda; class Insecta; order Hemiptera; family Cercopidae; genus Prosapia; species Prosapia bicincta. The sequence continues at coordinate 528,574 of JBAIZL010000403.1, forward strand.
AGGGTTCGGGAGCGACTATTACCTAGGACACCGATCATTTTTGGCGATTTCTTATTATTTAATGACTACCCCTCGGTGATTCCACCCCCGCAGCGTTCCTTATTGGACTCTAGACATATCCCGTACGGTCATTTGATCCAACCGATCGATTTTCGGCAGTTTCATATTTTATTTAAATCCGTGTTAGCTTTACCTAAGGCCTAGCTGCTGGGTGGCTAGGCTCGGATTGGCTTTAACCGAGAGCGTGCTCCTTATTGGCTCTACCTTGGCGTCTTTAACTAATGCCCGGGTGGATTTTACCTAGGAACCCGATTATTTTTGACAATCTAAAAACAGGTGAACCCGCCCCCACAACGGTCCATAATAGACTTTAACCATACCATATACGGTCATTTGATCCAGCCGGTCGAGTTTCGGCAATTTCATATTTTTTGTAAAAACTACCCCTTGGTGAAACAGCCCCCTCAACGGTCCAAACGGGCCTCTACACGTATCCCGTACTGTCTGTTGATCCATCCGATTGATTTTTGGCATTTTCGTATTTTTTGTAAAAACTACCCCTAGGTGAAACTACCCCTCAGCAGCCCGTAATAGACTCTAAACTCACCCTGTCGGTCAAGGCACGTTTTTCCAAAAATTTTTCGAAAACTACCCCCCACCCCCAATCCACCCCCGGAGGTACCCCCGGTGATGGTCCTGAACGTAGCCGAGGTCACCCCCAACACTTAGGTTAGGTTAGGTTGGATCCATTTTGGCTGGCTTAGGTCAGTGTGTTGGAAATAAATTTTTTTCGAAAAACTACCCCCTACCCCTCTAGACGCGGTCGAAACCACCCCCGGGTCTGGAATCAGGGTCACGACGTCCGCCCGCATCATCCAGAACCACCCCTATAGTCCTAGGTTACGTAGCGGCCGATTTTTTTTTTTTTTTTTCGAAAAACTACCCCCTACCCCTCTGAACGTGGTCGAAACTTCCCCTTGGTCTAGGGTCGCGGCCGGGATGACCTCCTGCATCATCCAAAACTACCCCTATAGTCCTAGGTTACGTAGCGGCCGAGTTTAGGGGTGGCTGTGCTATTCTATGGGTAGATCTACTTATATATATATATATATATAATACGTTTTCTTGTTTAATAATTTAAAACAACATAGGTTATTCAATTATTGTAATTTTCATTCCTGATGATGTTGGTACTGTTTGCCAACGAAAAGCTTTGGATATAAAATAATAAATATTCTTGTATTTGAATAACCTATGTTGTTTTAATATATATATATATATATATAATATGTTTTCTTGTTTTATAATTTAAAACAACATAGATTATTCAAATACAAGAATATTATTTATTTATATTCAAAGGTTTTCGTAGGTAAACAGTACCAACATCATCAGGAATGAATAGTACAATAATGCAAGATATAGGCCTAAAACATGTTCTAAACATAGGCCTATGTTTTAGACCTATATCTTGCATTATTGTATTTTTCATTCCTGATGATGTTGGTACTGTTTACCTACGAAAAGCTTTGAATATAAATAAATAATATTCTTGTGTTTGAATAACCTATGTTGTTTTAAATATATACATGTGTATATACGTGTGCGTGTGTGTATTTCTATTCATAAATACTTTCTGTTTCTGTGCGCAAATACATTCATTGTGTTTCTGTATATAAATGCGTCATGTTTGTGTATTAAAATACACTACCTTTGTGTATTTAAATGCAATAAGTTTGTGTACATGTAATCACATTATTTCTCTATATAATTTCATTCTATAAATACATTGCGTTAGGGTTTTTTGCAAGTTGGAATGTAAATACATTAGTGCAAAATAAATGAACGTGGAGCTGTGAAATATGGCATTGTTGCAACAAAATGGAGCCGTTGAAGGGGAAACGTAAATAATGCGATATAAAAACATATACAATTATCCAATCAAAGATTTAATATAACGGATAAAGAAGGATGAAAGTCTGCATTAAAACCTGAGGGAAATTGCCTATTTATAGAAGGTGATAACTTACGCCATATAGAGATGGCACAGAATCATTTATGGAATCACGATTTGCTCCGTTGCCCACGACCCAAATAATTCCATAAAAAATAGTCAACAAAATATTCAAAACTCCTGCAGAATGTAGTCTTTCTACTCCATTGGAATTTGTGACGTCACGACGCGCCGAGCGAACAGGAACCTTTGTTTTACAATTTAACTGATATTGTTGTTTTTTTATGTAGTCTCTTACTGGATATTCGCTTATTTCAGTAATTAATTAATGTTTAAGTTTGAATAATATCTTATTAATAATAGCAACCCCCCCCCCCCCCCCCGAAACACTCGAGTGATGCACCCAAGTGACTATATTGATGGTTCCGTCTAGCATTACACTGAGTAAGCAAGTACAAGTGCACTCTGCATACGGTTCTCAATTAGCCCCTGCACGGTTACGTGTACTCTATTTGCTATTCAACTTTGGTAGGCAGAACAGTCTACTAACAATCCAGAGGGCGCAAATAACTTACTAGATGTAGATTTTAATACACTATATTAATCGTACTATATTTTATCGGATGAAGTTATTTTCAATAAAACTATATGAGTTATGTTACAATTTTAAAAAATAAACGAAATATATGTAAACAATTAAGCCCCACTGCAATATGTGTGTACAATTTAGCGTCTCTACAATAGATCAACAACTGTATGCCATATATTAAGCTCCAAGGTAGACGATACCCAGTACCACTCAGATAACCGTAGAATAATATAGTGTTTGTCAAAGCATACTTAATACAACATAAACGATTTTTTAAAATTCAGGTTCCTACTTAGATTAACAAAACAAAACATTTATTCCAGTTACCTTTTATTAAATAATTACAATTAATATTAATAAAGTATCGGAACCTATAATTAAATTTTATTAATGAATTAATATTTGAAAAAAACAGTACCAACAACAATTTTTCACTACAAGTTTTAAAAAATAAGTTTAAATTTGAATGAATGAATAAAACGTTTTTTAACGATTGAAAACTTGAAGAAGCTGTATAAAAGGAGAGTGTGGGCTAATAATAGGGAACGAAAAGCTACTGCATACTAAGCTGTACCAAAGCACGTACAGTTGTCCAAGGCAAGGGCAGAATATCAGATTCAAGGCATAAAGTTGGCCTATGTAAAGTATGTTATGCTTATACACCAAAGACAGAGATAGTAACTACATAGCAAACTGTCGTCCCTACGTAAATATTATCCTAGTGGAAGATCGGGTTTGCAGAGTACTGGAGATGGCTTCCGAACCTAGACAAGGTTGGCGGTGATAAAAACGAGGGAATATCATGGCAGCATCTATGCGTGCCATTGAAGCAGCCATAGAGTAGGACAGCAACAGTTTCTCACTAAAGTATCTGCAGGAGGACAAGCGGTGATATAAACAAGGAACTATCATGCAGCATCTATGCGTGCCATTGAAGCAGCCATAGAGTAGGACAGCAACAGTTTTTCACAAAAGTATCTGCAGAAGGACAAGCGGTGATATAAACAAGGGAATATCATGGGAGCATCTATGCGTACCATTGAAGCAGCCATAGAGTAGGACAGCAACAGTTTCTCACTAAAGTATCTGCAGGAGGACAAGCGGTGATATAAACAAGGGAATATCATGGGAGCATCTATGCGTACCATTGAAGCAGCCATAGAGTAGAACAGCAACAGTTTCCGGCTAAAGTGTCTACAGGAGGACAAGCGGTGATATAAACGAGGGAATATCATGGCAGCATCTATGCGTTCCATTGAAGCAATCATAGAGTAGAACAGCACTAGTTTCTCACTAAAGTATCTGCAGAAGGACAAGCGGTGATATAAACGAGGGAATATCATGGCAGCATCTATGCGTTCCATTGAAGCAATCATAGAGTAGAACAGCACTAGTTTCTCACTAAAGTATCTGCAGAAGGACAAGCGGTGATATAAACGAGGGAGTATCATGCCAGCATCTATGCATGCCATTGAAGCAATCATAGAGTAGAACAGCAACAGTTTCTCACTAAAGTATCTGCAGGAGGACAAGCGGTGATATAAACAAGGGAATATCATGGCAGCATCTATGCGTTCCATTGAAACAGTCATAGAGTAGGACAGCACTAGTTTCTCACTAAAGTATCTGCAGAAGGACAAGCGGTGATATAAACGAGGGAATATCATGGCAGCATCTATGCGTTCCATTGAAGCAGTCATAGGGTAGAACAGCAACAGTTTCTCACTAAAGTATCTGCAGGAGGACAAGCGGTGATATAAACAAGGGAATATCATGGCAGCATTTATGCGTTCCATTGAAGCAGTCATAAAGTAGGACAGCACCAGTGTCTGGCTAGAGTGTCTACAGGAGGACAAGCGGTGATATAAACGAGGGAATATCATGACAGCATCTATGCGTTCCATTGAAACAGTCATAGAGTAGGACAGCACTAGTTTCTCACTAAAGTATCTGCAGAAGGACAAGCGGTGATATAAACGAGGGAATATCATGGCAGCATCTATGCGTTCCATTGAAGCAGTCATAGGGTAGAACAGCAACAGTTTCTCACTAAAGTATCTGCAGGAGGACAAGCGGTGATATAAACAAGGGAATATCATGGCAGCATTTATGCGTTCCATTGAAGCAGTCATAAAGTAGGACAGCACCAGTGTCTGGCTAGAGTGTCTACAGGAGGACAAGCGGTGATATAAACAAGGGAATATCATGGCAGCATCTATGCGTTCCATTGAAACAGTCATAGAGTAGGACAGCACTAGTTTCTCACTAAAGTATCTGCAGAAGGACAAGCGGTGATATAAACGAGGGAATATCATGGCAGCATCTATGCGTTCCATTGAAGCAGTCATAGGGTAGAACAGCAACAGTTTCTCACTAAAGTATCTGCAGGAGGACAAGCGGTGATATAAACAAGGGAATATCATGGCAGCATTTATGCGTTCCATTGAAGCAGTCATAAAGTAGGACAGCAACAGTTTCTCACTAAAGTATCTGCAGGAGGACAAGCGGTGATATAAACAAGGGAATATCATGGCAGCATTTATGCGTTCCATTGAAGCAGTCATAGGGTAGAACAGCAACAGTTTCTCACTAAAGTATCTGCAGGAGGACAAGCGGTGATATAAACAAGGGAATATCATGGCAGCATTTATGCGTTCCATTGAAGCAGCCATAGAGTAGGACAGCAACAGTTTCCGGCTAAAGTATCTGCAGGAGGACAAGCGGTGATATAAACAAGGAACTATCATGCAGCATCTATGCGTGCCATGAAGCAGCCATAGAGTAGGACAGCAACAGTTTCCGGCTAAAGTATCTGCAGGAGGACAAGCGGTGATATAAACAAGGGAATATCATGGCAGCATTTATGCGTTCCATTGAAGCAGCCATAGAGTAGGACAGCAACAGTTTCCGGCTAAAGTATCTGCAGGAGGACAAGTGGTGATATAAACAAGGGAATATCGTGGCAACATCTATGCGTGCCATTGAAGCAGCCATAGAGTAGAACAGCAACCGTTTCTCACTAAAGTATCTGCAGGAGGACAAGCGGTGATATAAACAAGGGAATATCATGGCAACATCTATGCGTGCCATTGAAGCAGCCATAGAGTAGAACAGCAACCGTTTCTCACTAAAGTATCTGCAGGAGGACAAGCGGTGATATAAACAAGGGAATATCATGGCAACATCTATGCGTGCCATTGAAGCAGCCATAGAGTAGGACAGCAACAGTTTCTCACTAAAGTATCTGCAGAAGGACAAGCGGTGATATAAACGAGGGAATATCATGGCAGCATCTATGCGTTCCATTGAAGCAGTCATAGAGAAGGACAGCACTAATTTCTCACTAAAGTATCTGCAGAAGGACAAGCGGTGATATAAACGAGGGAATATCATGGCAGCATCTATGCGTTCCATTGAAGCAGTCATAGAGAAGGACAGCACTAATTTCTCACTAAAGTATCTGCAGGAGGACAAGCGGTGATATAAACAAGGGAATATCATGGCAGCATCTATGCGTTCCATTGAAGCAGCCATAGAGTAGGACAGCAACAGTTTCTCACTAAAGTATCTGCAGAAGGACAAGCGGTGATATAAACGAGGGAATATCATGGCAGCATCTATGCGTTCCATTGAAGCAGTCATAGAGAAGGACAGCACTAATTTCTCACTAAAGTATCTGTAGGAGGACAAGCGGTGATATAAACAAGGGAATATCATGGCAGCATCTATGCGTTCCATTGAAGCAGCCATAGAGTAGGACAGCAACAGTTTCTCACTAAAGTGTCTACAGGAGGACAAGCGGTGATATAAAAGAGGGAATATCATGGCAGCATTTATGCGTTCCATTGAAGCAGTCATAGAGTAGGACAGCAAATGTTTCTCACTAAATTGTCTACAGGAGGACAAGCAGTGATATAAACGAGGGAATATCATGGCAGCATTTATGCGTTCCATTGAAGCAGTCATAAAGTAGGACAGCAACAGTTTCTCACTAAAGTATCTGCAGGAGGACAAGCAGTGATATAAACGAGGGAATATCATGGCAGCATCTATGCGTTCCATTGAAGCAGTCATAGAGAAGGACAGCACTAATTTCTCACTAAAGTATCTGCAGAAGGACAAGCGGTGATATAAACGAGGGAATATCATGGCAGCATCTATGCGTTCCATTGAAGCAGTCATAGAGAAGGACAGCACTAATTTCTCACTAAAGTATCTGCAGGAGGACAAGCGGTGATATAAACAAGGGAATATCATGGCAGCATCTATGCGTTCCATTGAAGCAGCCATAGAGTAGGACAGCAACAGTTTCTCACTAAAGTATCTGCAGAAGGACAAGCGGTGATATAAACGAGGGAATATCATGGCAGCATCTATGCGTTCCATTGAAGCAGTCATAGAGAAGGACAGCACTAATTTCTCACTAAAGTATCTGTAGGAGGACAAGCGGTGATATAAACAAGGGAATATCATGGCAGCATCTATGCGTTCCATTGAAGCAGCCATAGAGTAGGACAGCAACAGTTTCTCACTAAAGTGTCTACAGGAGGACAAGCGGTGATATAAAAGAGGGAATATCATGGCAGCATTTATGCGTTCCATTGAAGCAGTCATAGAGTAGGACAGCAAATGTTTCTCACTAAATTGTCTACAGGAGGACAAGCAGTGATATAAACGAGGGAATATCATGGCAGCATTTATGCGTTCCATTGAAGCAGTCATAAAGTAGGACAGCAACAGTTTCTCACTAAAGTATCTGCAGGAGGACAAGCAGTGATATAAACGAGGGAATATAATGGCAGCATTTATGCGTTCCATTGAAGCAGTCATAGAGTAGGACAGCGACAGTTTCTCACTAAAGTATCTGCAGGAGGAGAAGCAGTGATATAAACGAGGGAATATCATGGCAGCATTTATGCGTTCCATTGAAGCAGTCATAAAGTAGGACAGCAACAGTTTCTCACTAAAGTATCTGCAGGAGGACAAGCAGTGATATAAACAAGGGACTATCATGGCAGCATCTATGCGTTCCATTGAAGCAGTCATAAAGTAGGTCAGCAACAGTTTCTCACTAAAGTATCTGCAGGAGGACAAGCAGTGATATAAACAAGGGACTATCATGGCAGCATCTATGCGTTCCATTGAAGCAGTCATAAAGTAGGACAGCAACAGTTTCTCACTAAAGTATCTGCAGGAGGACAAGCAGTGATATAAACAAGGGACTATCATGGCAGCATCTATGCGTTCCATTGAAGCAGTCATAAAGTAGGACAGCAACAGTTTCTCACTAAAGTATCTGCAGGAGGACAAGCGGTGATATAAACAAGGGAATATCATGGCAGCATGTATGCGTTCCATTGAAGCAGTCATAAAGTAGGACAGCAACAGTTTCTCCCTAAACTATCTGGAGGAGGACAAGCAGTGATATAAACAAGGGGCTATCATGGCAGCATCTATGCGTTCCATTGAAGCAGTCATAAAGTAGGACAGCAACAGTTTCTCACTAAAGTATCTGCAGGAGGACAAGCAGTGATATAAACAAGGGACTATCATGGCAGCATCTATGCGTTCCATTGAAGCAGTCATAAAGTAGGTCAGCAACAGTTTCTCACTAAAGTATCTGCAGGAGGACAAGCAGTGATATAAACAAGGGACTATCATGGCAGCATCTATGCGTTCCATTGAAGCAGTCATAAAGTAGGACAGCAACAGTTTCTCACTAAAGTATCTGCAGGAGGACAAGCAGTGATATAAACAAGGGACTATCATGGCAGCATCTATGCGTTCCATTGAAGCAGTCATAAAGTAGGACAGCAACAGTTTCTCACTAAACTATCTGCAGGAGGACAAGCAGTGATATAAACAAGGGACTATCATGGCAGCATTTATGCGTTCCATTGAAGCAGTCATAAAGTAGGACAGCAACAGTTTCTCACTAAAGTATCTGCAGGAGGACAAGCAGTGATATAAACGAGGGAATATAATGGCAGCATTTATGCGTTCCATTGAAGCAGTCATAAAGTATGACAGCAACAGTTTCTCACTAAAGTATCTGCAGGAGGACAAGCAGTGATATAAACAAGGGACTATCATGGCAGCATCTATGCGTTCCATTGAAGCAGTCATAAAGTAGGACAGCAACAGTTTCTCACTAAAGTATCTGCAGGAGGACAAGCGGTGATATAAACAAGGGAATATCATGGCAGCATGTATGCGTTCCATTGAAGCAGTCATAAAGTAGGACAGCAACAGTTTCTCACTAAAGTATCTGCAGGAGGACAAGCAGTGATATAAACAAGGGAATATCATGGCAGCATCTATGCGTTCCATTGAAGCAGTCATAAAGTAGGTCAGCAACAGTTTCTCACTAAAGTATCTGCAGGAGGACAAGCAGTGATATAAACGAGGGAATATCATGGCAGCATCTATGCGTTTCATTGAAGTAATCATAGGTGAGAACAGCAATAGTTTCCGGCTAACGTGTCTGCAGAAGGACAAGCGGTGGTTTAAACGGGGGAGTATCATGGCAGCATCTATGCATGCCATTGAAGCAGCCATAGAGTAGGACAGCACCACATTCTCACTACAGTGTCTACAGGAGGACAAGCGGTGATATAAACGAGGGAATATAATGGCAGCATTTATGCGTTCCATTGAAGCAGTCATAAAGTAGGACAGCAACAGTTTCTCACTAAAGTATCTGCAGGAGGACAAGCAGTGATATAAACGAGGGAATATAATGGCAGCATTTATGCGTTCCATTGAAGCAGTCATAGAGTAGGACAGCGACAGTTTCTCACTAAAGTATCTGCAGGAGGACAAGCAGTGATATAAACAAGGGACTATCATGGCAGCATCTATGCGTTCCATTGAAGCAGTCATAAAGTAGGACAGCAACAGTTTCTCACTAAAGTATCTCCAGGAGGACAAGCAGTGATATAAACGAGGGAATATCATGGCAGCATTTATGCGTTCCCTTGAAGCAGTCATAAAGTAGGACAGCAACAGTTTCTCACTAAAGTATCTGCAGGAGGACAAGCAGTGATATAAACGAGGGAATATAATGGCAGCATTTATGCGTTCCATTGAAGCAGTCATAAAGTAGGACAGCAACAGTTTCTCACTAAAGTATCTGCAGGAGGACAAGCAGTGATATAAACGAGGGAATATAATGGCAGCATTTATGCGTTCCATTGAAGCAGTCATAACGTAGGACAGCAACAGTTTCTCACTAAAGTGACTACAGGAGGACAAGCGGTGATTTAAGGGAGGGTATATGATGCAGCATCTATATGTGATATTCAATTGGAATATCACATTTAAGCTGTAATTATATTGAGCCACCTGAGTGATGGGACAGGTTATGAAATCGGCAGAAGTAGATAAACTATTCGGATGTCGGTATTCGCCGGGAAGGAGAAGACTGTCCCCTTGAGGATATGGAATTCACGGCTAATGAAAGGACATGAGATAGCGATACAAAGCCCCATGGAAGAACCTATACGGGAAATCATAACACACGTTTGGGGACAGGAGGAACGTATGCCATCCAGCTCAGGGTTGCATATTCCGGCTCTTGCCTAGAGCGAAGGTTGTCCTCTACCATCAGCCCGGAAGCAGAATGATAAGCTGACATTAAGAACGAGTGGGTAATAAATATAGTAGCTCACAAACAACAGATCCTAATGGTTTGGTGTGAATAGGGTGAAGGTTTATGCCAAGGAAGTGGAGTTTTCCTCACTAAACCTCTCTAACAAGTGCACAGAGAAAGGCTTTCTTAACGGCGACGGGAGAATATCCGACAGCAAGGCCGCGCACCGCAGCCAATCGACGGCACACTGGAAGGTGTACGTGTGACAGACCGATGTTTTTTTGACAGCTAGTAGCGAATGCTGGTAAGTGCGCTTGCCCCGGGAGGACCAGAAAATTCTAAGAAATCAATACCACCGCCTATGTACGCTATTAGACGCTACATAAATTATCCGCTCAATTTAATATTTGCTTCTTAGTGCGTCTCTGAGGCCGGGACTCATGATATAAGCTGTTTGTCACTTATTGGCCAGAAACATCAGAAACTAGAAACTAGATGGGAAAATAAAATCCGGACAGTTACAAACGATGAGAAAAAAGCGCGAGTGTGTTGTTAAGCTTTATTTTTATGAGATTTTTAAAATATTTACTATATTAGAACAGGTTCTAGTGTCCGTTCACTAAAGATAACATTAGACGAAACCGCGTACTGTAACCGCGATTAGAGCAAATCAGTCCGTATTGCTGTCAGGAACGTGACGTCATAACGATCGAAGGTCGGTATTACATTCGGTGTCATATCACACAGTGTATTTACGCGAGATTAGTATTCCAACGTCTTGGGTTCTTCACTGATCTGTTAGGGGAATTTCCTGATTGGAGTTTCTGGTTTTCCGGGTTTTCTCATTTCGTGACCTCCGGCGAATGTTTTCAAGCGGACCAGACGTCTGTGGTCAGTAGTTACGTGGTTTTAGCCAACCCCTAAACAGACTCTGGAGGAGATCGCAAAGTGCTCTAAGACGACTTGTCTTGCAAGTTTTTACATTCAATTTACTGTAATTTCAAGTTCAATAAGTCATAATTAATTTTCGTGTAAACTAACTTCCACGGAGAGTCAATAGAAAACAACAGACAGCTGTTTCACCACGACTCCCTACTCTTACAGACTACATTTGTGATCTACTGTTACCTTCGGATGTCAAATTCTACTGTTACGCTCTATTGTTGCACTCTACTGTTACAATCTATTGTTGCACTCTGCTGTTACAATCTATTGTTGCGCACTACTGTTACACTCTATTGTTGCACTCTACTCTTACAATCTATTGTTGCACTCTGCTGTTACAATCTATTGTTGAGCACTACTGTTACGCTCTATTGTTGCACTCTTCTGTTACAATCTATTGTTGCACTCTGCTGTTACAATCTATTGTTGCACTCTGCTGTTACAATCTATTGTTGCACTCTGCTGTTACAATCTATTGTTGCGCACTACTGTTACACTCTATTGTTGCACTCTACTGTTACAATATATTGTTGCACTCTACTGTTACACTCTATTGTTGCACTCTACTGTTACAATCTATTGTTGCGCACTACTGTTACACTCTACTGTTACACTATTGTTGTTGCGCTCAACTGTTACTCTCTATTGTTGCGCTCTATTGTTACACTCTATTGTTGCACTCTACTGTTACACCCTATTGTTGCGCTCTACTGTTACACTCTATTGTTACGCTCTACTATTACACTCTATTGTTGCGCTCTACTGTTACACTCTACTGTTGCACTCTACTGATATGCTCTAAGTAATTTCACAGCAACTGCAAAGAATTCGTCATAACTTAAGTAGTAAGGTGTTGAGTATAATATTTTGCGTGCCAGTAACACTCACCGTGGTCCCTGTAGTACCTCCTCCTCTACTGCCTTTCCCCCTCCCTCTACCCCTCTCTCCTCTAGGATAGTCATTGTTCAGGTACAATAAGTGCTGCAACACAGAAAACAGGTTTTGGTTAGATTGAAATGTACTAGAGCGTTTGCATAAAGGTTTAGAGTAGTGTGACGATATAAAAGCACTCGATTATTCCTCAGATTACATTTAAATAATATCACTTTAGGAACACAGTCATCACATGCGGTTAGGTTACTCAACTTTAGTTTTTGTAATACAGATGTATCTGAAGTGATAAAAACTCGGTTCGGCTCTCTGCCGATATTTGCAATTGTATTCCTTCTCGTAGACCACAAACTAGGAACATGTTTCCTTCCGCCTTGTCTCGTCCCCCGTTGGGGCCGTTGCAATGTTTTACTTCAGGATCCTCCTTCAGTCTACGTCCTGGGGTCATTGCAATGTTTTACTTCAGGTTCCTCCTTCAGTCTACGTCCTGGGGCCAATGCAATGTTTCACTTCAGGTTCCTCCTCCAGTCTACGTCCTGGGGTCATTGCAATGTTTTAATTCAGGTTCCTCCTTCAGTCTACGTCCTGGGGTCATTGCAATGTTTTACTTCAGATTCATCCTTCACTCTACGTCCTGGGGCCATTGCAATGTTTCACTCCAGGTTCCTCCTTCAGTCTACGTCCTGGGGCCATTGCAATGTTTTACTTCAGGTTCCTCATTCACTCTACATCCTGGGGCCATTGCAATGTTTCACTCCAGGTTCCTCCTTCAGTATACGTCCTGGGGTCATTGCAATGTTTTACTTCAGGTTCCTCCTTCAGTCTACGTCCTGGGGCCATTGCAATGTTTCAGTTCAGGTTCCTCCTTCAATCTACGTCCTGGGGCCATTGCAATGTTTTACTTCAGGTTCCTCCTTCAGTCTACGTCCTGGAGCCATTGCAATGTTTTACTTCAGGTTCCTCCTTCAGTCTACGTCCTGGAGCCATTGCAATGTTTTACTTCAGGTTCCTCCTTCAGTCTACGTCCTGGGGCCATTGCAATGTTTTACTTCAGGTTCCTCCTTCAGTCTACGTCCTGGGGCCATTGCAATGTTTCGCTTCAGGTTCCTCCTTCAGTCTACGTCCTGGGGTCATTGCAATGTTTCGCTTCAGGTTCCTCCTTCACTCTACGTCCTAAGGGCCATTGCAATGTTTTACTTCAGGTTCCTCCTTCAGTCTACGTCCTGGGGCCATTGCAATGTTTCACTTCAGGTTTCTCCTTCAGGCTACGTCCTGAGGCAGTTTGAATGTTTCACTTCAGGTTCCTCCTTCAGTCTACGTCCTGGGGCCATTGCAATGTTTTACTTCAGGTTCATCCTTCAGTCTACGTCCTGGGGCCATTGCAATGTTTCGCTTCAGGTTCCTCCTTCACTCTACGTCCTGGGGCCATTGCAATGTTTTACTTCAGGTTCCTCCTTCAGTCTACGTCCTGGGGCCATTGCAATGTTTCACTTCAGGTATCTCCTTCAGTCTACGTCCTGAGGCCGTTTGAATGTTTCACTTCAGGTTCCTCCTTCAGTCTACGTCCTGGGGCCATTGCAATGTTTCACTTCAGGTTCCTCCTTCAGTCTACGTCCTGGGGCCATTGCAATGTTTCACTTCAGGTTCCTCCTTCACTCTACGTCCTGGGGCCATTGCAATGTTTCACTTCAGGTTCCTCCTTCAGTCTACGTCCTGGGGTCATTGCAATGTTTCACTTCAGGTTCCTCCTTCAGTCTACGTCCTGGGGCCATTGCAATGTTTCACTTCAGGTTCCTCCTTCAATCTACGTCCTGGAGCCATTGCAATGTTTCACTTCAGGTTCTTCCTTCAGTCTACGTCCTAGGGCCAATGCATTGTTTCAGTTCAGGTTCCTTCTTCAATCTACGCCCTGGGGCCATTGCAATGTTTTATTTCAGGTTCCTCCTTCAGTCTACGTCCTGGGCCCATTGCAATGTTTCAGTTCAGGTTTCTCCGGAAGGATGTCTAACGTCCGATCGAGAGACTTCAGAGTGTCGTCCACACTGTCAGAATGTCTGACACACTGTCGGAAGGATGTCTAACGTCCGATCGAGAGACTTCAGACTGTCGTCCACACTGTCAGAATGTCTGACACACTGTGCGGAAGGATGTCTAACGTCCGATCGAGAGACTTCAGAGTGTCGTCCACACTGTCAGATTGTCTGACACACTGTCGGAAGGATGTCTAACGTCCGATCGGGAGACTTCAGACTGTCGTCCACACTGTCAGAGTGTCTGACACACTGTGCGGAAGGATGTCTAACGTCCGATCGGGAGACTTCAGAGTGTCGTCCACACTGTCAGAATGTCTGACACACTGTGCGGAAGGATGTCTAACGTCCAATCGAGAGACTTCAGAGTGTCGTCCACACTGTCAGAATGTCTGACACACTGTGCGGAAGGATGTCTAACGTCCGATCGAGAGACTTCAGAGTGTCGTCCACACTGTCAGAATGTCTGACACACTGTGCGGAAGGATGTCTAACGTCCGATCGGGAGACTTCAGAGTGTCGTCCACACTGTCAGAATGTCTGACACACTGTGCGGAAGGATGTCTAACGTCCGATTGGGAGACTTCAGAGTGTCATCCACACTGTCAGAATGTCTGACACACTGTCGAAAGGATGTCTAACGTCCGATCGGGAGACTTCAGAGTGTCGTCCACACTGTCAGAATGTCTGACACACTGTGCGGAAGGATGTCTAACGTCCGATCGGGAGACTTCAGAGTGTCGTCCACACTGTCAGAATGTCTGACACACTGTGCGGAAGGATGTCTAACGTCCGATCGAGAGACTTCAGAGTGTCGTCCACACTGTCAAAATGTCTGACACACTGTGCGGAAGGATGTCTAACGTCCGATTGAGAGTCTTCAGAGTGTCGTCCACACTGTCAGAATGTCTGACACACTGTGCTAAAGGATGTCTAACGTCCGATCGGGAGACTTCAGAGTGTCATCCACACTGTCAGAATGTCTGACACACTGTCGGAAGGATGTCTAACGTCCGATCGGGAGACTTCAGACTGTCGTCCACACTGTCAGAATGTCTGACACACTGTGCGGAAGGATGTCTAACGTCCGATCGAGAGACTTCAAAGTGTCGTCCACACTGTCAGAATGTCTGACACACTGTGCGGAAGGATGTCTAACGTCCGATCGAGAGACTTCAGAGTGTCGCCCACACTATCAGAATGTCTGACACACTGTCGGAAGGATGTCTAACGTCCGATCGGGAGACTTCAGACAGTCATCCACACTGTCAGAGTGTCTGACACACTGTCGGAAGGATGTCTAACGTCCGATCGGGAGACTTCAGAGTGTCGTTCACACTGTCAGAATGTCTGACACACTGTCGGAAGGATGTCTAACGTCCGATCGGGAGACTTCAGAGTGTCGTCCACACTGTCAGAATGTCTGACACACTGTGCGGAAGGATGTCTAACGTCCGATCGAGAGACTTCAGAGTATCGTCCACACTGTCAGAATGTCTGACACACTGTGCGGAAAGATGTCTAACGTCCGATCGAGAGGCTTCAGAGTGTCGTCCACACTGTCAGAATGTCTGACACACTGTGCGGAAGGATGTCTAACGTCCGATCGGGAGACTTCAGAGTGTCATCCACACTGTCAGAATGTCTGACACACTGTCGGAAGGATGTCTAACGTCCGATCGGGAGACTTCAGAGTGTCGTCCACACTGTCGGAATGTCTGACACACTGTGCGGAAGGATGTCTAACGTCCGATCGGGAGACTTCAGAGTGTCATCCACACTGTCAGAATGTCTGACACACTGTCGAAAGGATGTCTAACGGCCAATCGAGAGACTTCAGAGTGTCGTCCACACTGTCAGAATGTCTGACACACTGTGCGGAAGGATGTCTAACGTCCGATCGGGAGACTTCAGAGTGTCGTCCACACTGTCAGAATGTCTGACACACTGTGCGGAAGGATGTCTAACGTCCGATCGAGAGACTTCAGAGTGTCGTCCACACTGTCAAAATGTCTGACACACTGTGCGGAAGGATGTCTAACGTCCGATTGAGAGTCTTCAGAGTGTCGTCCACACTGTCAGAATGTCTGACACACTGTGCTAAAGGATGTCTAACGTCCGATCGGGAGACTTCAGAGTGTCATCCACACTGTCAGAATGTCTGACACACTGTCGGAAGGATGTCTAACGTCCGATCGGGAGACTTCAGACTGTCGTCCACACTGTCAGAATGTCTGACACACTGTGCGGAAGGATGTCTAACGTCCGATCGAGAGACTTCAGAGTGTCGTCCACACTGTCAGAATGTCTGACACACTTTGCGGAAGGATGTCTAACGTCCGATCGAGAGACTTCAGAGTGTCGTCCACACTGTCAGAATGTCTAACACACTGTGCGGAAGGATATCTAACGTCCGATCGGGAGACCTCACACTGTCGTCCACACTGTCAGAATGTCTGACACACTGCCGGAAGGATGTCTAACGTCCGATCGGGAGACTTCAGAGTGTCGTCCACACTGTCAGAATGTCTGACACACTGTGCGGAAGGATGTCTAACGTCCGATCGAGAGACTTCAGAGTGTCGTCCACACTGTCAGAATGTCTGACACACTGTGCGGAAGAATGTCTAACGTCCGATCGAGAGACTTCAGAGTGTCGTCCACACTGTCAGAATGTCTGACACACTGTGCGGAAGGATGTATAACGTCCGATCGAGAAACTTCAGAATGTCTGACACACTGTGCGGAAGGATGTCTAACGTCCGATCGGGAGACTTCAGAGTGTCATCCAAACTGTCAGAATGTCTGACACACTGTCGGAAGGATGTCTAACGTCCGATCGAGAGACTTCAGAGTGTCGTCCACACTGTCAGAATGTCTGACACACGTTGCGGAAGGATGTCTAACGTCCGATCGGGAGACTTCAGAGTGTCGTCCACACTGTCAGAATGTCTGACACGCTGTGCGGAAGAATGTCTAACGTAAGATCGAGAGACTTCAGAGTGTCGTCCACACTGTCAGAATGTCTGACACACTGTGCGGAATGATGTATAACGTCCGATCGAGAGACTTCAGAATGTCTGACACACTGTGCGGAAGGATGTCTAACGTCCGATCGGGAGACTTCAGAGTGTCATCCACACTGTCAGAATGTCTGACACACTGTCGGAAGGATGTCTAACGTCCGATCGAGAGACTTCAGAGTGTCGTCCACACTGTCAGAATGTCTGACACACGTTGCGGAAGGATGTCTAACGTCCGATCGGGAGACTTCAGAGTGTCGTCCACACTGTCAGAATGTCTGACACACTGTGCGGAAGGATGTCTAACGTCCGATCGGGAGACTTCAGAGTGTCATCCACACTGTCAGAATGTCTGACACACTGTCGGAAGGATGTCTAACGTCCGATCGGGAGACTTCAGAGTGTCGTCCACACTGTCGGAATGTCTGACACACTGTGCGGAAGGATGTATAACGTCCGATCGAGAGACTTCAGAATGTCTGACACACTGTCGGAAGGATGTCTAACGTCCGATCGGGAGACTTCAGAGTGTCGTCCACACTGTCAGAATGTCTGACACACTTTGCGGAAGGATGTCTATCGCCCGATCGAGAGACTTTAGAGTGTCGTCCACACTGTCAGAATGTCTGACACACTGTGCGGAAGGATGTCTAACGTCCGATCGGGAGACTTCAGAGTGTCGTCCACACTGTCAGAATGTCTGACACACTGTGCGGAAGGATGTCTAACGTCCGATCGAGAGACTTCAGAGTGTCGTCCACACTGTCAGAATGTCTGACACACTGTGCGGAAGGATGTCTAACGTCCGATCGGGACACTTCAGAGTGTCGTCCACACTGTCAGAATGTCTGACACACTGTGCGGAAGGATGTCTAACGTCCGATCGAGAGACTTCAGAGTGTCGTCCACACTGTCAGAATGTCTGCCACACTGTGCGGAAGGATGTCTATCGCCCGATCGAGAGACTTCAGAGTGTCGTCCACACTGTCAGAATATCTGGCACACTGTCGGAAGGATGTCTAACGTCCGATCGGGAGATTTCAGACTGTTGTCCACACTGTCAGAATGTCTGACACACTGTAGGAAGGATGTCTAACGTCCTATCGAGAGACTTCAGACCAGCGACATTTGGTCTCGAAACAAGCCCGTAGACGGAGTTTGGTCTATAGACATCCTACATTTTTCATTGTGTGGACTAGGCTTGAGAATTAAAGCGGCGAAGAAGCTGTGGAAGCACAAAATATAAAGCTAGTTTTGTCATATTTTGATTAAATGAACGTTTGCGACAGTCTGTGACTGTCACTGACAGGTAACATTCTGTCAGGTCACGTGGTAACAGCTCTTCACAGCAGTTGTTATCTTGTCTAATGCTTTTCTGAACGTATTTTGGTTACTTGCTAATTACGTTCACCTTACGCGCAACAGAACTGATCCTATAAATAGTACAATCACAGACATGAAGTTTCTATCGTCTGTCATCGCTTGAAAGATGAAAAAAGTTTGGCTTTAAAACAAAACCTCGCCATCAAATTGCTTTTACGAAAAACTCGCTAAACTTGGTTGGGTTCAAGAACACAAACATTAACAGATCATTAGAGACAAAGGTTAAACGAATACATTCAGCTGGATTTAGATCCTGGTTACAAGAACGATAAATACCTTAGTTTGTGTTGACTGCGGCTTCGAGTGTCCTAACACGAGCCAGGGCGTTTCTTCGAACTTTGAGCTACCTACCAGATGTTTAACAATATCATAAAGTGTCCTTAGAGACGCTCAGTAGTCGAGTCAATAGCAAGATGCATTACTACGGTCTATCTAGAGCCAGAAATATATAGATTTCCAATTATTCAATGGTAGAGACATTGTCGACCACGTTTGTGCCACAGCAATTCAGAGACACTGTCGACCACGTTTGTGCCACAACAATTCAGAGACACTGTCGACCACGTTTGTGCCACAACAATTCAGAGACACTGTCGACCACGTTTGTGCCACAACAATTCAGAGACACTGTCGACCACGTTTGTGCCACAACAATTCAGAGACACTGTCGACCACGTTTGTGCCACAACAATTCAGAGACACTGTCGACCACGTTTTGTGCCACAACAATTCAGAGACACTGTCGATCACGTTTTGTGCCACAACAATTCAGAGACACTGTCGACCACGTTTGTGCCACAACAATTCAGAGACACTGTCGATCACGTTTTGTGCCACAACAATTCAGAGACACTGTCGACCACGTTTGTGCCACAACAATTCAGAGACACTGTCGACTACGTTTGTGCCACAACAATTCAGAGACACTGTCGACCACGTTTGTGCCACAACAATTCAGAGACACTGTCGACCACGTTTGTGCCACAACAATTCAGAGACACTGTCGACCACGTTTGTGCCACAACAATTCAGAGACACTGTCGACCACGTTTTGTGCCACAACAATTCAGAGACACTGTCGACCACGTTTGTGCCACAACAATTCAGAGACACTATCGACCACGTTTTGTGCCACAACAATTCAGAGACACTGTCGACCACGTTTGTGCCACAACAATTCAGAGACACTGTCGACCACGTTTGTGCCACAACAATTCAGAGACACTATCGACCACGTTTTGTGCCACAACAATTCAGAGACACTGTCGACCACGTTTGTGCCACAACAATTCAGAGACACTGTCGACCACGTTTTGTGCCACAACAATTCAGAGACACTGTCGACCACGTTTGTGCCACAACAATTCAGAGACATTGTCGACCACATTTGTGTGAAAAATTCAGAGATATTGACGACCACGTTTGTGTCACAACAATTCAGAGACATTGTCGACCACGTTTGTGTCACAACAATTCAGAGACACTGTCGACCACGTTTTGTGCCACAACAATTCAGAGACACTATCGACCACGTTTGTGCCACAACAATTCAGAGACATTGTCGACCACATTTGTGTGAAAAATTCAGAGACATTGACGACCACGTTTGTGTCACAACAATTCAGAGACATTGTCGACCACGTGTGTGTCACAACAATTCAGAGACATTGTCGACCACGTTTGTGTCACAACAATTCAGAGACATTGTCGACCACGTTTGTGTCACAACAATTCAGAGACATTGTCGACCACGTTTGTGTCACAACAATTCAGAGACATTGTCGACCACGTGTGTATCACAACAATTCAGAGACATTGTCGACCACGTGTGTATCACAACAATTCAGAGACATTGTCGACCACGTGTGTGTCACAACAATTCAGAGACATTGTCGACCACGTTTGTGTCACAACAATTCAGAGACATTGTCGACCACGTGTTCCTTATCATCCAAAATAGTTCTGGCTCATCATTTTCAAGTAATAGGTTTACCTTCTTTACTAAATTATTTTTAAAAAAGGTTTATATTTATCACTATATTTTCTTTTCATTTTGAGATTTAAGATGAAGGCTTTATAGATTTTTGAACAATGAAGCCCCAGCCATTGTGCTAGAAACCTTCACTGCGTACGAGGAACTCTACACGACGATAGTCCATGACATAATCAGAACTATGAGAAATAAATTAATGCTCTTTTTAGCACTGGAGGGTAAAAAATCCTCCTCGTTATTTACCACTGTTTCACGTGGTTCTCATCAAGTGCGATAGAGTGCAGCAACATATGCAGTGAGGTGGCGCCTAAAGCGGCGATGAAACAAACCAACACGCTAACCTGGAGTGAGACAGAAAAATGGACCAGGATTGGTTGATGACGGTAGGGTGCGCATATCGATTTTTAATTCCGGGTTGGAAATCTCACCATCACGCGCAAACTTACAACACGGCAAAACATTTTTTTAAAAATCAATGTTTCCTATTAAATCAAACATTTATAGTTGTAAGAAATAGTTTAGTTTTAATTAGTTGTATAGTTAAGGTAAATAATGTACTTGCGCTCCACGTGGGAAAGCTAAGAACTAACTTATGAACTATACACATGGCAATGATAATGTTAGAAAGTAGGAAGGATAAACTGAATGAATTTAGAAAGACAGACATACTATAATCCGAAATACAAATAACAATTTTAGAAATATTATTTAACCGTGGTTAAAACGCTTTCGTTCTACAGTTTTTGTTCTGGACTCATGGGACCAGCTTGATAAGCTTTTTTAAAGGTTTTCAGTATTGGTTTGATACTAAACAATGACGAAGAAAAACTTTGTTTGTGCAGAAATGTTCAAAATAGTTCAAATATGCTACATCGCATATTTTTATATACTTTCTGGAACACGCACAAACATGCCTTACGAAATGCCTTCTGACGTGTTAGTTTTTTTTACATAATACGAGCCGCCAATACCACCCCCACCAGGTCTCCCCCAGAGCCGGTCGCATAAGTCGCGGCGTTCCGATATCTCCCGCTGGTAACTCGGCTCATAATTTGTTTAAAGGAAATGTTGCACATATTTAAAAGGCGTTTGAGAAATAGACGAAGGCTTTAAAACTTTGACAGCGGCCCTGAATATCTAAAAATGGCTTTATCTAAAAAATATTATTCGATAAAAGATTTACAGACGTAAAATCATAAAATATGGTGGCACTTGTTGATTGCTTATTTACTTTAAAAAAAAAAATTGGGTTGTCCTAGTTGAATTCCATGATGAAGGTGGAACGCCGGTTCAAATACCTTCAAAAACTTATAAAATCAGATTTCCTTTATTACCACAACTTTTGTTTCAATCCCTAGGAAATGTTTAAGGCTAACAAATATGTAGCAACTTGGGTATCTGGGTAACGCACAACCCTACTTTATTAATATTTTCTTACCTCTAGGATTTGTCATAGACTTTTACAGCATAAGGTCATGGTTTCCCGGGACAAAAAACTGCTTTAATTATTGTTTAAAATGTTTTAAAGATGGGAACACAAAGATACAAAGTGAAAGGAAAAATTAGAACACAAAGAGATACCAAGGGACAAAGCGATAGAAAAGATCGGAAAACAAAAAGAGATACCAAGGGACAAAACTAAAAGCAAGATTGGAACACAAAGAGGTGCCAGGGGACAAAGCGATAGGAAAGATTGGAAAACAAAAAGAGATACCAAGAGACAAAACTAGATTGGAACACAAAGAGGTACCAGGGGACAAAGCGATAGGAAAGATTGGAAAACTAAAATAGACACCAAGGAGCAAAGCGACAGGAAAGATTGGAAAACAAAAAGACACCAAGGGATAAAGCGAAAGGAAACATTGGAAAACAAAAGGACATACCAAGGGACAAAACAAAAGGCAAGATTGGAACCCAAAGAGATACCAAGGGGCAAAGCGACAGAAAAGATTGGAAAACTAAAAGAGACACCAAGGGACAAAACAAAAGGCAAGATTTGAACACAAACAGATACCAAGGGACAATGCAAAAGGAAAGATTATGACACAAAAAGGTACGAAGGGACAAAGCGAAAGGTTTACATGTGTGGGAAAATCGTCTATGCTCTTGTTAAGGAAATAAGAAAGGTCCGAGGCGTTTAGTATAAATGGATGACACTACCTTTAGTCTTGCAACTTCTATGAGTCAGGAGACTCTATCCTCATAATGCTAGACCTATAATGTAATTACAGTGCAATAAATATTGCAATTACATCGCACAAACAACTTTATGAAAATGTATTTGAATGTATCGCTCTGAAGGGAGTAAAACCGGGGCATTCCGGCCAAGGTCGTGTACCTGTTTAAAGGATCGCTGTCAGTTTCCCCTAAGTCATGGGGGATCGGAGGATAATGTGGTTTTATTAAGAGACTTTATGTTAAGGTAGGACCTGAGGGGGAGAGAAAGCTCCGTCACTTGACAAGGTGGCGTCTGGGGTTGCTTTCACTGCACGGCCCTACGATTTGACGACTTCTTTGTTAACGTATATTTTAGTTTACGTAATTTTAGCGAACTAGGAATTTTAGGATTATCAATGGACAAAATATACACTGCAGTGTCCGCTTTTACATAATATGATTTTAATAATACCTATATTGCACACTTGTGTGTAAAATAAGGACTTCCTATTTAACAATGGAACGTTTTTGTTAATGTGGCCCCACTGTCTGTAGTGCAGCAGGATTCACATTTCAGAGATATTTTATAATTCCGTGAAATGGCCTAAATTCATATTTAATGCTATTGCGCCTTCTTTTAACGGTTGAGTGAAGTTATGTTTAAATTATATGCAAATAAAATTATGTTATTAAAACTAGGTATTTGCATATTATTTACGTAGACTATAGCTAAATAACTGTTTTATAATTACGTGGAAAAGTATAGCAACTTACTGGGCTGACGTAAACATAGTTTCATTTACGTAGACTATAGCTAAATAACTGTTTTATAATTACGTGGAAAAGTATAGCAACTTACTGGGCTGACGTAAACATAGTTTCATTTACGTAGACTATAGCTAAATAACTGTTTTATAATTACGTGGAAAAGTATAGCAACTTACTGGGCTGACGTAAACATAGTTTCATTTACGTAGACTATAGCTAAATAACTGTTTTATAATTACGTGGAAAAGTATAGCAACTTACTGGGCTGACGTAAACATAGTTTCATTTACGTAGACTATAGCTAAATAACTGTTTTATAATTACGTGGAAAAGTATAGCAACTTACTGGGCTGACGTAAACATAGTTTCATTTACGTAGACTATAGCTAAATAACTGTTTTATAATTACGTGGAAAAGTATAGCAACTTACTGGGCTGACGTAAACATAGTTTCATTTACGTAGACTATAGCTAAATAACTGTTTTATAATTACGTGGAAAAGTATAGCAACTTACTGGGCTGACGTAAACATAGTTTCATTTACGTAGACTATAGCTAAATAACTGTTTTATAATTACGTGGAAAAGTATAGCAACTTACTGGGCTGACGTAAACATAGTTTCATTTACGTAGACTATAGCTAAATAACTGTTTTATAATTACGTGGAAAAGTATAGCAACTTACTGGGCTGACGTAAACATAGTTTCATTTACGTAGACTATAGCTAAATAACTGTTTTATAATTACGTGGAAAAGTATAGCAACTTACTGGGCTGACGTAAACATAGTTTCATTTACGTAGACTATAGCTAAATAACTGTTTTATAATTACGTGGAAAAGTATAGCAACTTACTGGGCTGACGTAAACATAGTTTCATTTACGTAGACTATAGCTAAATAACTGTTTTATAATTACGTGGAAAAGTATAGCAACTTACTGGGCTGACGTAAACATAGTTTCATTTACGTAGACTATAGCTAAATAACTGTTTTATAATTACGTGGAAAAGTATAGCAACTTACTGGGCCGACGTAAACATAGTTTCATTTACGTAGACTATAGCTAAATAACTGTTTTATAATTACGTGGAAAAGTATAGCAACTTACTGGGACGACGTAAACATAGTTTCATTTACGAATCCTAAATGCAGTACTTTCAAATACTTAATGAAAAGCTCTAAGCTGTTTTCGTATTCACTTAGTGGTTATTGAGAGGTTATGTTTAAATTATTAGCAATGCCATAGCCTATACATTTAGAAATATCTTATATTTGATTCCATTATGTAGTTCAAAACTAAATAGTTGTTATTGTTCCTTTGTTTTAGGTTACTTTTTGCATTTTATATCAGTGCAAAGTAAACTACTAATAATTATCATTTATAATTATTTTCGCCTTATAATTATATTGATGTCCTAAAAAAACTAGTCATTTCAAACTGTGGTTGTAAAAAGCTAGTAAAACTATAAAATTTAAATATAATATTAAGCTATTATAAATAATATATAACGGTATTGATTTTCTTTAATTTTTCACAACTTATAATTTTAAACATCGGTTAAAGTACAAAATAAATAGATTCTGCTAACAATAAAACTATAAAGGAAATCTTATTTCATATTGATTCAATTTAATTCAGTTTTTTTTAAAATTATAAGACACTTCCATAACTGTATGAAGCTACTGTGGCGTAATGTTTATTTTTAAATAAATAAAGCCTCTAAACCACAAATAGCTTTCATTTAAACCTTATGTACATTTCAATTGCACAGCAATCATCTTCAGAGGTATTTAAAAATACAACTGTACAGTTTTATTTATTTTTACAGTTTAGAGGTTTTATTTATTTAAAAAAAAGACACTTCCACTTATATCGTGCGGCACGGTATACCTTTGTATTTTTTAAAATCATACTTCTCATCTTGGTTAATGGATTATTTTTATTGACTATATTAAAACATTTATTTTTTGGTGTTAGTAACGAAATGTAAAATATTACGTTATTTTATTAAAAAATGGTGTCACGATATGGAAAAATGTCTACATTATTTACTCATTAAACAATTTTCCTTCACGAAACAAAACGTGCTTCTATAATAAGCACGATGTTACAGATGTGCAGGATCTGTGACAGCAAGGCTTGGCCTATATGGTAAATAAACGGTAGAAAATTAAAGAAGTTCAAAGTCAGTCTTTCCGTAAAACTTTTGTTTTTTTTCACATATTTCTCACAATTTCATAGCATTTCCTTTTCCAGAGATATTTTCTAATACAAGTTATATTCCAGTCGGAGATTAAAATACTCTGAAAATACTTATTCAGTCGGAAATCTAACTGCTTTTCTTGTCTGCATCAGGTTTGGTTGTATTTTTATCGCAAGTAAATTTGCCACAGATTGCAATGAACGTTTAGATTGGCCGCGCATGCGCCTGGCTGTTTCGTCGGGTAACTAGCGACATCTATCCTTACCGCTATTGTAACTATATTATATCTGTTGTATAATTTAATATAGTAGCTGTAATGCGCTGTTTCGCAACAAAACCTTCAGGGTTTGTAAAATGAGATTATTGAAATCCTTCTATTAGGCTATTTATCCTTTTCCTGTATAGGATTATATTTTGTTAAAAATTTCAATCGTTAATAAAATACCCTTTATTCTACCACTCAAGTTCAAATACATTTTTTTAAACTTGTAGTGGATGAAACTTGATTTTAACAGTTTTTGAAATATATTAATTCATTAATTAAATTTATTATTGAGATAATTTTAGTTTTATATGGGAGAAAAATTTTTCACGAAAGAGGCAAGGTGTGCAATATAGTTATTCCATCCCATTTGGCCCAACATATAGCCTAGGCCTAAGTGATAACATATGAGTTCATAAAACAGCAGATTTTATGTTATTAGATACGTGGTAGAACAACTGTTTTAACGCGTAGTTTATATTACTTCATTTATATTTGTTGTAATTATTTAATAAATCGTAACTAAAATGCAATTTTCCTTTGTTGACCCAAATAGGAATTTACTTTGAAAAATTGTTGTTTGTATTACCTGTTATTTAAATTTCTTCTATTAGCTCACGCTATACTGATATTGCATATATATATATATATATATATATATATATATATATATATATATGATGAAATGTTACTATCTGGAGTACATCCGTTCATTCTGCAGTCCATAAATTCGCAGTTCCGACGTTTCGCTAGAATCTCATCCAGCATTGGCGTCAATGCTGGATGAGATTCTAGCGAAACGTCGGAACTGCGAATTTATGGACTGCAGAATGAACGGATGTACTCCAGATAGTAACATTTCATCATATTTTTCCATCCGTGAAGGAATACGTATCAGCATATATATATATATATATATATATATATATATATATATATATATATATATATATATATATATACAGTGGCGCACTCAGAAAATAATTATGGGGGGGGGCTGACCGGGAGACCCTGGGCCAACCAACGGAAAACTTTTTAAAAATTCGTAAGGATAACCGGTATTTAAGGCATTACTTTAAGTTTATTTTAGCTCTTTGAGTGCAAGTTTTGAGTAGGGACTATAGAAATGAATGATATAACCCAGCAGATAAAATACGATTTTAGGTTTTATTTTGACAAAATCTTGTTATATCAGCTGTCTTACAAAACAAAATTGAGTCTTCTTTTGGCCTTCTTCAGTATGGATAATACACTGTCTGTGTCAACTGGAATTTCCCTGTCGATATTAAGATTGGCTAAGCCATTTAGCCTACTATCAGACATCGTGTTTCTTAGGTATGTCTTGATTCTCCGAAGAGTGGAAAAGGAGCGCTCTGCTGTGCTGGTGGATACAGGTATAGTGATGAAAATCTTAAGTAGGATATGGATGTTTGGAAAGATTGTTTTATCAAAAATGTTTAGAAAATCAATTGCATTGACATGGTGTGCATTGTGTTGTTGGAGAAAAGCTTGCCAAACTTCCATTTCTGCCATCAAAACGTTTAAGTTGTTGTTTTCCAAATCTTCTTCATAAACTTTTTTTTCTTTTTTTTCTTGAGGGGGGCTACAGCCCTCTTAGCCCCCCCGTGGGTGCGCACCTGTATATATATATATATATATATATATATATATATATATATATATATTAAATATGGTGATATGTTTTCTTGTAATATTATTAATAAATTAAAAATATTTCAAAAACAAGAATACTTTTAATGAATATATTTATTCAAAGCTTTTCGCCGATAAAAGCTTTTTGTAAAAATATTTTATTAGATAATTATTTTCCTGAAGATGCTGGTACTATTTTATCTGCGAAAAGCTTTGAATAAATATATTCATTAAAAGTATTCTTGTTTTTGAAATATTTTTAATCTATTTATTATATATATGCATATAGTACAAATTTTCAATTGTTAATAAAATAAGTTTTTATTCATCCAATTAAGTTCAAATACATTTATTTTTACTCATAGTGGATGACAATTAATGGTTATAAAGTTTTTTCAAATATTTATTCAATAATTAATTATAAAAATTTGGCAGGGTAGTGCGGATTCGAACTGAGAATCTTCATGTTTGGAGTCTAGCGAGCTTTGTCACTGCGCAAACCTTCTAATACCTTTACCCAGGTTATCATAAACACTATTCTGGGGTTAAAAGTGAATCAAAAGAATAAAATAAAGAAACAAACTGGAAATAAACAAACAGTGATGAAATTTTTCATTGTTGACCTCGGTAGAAATTTACTTTAAAATGAAATTTTTTATATTAGGGGCCTACTTGTTTTTAGAAAAAATTTTACTTTACATCCCAAAGATATATAAAATTTTAAAAAAGAAGATAAATAGTTTCACTTACAAGCAAAACTTTATACACTCGAGGTTCTTATAAAAAGAGAGTTACTGTTTTACTGCAATATAGGTGTAAAGTATCTCGTTATGATAGTCTGGGCAGGCAGGTAAATATTCATGTTACTTGAAATATCAAATAGCCCTCCGGTTTTGTCGTACCCGAGCAACATAGATTAACGACTGCAGTTCTTTAAATTACGGCCAAGGTATTAAAAACCCCGGTTTTAGCTGTTATTTATTCCTTGTTGCATACTTGTTGTTTACATTTCATTATTCTTGCAAATAGCCTATATTTTTTCGTAGAAGATAGGAAGATTCAACCCTAGACTATTTCCTCCTGACGCTGACGCCAACCTTCATTCAAGTCTTGCATGCCAAGTTCGAACAAGGAACCGTGCCTTCAAAGTGCGGTATAGGCTACCTGAAGTGATGCTTTGCAACAAACTACGTATTGATGGAAAACTCATATGGTCAGGTTTTGCATTCTTTCAATCGTACGCGGTAGTTTGATTATGTAAAATTACAAATTGCTATATCTTTGAATGTAGTTGGGGTTTTTATGGTCTTAGATAGGCTAATGTTTTAGAAATAAATTGAAACTTGCAGTTGTTGGGTCGTACATCTGAGGTATCTGATAAATATTTATTTATTCCATTAAAAATACCACTGTTATTTCTAAGTCTTGTCCGTGACCCGGCATAGAACAATGTACTTAAAAAGTGCGAAAGCGTCCGTAAGAAGCGGGCTCTGCCAAGTGAATTAATAAATAAGTAACGAATTGAAAACCCAATATGGTAGATTCAAAACGGTGCACTTTACACGACGGCTGTTTCGGAGACTCTTGTATTTTGTCCGGTAAGATTTACAGTTACCGGCTACAGAATCGTAGCAGATAGCGTCGGTAACAAACCCAATACATCAGCTTGTTGAGTGGACTATATGGGATGCAGGCGAGTAACTAGCTTAAACGTCATAAATATGACTGACTTCTATTACTAATCGAATTATTTAACAAGTATCAAATAACAAAAAATAAATAACAATAACCCTAGCTACAAATATATAAACACCCTTGATGTACATTTCGCCAACGCTGTTAGCATCATCGGAAGGTTACAAACATCTGACACACAGAACAGATATTGAGAATGTTTGTAACCTTCCGATAATGCTAACTATGTTATGCGAAATGTACATCAAGGGTGTAAATATTTGTAGCAAGGGTTATTGTTATTTATTTATCATAATTACGCTACTGTGCTCTGTATAGAATTTCAAGTATCAAATACTTGAGAATATCCATTGAAATATAGAAATATTTATGAACTACATATCTATTTATTAATGGTAAGGCAATATGAGTAACACGGATCACACGCATGCGCGCGCGCGCTCACATACTCTCACGCAGATATATATATATATATATATATATATATAAATGTATATATATAAATATATATATATATATATATATATATATAAATATATATATATATACATACATATATATATATATATATATATATATATATATATATATATATATATATATATATATATATATACATATATAGCCTACATATAGTCCTATATCAAAACAACTGAGGAATACAAGAATTATTTAATAATTTATTAATAAAAATTGATAAATAAATAATTATTGTATTTAAATATCCTCAGTTGTTTTTATTATTATACAAGAAACCATATTTTATATACAGTATATAAATATTTTGAAATTCGTGATTTTATCTCAAAACTTAAATTATTGTTCCCAAAAACCTTGGAATATTTAAGGCTCGATAAATATGTTTTTAACTATAGGCTATTAATTTCCTTATAGTTTTGCTTAAACCCCATAATTTTCACCTCACACTTCTTTCAGCATCCCCTTTTCTTAAGCCCACAGTAATCTAAACGCAACCCCAAATTTGTTACGAAATGAGTTACAAGCGAGTTAAATCTGTATAAACAAATACACCAGCGATGCTTTACGTTACGCCTTTTCTTAAGCCCACAGTAATCTAAACGCAACCCCAAATTTGTTACGAAATGAGTTACAAGCGAGTTAAATCTGTATAAACAAATACACCAGCGATGCTTTACGTTACGCCTTTTCTTAAGCCCACAGTAATCTAAACGCAACCCCAAATTTGTTACGAAATGAGTTACAAGCGAGTTAAATCTGTATAAACAAATACACCAGCGATGCTTTACGTTACGCCTTTTCTTAAGCCCACAGTAATCTAAACGCAACCCCAAATTTGTTACGAAATGAGTTACAAGCGAGTTAAAGCTGTATAAACAAATACACCAGCGATGCTTTACGTTACGCCTTTTCTTAAGGCCACAGTAATCTAAACGCAACCCCAAATTTGTTACGAAATGAGTTACAAGCGAGTTAAAGCTGTATAAACAAATACACCAGCGATGCTTTACGTTACGCCTTTTCTTAAGGCCACAGTAATCTAAACGCAACCCCAAATTTGTTACGAAATGAGTTACAAGCGAGATAAAGCTGTATAAACAAATACACCAGCGATGCTTTACGTTACGCCTTTTCTTAAGCCCACAGTAATCTAAACGCAACCCCAAATTTGTTACGAAATGAGTTACAAGCGAGTTAAAGCTGTATAAACAAATACACCAGCGATGCTTTACGTTACGCCTTTTCTTAAGCCCACAGTAATCTAAACGCAACCCCAAATTTGTTACGAAATGAGTTACAAGCGAGATAAAGCTGTATAAACAAATACACCGAGCGATGCTTTACGTTACGCCTTTTCTTAAGCCCACAGTAATCTAAACGCAACTCCAAATTTGTTACGAAATGAGTTACAAGCGAGATAAAGCTGTATAAACAAATACACCGAGCGATGCTTTACGTTACGCCTTTTCTTAAGCCCACAGTAATCTAAACGCAACCCCAAATTTGTTACGAAATGAGTTACAAGCGAGATAAAGCTGTATAAACAAATACACCGAGCGATGCTTTACGTTACGCCTTTTCTTAAGCCCACAGTAATCTAAACGCAACTCCAAATTTGTTACGAAATGAGTTACAAGCGAGATAAAGCTGTATAAACAAATACACCGAGCGATGCTTTACGTTACGCCTTTTCTTAAGCCCACAGTAATCTAAACGCAACCCCAAATTTGTTACGAAATGAGTTACAAGCGAGTTAAAGCTGTATAAACAAATACACCGAGCGATGCTTTACGTTACGCCTTTTCTTAAGCCCACAGTAATCTAAACGCAACCCCAAATTTGTTACGAAATGAGTTACAAGCGAGATAAAGCTGTATAAACAAATACACCGAGTGATGCTTTACGTTACGCCTTTTCTTAAGCCCACAGTAATCTAAACGCAACCCCAAATTTGTTACGAAATGAGTTACAAGCGAGTTAAAGCTGTATAAACAAATACACCAGCGATGCTTTAGGTTACGCCTTTTCTTAAGCCCACAGTAATCTAAACGCAACCCCAAATTTGTTACGAAATGAGTTACAAGCGAGTTACAGCTGTATAAACAAATACACCAGCGATGCTTTACGTTACGCCTTTTCTTAAGCCCACAGTAATCTAAACGCAACCCCAAATTTGTTACGAAATGAGTTACAAGCGAGATAAAGCTGTATAAACAAATACACCAGCGATGCTTTACGTTTATACGCCTTTTCTTAAGGCCACAGTAATCTAAACACAACCCCAAATTTGTTACGAAATGAGTTACAAGCGAGTTAAAGCTGTATAAACAAATACACCGAGCGATGCTTTACGTTACGCCTTTTCTTAAGCCCACAGTAATCTAAACGCAACCCCAAATTTGTTACGAAATGAGTTACAAGCGAGTTAAAGCTGTATAAACAAATACACCAGCGATGCTTTA
Organism: Prosapia bicincta; assembly: GCA_036971475.1. Lineage (NCBI taxonomy): Eukaryota > Metazoa > Arthropoda > Insecta > Hemiptera > Cercopidae > Prosapia > Prosapia bicincta. The sequence continues at coordinate 560,657 of JBAIZL010000403.1, forward strand.
CGTTACGCCTTTTCTTAAGCCCACAGTAATCTAAACGCAACCCCAAATTTGTTACGAAATGAGTTACAAGCGAGTTACAGCTGTATAAACAAATACACCAGCGATGCTTTACGTTTATACGCCTTTTCTTAAGCCCACAGTAATCTAAACGCAACCCCAAATTTGTTACGAAATGAGTTACAAGCGAGATAAAGCTGTATAAACAAATACACCAGCGATGCTTTACGTTTATACGCCTTTTCTTAAGCCCACAGTAATCTAAACGCAACCCCAAATTTGTTACGAAATGAGTTACAAGCGAGTTAAAGCTGTATAAACAAATACACCGAGCGATGCTTTACGTTACGCCTTTTCTTAAGCCCACAGTAATCTAAACGCAACCCCAAATTTGTTACGAAATGAGTTACAAGCGAGTTACAGCTGTATAAACAAATACACCAGCGATGCTTTACGTTTATACGCCTTTTCTTAAGCCCACAGTAATCTAAACGCAACCCCAAATTTTTTACGAAATGAGTTACAAGCGAGTTAAAGCTGTATAAACAAATACACCGAGCGATGCTTTACGTTACGCCTTTTCTTAAGCCCACAGTAATCTAAACGCAACCCTAAATTTGTTACGAAATGAGTTACAAGCGAGTTACAGCTGTATAAACAAATACACCAGCGATGCTTTACGTTTATACGCCTTTTCTTAAGCCCACAGTAATCTAAACGCAACCCTAAATTTGTTACGAAATGAGTTACAAGCGAGTTACAGCTGTATAAACAAATACACCAGCGATGCTTTACGTTTATACGCCTTTTCTTAAGCCCACAGTAATCTAAACGCAACCCCAAATTTTTTACGAAATGAGTTACAAGCGAGTTAAAGCTGTATAAACAAATACACCGAGCGATGCTTTACGTTACGCCTTTTCTTAAGGCCACAGTAATCTAAACGCAACCCCAAATTTGTTACGAAATGAGTTACAAGCGAGTTACAGCTGTATAAACAAATACACCAGCGATGCTTTACGTTTATACGCCTTTTCTTAAGCCCACAGTAATCTAAACGCAACCCCAAATTTGTTACGAAATGAGTTACAAGCGAGTTACAGCTGTATAAACAAATACACCAGCGATGCTTTACGTTACGCCTTTTCTTAAGCCCACAGTAATCTAAACGCAACCCTAAATTTGTTACGAAATGAGTTACAAGTGAGATAAAGCTGTATAAACAAATACACCAGCGATGCTTTACGTTACGCCTTTTCTTAAGCCCACAGTAATCTAAACGCAACCCCAAATTTGTTACGAAATGAGTTACAAGCGAGTTAAAGCTGTATAAACAAATACACCAGCGATGCTTTACGTTTATACGCCTTTTCTTAAGCCCACAGTAATCTAAACGCAACCCCAAATTTGTTACGAAATGAGTTACAAGCGAGTTAAAGCTGTATAAACAAATACACCAGCGATGCTTTACGTTACGCCTTTTCTTAAGCCCACAGTAATCTAAACGCAACCCCAAATTTGTTACGAAATGAGTTACAAGCGAGTTACAGCTGTATAAACAAATACACCAGCGATGCTTTACGTTCCGCCTTTTCTTAAGCCCACAGTAATCTAAACGCAACCCCAAATTTGTTACGAAATGAGTTACAAGCGAGTTACAGCTGTATAAACAAATACACCAGCGATGCTTTACGTTACGCCTTTTCTTAAGCCCACAGTAATCTAAACGCAACCCCAAATTTGTTACGAAATGAGTTACAAGCGAGTTAAAGCTGTATAAACAAATACACCAGCGATGCTTTACGTTTATACGCCTTTTCTTAAGCCCACAGTAATCTAAACGCAACCCCAAATTTGTTACGAAATGAGTTACAAGCGAGTTACAGCTGTATAAACAAATACACCAGCGATGCTTTACGTTACGCCTTTTCTTAAGCCCACAGTAATCTAAACGCAACCCTAAATTTGTTACGAAATGAGTTACAAGTGAGATAAAGCTGTATAAACAAATACACCAGCGATGCTTTACGTTACGCCTTTTCTTAAGCCCACAGTAATCTAAACGCAACCCCAAATTTGTTACGAAATGAGTTACAAGCGAGTTAAAGCTGTATAAACAAATACACCAGCGATGCTTTACGTTTATACGCCTTTTCTTAAGCCCACAGTAATCTAAACGCAACCCCAAATTTGTTACGAAATGAGTTACAAGCGAGTTAAAGCTGTATAAACAAATACACCAGCGATGCTTTACGTTACGCCTTTTCTTAAGCCCACAGTAATCTAAACGCAACCCCAAATTTGTTACGAAATGAGTTACAAGCGAGTTACAGCTGTATAAACAAATACACCAGCGATGCTTTACGTTACGCCTTTTCTTAAGCCCACAGTAATCTAAACGCAACCCCAAATTTGTTACGAAATGAGTTACAAGCGAGTTACAGCTGTATAAACAAATACACCAGCGATGCTTTACGTTACGCATTTTCTTAAGCCCACAGTAATCTAAACGCAACCCCAAATTTGTTACGAAATGAGTTACAAGCGAGTTACAGCTGTATAAACAAATACACTAGCGATGCTTTACGTTACGCCTTTTCTTAAGCCCACAGTAATCTAAACGCAACCCCAAATTTGTTACGAAATGAGTTACAAGCGAGTTAAAGCTGTATAAACAAATACACCAGCGATGCTTTACGTTTATACGCCTTTTCTTAAGCCCACAGTAATCTAAACGCAACCCCAAATTTGTTACGAAATGAGTTACAAGCGAGTTACAGCTGTATAAACAAATACACCAGCGATGCTTTACGTTACGCCTTTTCTTAAGCCCACAGTAATCTAAACGCAACCCTAAATTTGTTACGAAATGAGTTACAAGTGAGATAAAGCTGTATAAACAAATACACCAGCGATGCTTTACGTTACGCCTTTTCTTAAGCCCACAGTAATCTAAACGCAACCCCAAATTTGTTACGAAATGAGTTACAAGCGAGTTAAAGCTGTATAAACAAATACACCAGCGATGCTTTACGTTTATACGCCTTTTCTTAAGCCCACAGTAATCTAAACGCAACCCCAAATTTGTTACGAAATGAGTTACAAGCGAGTTAAAGCTGTATAAACAAATACACCAGCGATGCTTTACGTTACGCCTTTTCTTAAGCCCACAGTAATCTAAACGCAACCCCAAATTTGTTACGAAATGAGTTACAAGCGAGTTACAGCTGTATAAACAAATACACCAGCGATGCTTTACGTTCCGCCTTTTCTTAAGCCCACAGTAATCTAAACGCAACCCCAAATTTGTTACGAAATGAGTTACAAGCGAGTTACAGCTGTATAAACAAATACACCAGCGATGCTTTACGTTACGCCTTTTCTTAAGCCCACAGTAATCTAAACGCAACCCCAAATTTGTTACGAAATGAGTTACAAGCGAGTTAAAGCTGTATAAACAAATACACCAGCGATGCTTTACGTTTATACGCCTTTTCTTAAGCCCACAGTAATCTAAACGCAACCCCAAATTTGTTACGAAATGAGTTACAAGTGAGTTAAAGCTGTATAAACAAATACACCAGCGATGCTTTACGTTTATACGCCTTTTCTTAAGCCCACAGTAATCTAAACGCAACCCCAAATTTGTTACGAAATGAGTTACAAGCGAGTTACAGCTGTATAAACAAATACACCAGCGATGCTTTACGTTTATACGCCTTTTCTTAAGCCCACAGTAATCTAAACGCAACCCCAAATTTGTTACGAAATGAGTTACAAGCGAGATAAAGCTGTATAAACAAATACACCAGCGATGCTTTACGTTACGCCTTTTCTTAAGCCCACAGTAATCTAAACGCAACCCCAAATTTGTTACGAAATGAGTTACAAGCGAGATAAAGCTGTATAAACAAATACACCAGCGATGCTTTACGTTACGCCTTTTCTTAAGCCCACAGTAATCTAAACGCAACCCCAAATTTGTTACGAAATGAGTTACAAGCGAGTTAAAGCTGTATAAACAAATACACCAGCGATGCTTTACGTTTATACGCCTTTTCTTAAGCCCACAGTAATCTAAACGCAACCCCAAATTTGTTACGAAATGAGTTACAAGCGAGTTACAGCTGTATAAACAAATACACCAGCGATGCTTTACGTTTATACGCCTTTTCTTAAGCCCACAGTAATCTAAACGCAACCCCAAATTTGTTACGAAATGAGTTACAAGCGAGTTACAGCTGTATAAACAAATACACCAGCGATGCTTTACGTTACGCCTTTTCTTAAGCCCACAGTAATCTAAACGCAACCCCAAATTTGTTACGAAATGAGTTACAAGCGAGTTAAAGCTGTATAAACAAATACACCGAGCGATGCTTTACGTTACGCCTTTTCTTAAGCCCACAGTAATCTAAACGCAACCCCAAATTTGTTACGAAATGAGTTACAAGCGAGTTAAAGCTGTATAAACAAATACACCAGCGATGCTTTACGTTTATACGCCTTTTCTTAAGCCCACAGTAATCTAAACGCAACCCCAAATTTGTTACGAAATGAGTTACAAGCGAGTTACAGCTGTATAAACAAATACACCAGCGATGCTTTACGTTTATACGCCTTTTCTTAAGCCCACAGTAATCTAAACGCAACCCCAAATTTGTTACGAAATGAGTTACAAGCGAGTTACAGCTGTATAAACAAATACACCAGCGATGCTTTACGTTTATACGCCTTTTCTTAAGCCCACAGTAATCTAAACGCAACCCCAAATTTGTTACGAAATGAGTTACAAGCGAGTTACAGCTGTATAAACAAATACACCAGCGATGCTTTACGTTTATACGCCTTTTCTTAAGCCCACAGTAATCTAAACGCAACCCCAAATTTGTTACGAAATGAGTTACAAGCGAGTTACAGCTGTATAAACAAATACACCAGCGATGCTTTACGTTTATACGCCTTTTCTTAAGCCCACAGTAATCTAAACGCAACCCCAAATTTGTTACGAAATGAGTTACAAGCGAGTTACAGCTGTATAAACAAATACACCAGCGATGCTTTACGTTTATACGCCTTTTCTTAAGCCCACAGTAATCTAAACGCAACCCCAAATTTGTTACGAAATGAGTTACAAGCGAGTTACAGCTGTATAAACAAATACACCAGCGATGCTTTACGTTACGCCTTTTCTTAAGCCCACAGTAATCTAAACGCAACCCCAAATTTGTTACGAAATGAGTTACAAGCGAGTTAAAGCTGTATAAACAAATACACCGAGCGATGCTTTACGTTACGCCTTTTCTTAAGCCCACAGTAATCTAAACGCAACCCCAAATTTGTTACGAAATGAGTTACAAGCGAGTTAAAGCTGTATAAACAAATACACCAGCGATGCTTTACGTTTATACGCCTTTTCTTAAGCCCACAGTAATCTAAACGCAACCCCAAATTTGTTACGAAATGAGTTACAAGCGAGTTACAGCTGTATAAACAAATACACCAGCGATGCTTTACGTTTATACGCCTTTTCTGAAGCCCACAGTAATCTAAACGCAACCCCAAATTTGTTACGAAATGAGTTACAAGCGAGTTACAGCTGTATAAACAAATACACCAGCGATGCTTTACGTTACGCCTTTTCTTAAGCCCACAGTAATCTAAACGCAACCCCAAATTTGTTACGAAATGAGTTACATGCGAGTTAAAGCTGTATAAACAAATACACCAGCGATGCTTTACGTTACGCCTTTTCTTAAGCCCACAGTAATCTAAACGCAACCCCAAATTTGTTACGAAATGAGCTACAAGCGAGTTAAAGCTGTATAAACAAATACACCAGCGATGCTTTACGTTACGCCTTTTCTTAAGCCCACAGTAATCTAAACGCAACCCCAAATTTGTTACGAAATGAGCTACAAGCGAGTTAAAGCTGTATAAACAAATACACCAGCGATGCTTTACGTTACGCCTTTTCTTAAGCCCACAGTAATCTAAACGCAACCCCAAATTTGTTACGAAATGAGTTACAAGCGAGTTAAAGCTGTATAAACAAATACACCAGCGATGCTTTACGTTTATACGCCTTTTCTTAAGCCCACAGTAATCTAAACGCAACCCCAAATTTGTTACGAAATGAGTTACAAGCGAGTTACAGCTGTATAAACAAATACACCGAGCGATGCTTTACGTTACGCCTTTTCTTAAGCCCACAGTAATGTAAACGCAACCCCAAATTTGTTACGAAATGAGTTACAAGCGAGTTACAGCTGTATAAACAAATACACCAGTGATGCTTTACGTTTATACGCCTTTTCTTAAGCCCACAGTAATCTAAACGCAACCCCAAATTTGTTACGAAATGAGTTACAAGCGAGTTAAAGCTGTATAAACAAATACACCAGCGATGCTTTACGTTACGCCTTTTCTTAAGCCCACAGTAATCTAAACGCAACCCCAAATTTGTTACGAAATGAGTTACAAGCGAGTTACAGCTGTATAAACAAATACACCAGCGATGCTTTACGTTACGCCTTTTCTTAAGCCCACAGTAATCTAAACGCAACCCCAAATTTGTTACGAAATGAGTTACATGCGAGTTAAAGCTGTATAAACAAATACACCAGCGATGCTTTACGTTTATACGCCTTTTCTTAAGCCCACAGTAATCTAAACGCAACCCCAAATTTTTTACGAAACGAGTTACAAGCGATTTAAAGCTGTATAAACAAATACACCAGCGATGCTTTACGTTACGCCTTTTCTTAAGGCCACAGTAATCTAAACGCAACCCCAAATTTATTACGAAATGAGTTACAAGCGAGTTAAAGCTGTATAAACAAATACACCGAGCGATGCTTTACGTTACGCCTTTTCTTAAGGCCACAGTAATCTAAACGCAACCCCAAATTTATTACGAAATGAGTTACAAGCGAGATAAAACTGAATAAACAAATACACCAGCGATGCTTTACGTTACGCCTTTTCTTAAGCCCACAGTAATCTAAACGCAACCCCAAATTTATTACGAAATGAGTTACAAGCGAGTTAAAGCTGAATAAACAAATACACCAGCGATGCTTTACGTTACGCCTTTTCTTAAGCCCACAGTAATCTAAACGCAACCCCAAATTTATTACGAAATGAGTTACAAGCGAGTTAAAGCTGTATAAACAAATACACCGAGCGATGCTTTACGTTACGCCTTTTCTTAAGGCCACAGTAATCTAAACGCAACCCCAAATTTGTTACGAAATGAGTTACAAGCGAGTTACAGCTGTATAAACAAATACACCAGCGATGCTTTACGTTTATACGCCTTTTCTTAAGCCCACAGTAATCTAAACGCAACCCCAAATTTGTTACGAAATGAGTTACAAGCGAGTTACAGCTGTATAAACAAATACACCAGCGATGCTTTACGTTTATACGCCTTTTCTTAAGCCCACAGTAATCTAAACGCAACCCCAAATTTGTTACGAAATGAGTTACAAGCGAGTTACAGCTGTATAAACAAATACACCAGCGATGCTTTACGTTACGCCTTTTCTTAAGCCCACAGTAATCTAAACGCAACCAAAAATTTGTTACGAAATGAGTTACAAGCGAGTTAAAGCTGTATAAACAAATACACCGAGCGATGCTTTACGTTACGCCTTTTCTTAAGCCCACAGTAATCTAAACGCAACCCCAAATTTGTTACGAAATGAGTTACAAGCGAGTTAAAGCTGTATAAACAAATACACCAGCGATGCTTTACGTTTATACGCCTTTTCTTAAGCCCACAGTAATCTAAACGCAACCCCAAATTTGTTACGAAATGAGTTACAAGCGAGTTACAGCTGTATAAACAAATACACCAGCGATGCTTTACGTTTATACGCCTTTTCTTAAGCCCACAGTAATCTAAACGCAACCCCAAATTTGTTACGAAATGAGTTACAAGCGAGTTACAGCTGTATAAACAAATACACCAGCGATGCTTTACGTTACGCCTTTTCTTAAGCCCACAGTAATCTAAACGCAACCCCAAATTTGTTACGAAATGAGTTACATGCGAGTTAAAGCTGTATAAACAAATACACCAGCGATGCTTTACGTTACGCCTTTTCTTAAGCCCACAGTAATCTAAACGCAACCCCAAATTTGTTACGAAATGAGCTACAAGCGAGTTAAAGCTGTATAAACAAATACACCAGTGATGCTTTACGTTTATACGCCTTTTCTTAAGCCCACAGTAATCTAAACGCAACCCCAAATTTGTTACGAAATGAGCTACAAGCGAGTTAAAGCTGTATAAACAAATACACCAGCGATGCTTTACGTTTATACGCCTTTTCTTAAGCCCACAGTAATCTAAACGCAACCCCAAATTTGTTACGAAATGAGTTACAAGCGAGTTACAGCTGTATAAACAAATACACCGAGCGATGCTTTACGTTACGCCTTTTCTTAAGCCCACAGTAATGTAAACGCAACCCCAAATTTGTTACGAAATGAGTTACAAGCGAGTTACAGCTGTATAAACAAATACACCAGTGATGCTTTACGTTTATACGCCTTTTCTTAAGCCCACAGTAATCTAAACGCAACCCCAAATTTGTTACGAAATGAGTTACATGCGAGTTAAAGCTGTATAAACAAATACACCAGCGATGCTTTACGTTTATACGCCTTTTCTTAAGCCCACAGTAATCTAAACGCAACCCCAAATTTATTACGAAATGAGTTACATGCGAGTTAAAGCTGTATAAACAAATACACCAGCGATGCTTTACGTTTATACGCCTTTTCTTAAGCCCACAGTAATCTAAACGCAACCCCAAATTTGTTACGAAACGAGTTACAAGCGATTTAAAGCTGTATAAACAAATACACCAGCGATGCTTTACGTTACGCCTTTTCTTAAGGCCACAGTAATCTAAACGCAACCCCAAATTTATTACGAAATGAGTTACAAGCGAGTTAAAGCTGTATAAACAAATACACCGAGCGATGCTTTACGTTACGCCTTTTCTTAAGGCCACAGTAATCTAAACGCAACCCCAAATTTATTACGAAATGAGTTACAAGCGAGATAAAACTGAATAAACAAATACACCAGCGATGCTTTACGTTACGCCTTTTCTTAAGCCCACAGTAATCTAAACGCAACCCCAAATTTATTACGAAATGAGTTACAAGCGAGTTAAAGCTGAATAAACAAATACACCAGCGATGCTTTACGTTACGCCTTTTCTTAAGCCCACAGTAATCTAAACGCAACCCCAAATTTATTACGAAATGAGTTACAAGCGAGTTAAAGCTGTATAAACAAATACACCGAGCGATGCTTTACGTTACGCCTTTTCTTAAGGCCACAGTAATCTAAACGCAACCCCAAATTTGTTACGAAATGAGTTACAAGCGAGTTAAAGCTGTATAAACAAATACACCGAGCGATGCTTTACGTTACGCCTTTTCTTAAGCCCACAGTAATCTAAACGCAACCCCAAATTTGTTACGAAATGAGTTACAAGCGAGTTAAAGCTGTATAAACAAATATACCAGCGATGCTTTACGTTACGCCTTTTCTTAAGGCCACAGTAATCTAAACGCAACCCCAAATTTGTTAGAAATGAGTTACAAGCGAGTTAAAGCTGTATAAACAAATACACCGAGCGATGCTTTACGTTACGCCTTTTCTTAAGGCCACAGTAATCTAAACGCAACCCCAAATTTATTACGAAATGAGTTACAAGCGAGTTAAAGCTGTATAAACAAATACACCGAGCGATGCTTTACGTTACGCCTTTTCTTAAGCCCACAGTAATCTAAACGCAACCCCAAATTTATTACGAAATGAGTTACAAGCGAGTTAAAGCTGTATAAACAAATACACCGAGCGATGCTTTACGTTACGCCTTTTCTTAAGCCCACAGTAATCTAAACGCAACCCCAAATTTATTACGAAATGAGTTACAAGCGAGTTAAAGCTGTATAAACAAATACACCGAGCGATGCTTTACGTTACGCCTTTTCTTAAGCCCACAGTAATCTAAACGCAACCCCAAATTTGTTACGAAATGAGTTACAAGCGAGTTAAAGCTGTATAAACAAATACACCAGCGATGCTTTACGTTACGCCTTTTCTTAAGCCCACAGTAATCTAAACGCAACCCCAAATTTGTTACGAAACGAGTTACAAGCGAGTTAAAGCTGTATAAACAAATACACCGAGCGATGCTTTACGTTACGCCTTTTCTTAAGCCCACAGTAATCTAAACGCAACCCCAAATTTGTTACGAAATGAGTTACAAGCGAGTTAAAGCTGTATAAACAAATACACCGAGCGATGCTTTACGTTACGCCTTTTCTTAAGGCCACAGTAATCTAAACGCAACCCCAAATTTGTTACGAAATGAGTTACAAGCGAGTTAAAGCTGTATAAACAAATACACCGAGCGATGCTTTACGTTACGCCTTTTCTTACCTCGCGCACTTTTATTCACATTTTGAGCACCAACTCTTTCTACCTTTCTTAAAATCTCAATTCACAAGTTCTCAACACTTCCCCTTACTTAGTACTAACTCTAATGTAATCCCATACAACTCCCGGTATCAGAGGCCTTGCTTCTGCCTAACCCTAGCCTCCTTACAGGAGGGTGTGACGGAAAGGCATCTCTTTATTACCCCGACAGAGAGTCGGCTACATGACCCTGGAGGCGTCATGGTGCGATTCCCTGCCCCCTAATCAACCCTCCCTATACCCACAATCCTTTTCTACCCTCCTTACCCGATTCTAAGTACTACAATGCTACGCAATATAGGCTACTACACACCTGACAACTGCTAAAACAAGTAATTTTATTCCTCGTTCCATAATTGGCCGATAAATTGTCGGAAGCGCTGTCGTCTGTAACGGAAATACGTCAGAGCGTCATAAGCTCGGAGACCGCAATTTTACATCGGAAAATAATTCTATTACGACTAAACAGAAGGGTTGGGGTTGGGTGTGCGATATTACGGTTTCATCCGTCTCCTTCTCATTAACAAAAATGGAGGTTTTGCAGAAAACTCTGTGCGTAGGGGTGGGGTGGCGTTAGAGTGCAAATGGCTACTCCGAAAAACTCCCGGAAGTGTAATTTTTATTTAAAATAGGAAGTTATAATATACTACTGTAATATATATTTACTGTAATCATAAATGTCTCTTTAAAAAGTGCATATTATATGAGTAAAAGATCACAGATTAATAAAATAGACGTTAGAGAGTATAAAGGAGATGAACACAGTGTTATAGAAATAATCATATTTATTGAGAATCTATTATTTCTCTTAGGCGTACATTTAGAATTAAAATTGCAAATGTAGACTTCGCTATTGGGAGAGGGGGCATTTCTATGACATAGTCCACCTATGTCATAAATTTGAGCTAAGCTTTAGCGCATAGATAATAATTAATAAAAAACACCGATTCACAATCAATAAATTATGTCGTCACTCGTTTTAACGACAAAGTTATCACCATGTGCAAGTTTAACTACACAGGTTCTAAATTATAGCCCAATTTATAAATACTTACTTACTTTACTTTATACAACGCCTGCCCTTGGTAACTCGACCATTTGGCATCGGGCAGACCAGTAGAGCTTGGAGAGTCTGGTTTTTGGGTCGCTATTGTATGCTTCGAGCTGTGGGCAGGCAGGAAGGTGGTCTCCATCTATTTTCCTCTTTGGCACAAGGGGCACCGATCCGTGTCCGCCAGCCCAATGCGATGAAGGTGCGCCTAAAGGTAGTCGTGTCCCGTGGTTAGACGGAACAGCGCAACACTGATAGATCGAGGCAGGTTTTTTGGAATGGGGTTGGTGCAAAGTTCTTGCCATCTCTTTCCAACAGCCAGGTTTTCTTGTGATGTTTTCAAGTACGTCTTAGCTGCTGCGTGAATCCTGGTGTAAGCAGAGCCCAGTGATATTTTGATTTGTGGCTGTGGTAGGCGGCACCCACTCTTGGCGAGGTTGTCAGCTTTTTCGTTCCCTGTTGTGCCAACGTGGCTGGGAATCCACTGGAGCGCAATTCTGAAGCCTGCCTCTTGGCATAGTTGCATTTTTTCTCTGGACGACACTGTCAAGGTGCAGTCAGTTGGTGTATTAGAGGAAACTGCCAAAATCGCTGATTGTTAATCAATCAGGAATACAACCTGCCGCGGCGAAAGTCGCATGACGCATGAGGCTGCTTCTCCTATGGCCACAACCTCACCATCAAAATTGCTGCAGCAGAGGCCCACAGCTACCGAGCCCTGAAATAATTTTGAAAAATATCCTGCTCCAGTTTCTCCACTTGAAGGGTTTGAAGATCCATCTGTGTAAACATTAAGCCAGTCACTTTCAGGGAATCATTTGTTGATGGTCATTAATGTTGCTTTACTGAGTTCAATATCCATAGCCTGTGACTTTGGTTTCACCTGGTCAACAAGGTTTAGAAAAACTGGAGGTAGGTTATCAAAGACTCGATTGTGTTGATTTAATGGGGCAGCTTCTGCATGAAGGAAAAGGTTATATTTTTGTTCCAGCTGTAGAGCTTTGTTTACTGGGGTAATCTGAGTTATGAGGCGGGAAGTGGCAGCTTTATATGTTTCCCAAAACTTTCTATTTGTTCTTTTATTTTTTTCCCAGAATTTTAGGAGACATTTGTCTCTTCTGACTTCCAAGGGTTCCAGTCCTGTTTGGATTTCCATAGCTAGTATTGGAGTCGATTTCGCTCCTCCAGTTATGAGCCTCATGTTATTATTTTGAACCTTGTCTAGCCAATTTATAAATAAGTTATTCTGTTTGGTTTTACTTAGAAATGATGTTACTGTCATTGGTGAGAACATAAAACTATTGGTTGTGATTTAGTGTTAGTTATTACTTATTTATATGTACGATAATGTATACCATTACGCGCCAAAATAAACAGTACTGAAACAGTTGTAGGGTTTTATTTTATTTCATTTCATTTTATTTACATAGTTTTACCAATACATACAAGTAAAAAGAAGCTAAATCAGTTAGACTCGGGTATAAACATGTTCTATATGACCTCCGTTCGATTTGAGGCAACACTCCGTACTGTTCTTGAAGGTTTTGCATCATTTATTTTTTCCTGCGGTTGGACGATGGTGGTTGATGGGCCACCGCGGGAAATCCCCATCATTCCCCAGACGTTGGCGTCAGGTGGTGTAAGATCGGGAGAGTGGGCTGGGTAAGAAAAGTTTGTTCTATAGAATATGATGCGAAAAGGAAAGCAATGTTGTTGTTGAAGGAAAGCAATGTTGTCTAGGCAATGTGGCTGGTTGCGCCATCTTGTTGGAACCATAGTGGACGTAAAGGCAGGCTTCGGGCTCCTGAGGTCGCCTATAAAACGACATCGGTCATTCTACTACAACTGATTAAGTCAGTACTGTTTATTTTGGCCCTTACAGTATGAATGTCTACCTACACGTCAAACATTCATTTTAACAATTCCGGTATTTTCAAGCGCGTGTTGACACGTTTATATTTTGTCAGCATTAAGCAGAAGACTGCCAACTACTTTACATGCCTTGCAAAGACGATTGTAGCAACACTAATAGAAACAGAAATAAATACCTGAATACAGATACACAAGTCCCTTGATGTGCCTCACCACATATTCTGGTGCGCTAAACTGTTCAGTGTAGCCCATAAAATTGGAAAATAATTGATCGCTTATAGATAATTCGTATCTACTGGCCCCGCTAACATCCCCCACAGAGACAACACGAAATTACAAATTACAGAGGTTTGCACTTCCGCGAGGGGGAGACGTTTTGTCAAGGAAGCCGCGAATTGAATTTTACATCACGTTCCAGCCCCCCCCTTCCAGCGACAGGCACGCACATCGTCGTAAAAACGATCATTTATAACGTGCATCGTTCGGAAATATCGTGCGAAAATTACAATCTCGTTCTGGTTAGATATTAATTTTATTCAGCGACGGAAATATCGTGCGAAAATTACAATCTCGTTCTGGATAGATATTAATTTTATTCAGCGACGAAAATATCTCGTTGTGAATGTTATAATCGAAGGAAAGTATCGAGATATCTCTCTTGTTCCGGACGACCTGTAACAGAATGGGCAATGCGCGATTTCTAGCGGATCATTACTGAGTCAGGAATGGATTATTATTGTATAACAACTCGAATAAGTTCGACATTTTGCCGATAGGTGTATCTCTTTGGTGACTCGTACACTTTCGGGTGGAGAAATTATTACCGAATGTCCAATGCAGTCTCTTGAGGCACAGAGAAGAGAAAGCCAATAGAACTCAAGCACTAGGGTTTGTGCGTTGGACAATATGATTGGCAAGTAAGGGGAATACAGTGGGCATTGCCCAGATATAGTTGGCTTCGAAATCCAAGAGATCGACTTACTGTTACTGACATTAGGGACATGTGTATATGATAGCAATTCTTAGGAGAAAGAAGAACAGTGAGACCCTGCACAGATCGCTGCTGAATACAGGAGATTGGGAGTAATTTAGTTATAGTGGAAAGGGAGAAACTTAGACATAGCCACACAGAGATTAGGTTAGGTCTGAAACACGAGAAGTGATATATTTTAACCAGATGATTTTGTCCAATCGTTTAAAAAAATATGTGAAAATTTTATTACATCGAAAAAAGGTGGTTGTTAACGGATTTCTATTAAAACTAGTTTTTATTATAATATTAGAATTTTCTTACATAAATTTGAAATAAATATGAAATTTGTCGCAGTAATTATTCAAGGAGCTTTTATATCTTTCAGAGACGGGACTAGCCTTCAAACAGCCCTCGCTGGACTCTGTCGAAATCTTGAGTTACCCGCGGACTAGGGCGATACGGTAATTCTAAAAAATTAATATAATTGAATCAAATATGTACGCGCTCACTTGGTCGGTACGGCCGGCCGGGCCTTCGGCTTTTTTATATGTCGGAGAGGAACATGGTGTATAGAGTAAGTCTTATTCTATATACCGTGGGAGAGGAAGAACTTCAGGACATTTCCGAAAGGATGACTCATCGGCATAGAGCGAAACATTTACGTTTGTCAACAACTCATGAGAGTTTGCTACTGATTCCATTCTGTGTGGAGGTTTTAAAATTTTGCTGAATCCTGAAAAACTTTATACATTGTTTGGCAAATAAAACCCGTCTGGTCTTCAAAATGTTTATGCAGAATAAATAGTTTGTTTAGCGAATTAAATAAAAGAAATAATCACGTAGGCACTAACTGCAAACAAATCGCTGGCTTTTCCTTTGGTTCCACTGGACCTCGAAGGGCCTATAGTTTGTGTCGTGCAGGTTTCATCTTTAATAAGGTCATGAATGGATTCGAACTTTTCCTGAGTCATTCGGAAGTATTGAAAGAATTTGGCGCCATCTTCCATAAGGTTAGGAAACAAGGCACTGTATCAAGGTTACCAAAAGTCAGTCTCTTTCTAATAATTTGACGAATTCAAAATCTTTTTTTTTTGTTAGCATCTCTTCCCCTTTTACTAAAACTGGAGCAACCTTGTTCAGCACGCGGTAGCTCAATATACACTGCCATGTGCGGGTGGCTGGAACTCAGTATACACTGCCATGCCCGGGTGGCGGGAGCTCAGTATACACTGCCATGCCCGGGTGGCGGTAGCTCAGTATACACTGCCATCCCCGGGTGGCGGTAGCTCAGTATACACTGCCATGCCCGGGTGGAGGTAGCTCAGTATACACTGCCATGCACGGGTTACGGTAGCTCAGTATACACTGCCATGCCCAGTTGGCTGGAGCTCAATATACACTGCCATGCCCGGTTGGCGGTAGCTCAGTATACACTGCCATGCCCGGGTGGCGGTAGCTCAGTATACACTGCCATGCCCGGGTGGCGGTAGCTCAGTATACACTGCCATGCCCGGGTGGCGGGAGCTCAGTATACACTGCCATGCCCGGGTGGCGGTAGCTCAGTTTTCTTCTTATAATGTGTATTTCCGGGAGGAGGATTAAAGTCGCGAGGCTAGGTATCCTCCTGCCACTCTCTTCTTCTTCTTTGTTTATTTTCTACTTTATCTGTCATTTCTATTATACACATCTCAGCACACTGCCATGCCCGGGTGGCGTTAGCTCAGTATACACTGCCATGTCCGGGTGGCGGTAGCTCAGTATACACTGCCATGTGCGGGTGGCGGGAGCTCAGTATACACAGAAATGCCCGGGTGGCGGTAGCTCAGTATACACTGCCATGCCCGGGTGGCGGTAGCTCAGTATACACTGCCATGCCCGGGTGGCGGTAGCTCAGTATACACTGCCATGTCCGGGTGGCGGTAGCTCAGTATACACTGCCATGTGCGGGTGGCAGGAGCTCAGTATACACTGCCATGTGCGGGTGGCGGTAGCTCAGTATACACTGCCATGTGCGGGTGGCGGGAGCTCAGTATACACAGAAATGCCCGGGTGGCGGTAGCTCAGTATACACTGCCATGCCCGGGTGGCGGTAGCTCAGTATACACTGCCATGCCCGGGTGGCGGTAGCTCAGTATACACTGCCATGTGCGGGTGGCGGTAGCTCAGTATACACTGCCATGTGCGGGTGGCGGGAGCTCAGTATACACAGAAATGCCCGGGTGACGGTAGCTCAGTATACACTGCCATGCCCGGGTGGCTGGAGCTCAATACAAAGATACACCAAGCTCGCAGAAGAACATAGTGACAGGTAGAAAAACATGAGTTTAGAGCAACAAATTCCGAAAGACGTTACAGAATATAAGAATTATGTTTGAGGCCAAATATATAACTCATCATATCTTTTCTTAATTTGCACAACTGGCGATTCAATAATTTTTGTATTTCTTTTATAAAAGAGGAGAGAATAAAAGTTTAACAAGTGATATAAAAAAAATAAGTCAATTCCTATTTAGGTAAACAATGAAACATTTTATTTTAGTTCCTTGTTATCATATAATT
Source organism: Prosapia bicincta (assembly GCA_036971475.1). Classification (NCBI taxonomy): domain Eukaryota; kingdom Metazoa; phylum Arthropoda; class Insecta; order Hemiptera; family Cercopidae; genus Prosapia; species Prosapia bicincta. The sequence goes on from JBAIZL010000403.1 coordinate 577,616, forward strand.
ACAATTATTATAAACATAATTATACCCACATATGACATAATGACAACATTAAGTGGCAAATTAGAAAGCCAAATTATTTATAAAAATTAATTAATATCTGAAAAATCAGTTTCAACATCAAGTGTCATTAAAATTAATTTGAAGTTGAGTGGATTGATGAAAAATATTATTTTAGTTTCTTGTTATTAAATAACACAATTATTATAAACATAATTATACACACATATGACATAATGACAATATTAGCCTAAGTGGTAAAATAGAAAGGGAAATTATTTATCAAAATTAATTAGTTAAATTTAATTAAAGAACTAATATTTGAAAAATCAGTTCTAACATCTAAATTGATTTGAACTTGAGTAGATTGATAAAAAGTATTTGATTAAAGATTGGAAATTTGAAATATATTATATTATAAATATATCGAGAGATGGGCTATCTTTATAACAAGTAGTATAAACTAAAACATTTTCAAGTCAATTCCTACTTGGGTCATCAAAAAAAAATGTATTTTAGTTACTTTTTATTAAATAATTACAATTAACATCAATAAAGTAACATAACCTATGCGTTAAAACAGCTGTTCTACCACATAACCTATAACATAAAATCAGCTGTTCCATAGAATCATATGTTACCACTTATTTTAAGCCAATGGGAAATAATAACTATATTGCATTGCCCCTTACATGAAAAGTTTTTCTCCCATATAAAATTAATCCATTAAATTTAATTAATGAATTAATATTTGAAAAAAACTGTATTAACATCAATTGAGTGGATAAAAAAAAGTAATTTATAATCGATTGAAAAATTGAACACATGAAACCTTCTCTATGAAACCTTATTTAGGTCTACATGTGATTTATACAACGAAGAGGCACATTTTATAGAATTGTATATTTACATCTTTTACAGAAACATTCCTATAAAACATTATACGCGATCATCTTTCACAGTAAACATTTTACTAAAGTTGAGCAAAACTGGTACAGAGAGGAAGGCATAGTTATAACAGCTTGCAGGGGATGGGATGAGGCGGGGTTGCAACGGGTGTTTGGGGATGGTGGAGGGGGTTGAAAGCGAAAGTTACAGCGAGAGTGAGAGTGATGTAGTAGATGGCGCGGGGCGGGGAGGGGATGCTTTCGGAAATGAGTTTTTTCGCAGTGAGCGTAACTAAATAATTACTAACGGAATAAAAAACATAGTTGTAACAAAAATCAATACGTGGCCGGACTTCCCCTCCATTCCCCTTCCTCTCCAGCGAGTGCTTCTTATGCAACCATCTTAATGGCCGTATAGCGTACTCACTGGGTTCTAAATACTGTACACTGTTTACGTTCTTGTCATGTGATTTAACCACAGTCTCTCTCTCTCCCTCTCTCTCTCTCTCTCTCTCTGTTTGTATGTGCGCGTGCTGAATTGGCAACCACAAGCAGGCGCGCGCACACACACATACAACGCACGCACTCACACACTCGCATCTCGGGCACGCACATACAAACATTCATACATATTGTGTTAATGTGTATAAGTAGAACAATAGATTTGGTTTAGGATAAACCAAACATCAATAATTCTAATACTTCTAATATTTCTAATAATTCTACATATTTTCTAAATTTATTTCAATGGTTAAGAAATAATCCAAATGGTATGAAATTACACACCTTAGTAAGAATATCCATAATGTTTAATATTAGACATCTACACACACAAATAAAGTATAATAAGACAGTAAAGGTTCGCATATAGACAGAGAATTCAGGTCGCAAGAGAATAAGAAGCAATTACAGGACCACTACTGGTACGGACTTACGATGGTATGGAATTTTGTATGAGCATGTGTACGTGTACAACTAAAAGTAAATCCTATAAGGAATATTTAAAGAAACAGGAATCAGGAACCATTTTCGCTGGACGCTTAAATGAAACGCGGCAATTGAGGGTTATATAGGATTTCAAATATCACGCATTCTTGGCTGACCCAGTGGAGATCCCTGAACAATGTAAGAGAGGTGGGGAGTACAGCGTGAGTCATTGTGACGTCACTATACAATCCCTGAGTCACGTAAACACAATAAGGGAATGCTGACGGAAAGTTTGAAATAGTAAATTGAAGGAAAACTATAACAAGTGGTTACACAAATATATGTTGCTTGAATAAAGTTAATTTTGCCTTGCTGAACTATATATATATATATGTCTCTCTCTCTCTCTCTGTCTCTCTCTCCCTCTCTCTGTCTGTCTGTCTCTCTCTCTCTGTCTCTCTCTCTCTCTCTCTCTCTCTCTCTCTCTCTCTCTCTCTCTCTATATATATATATATATATATATATATATATATATATATATATATCACTTTCACTATATGTACTTAAACAAGAATCTTACTTGGTATTTATGCAAGTCAACTTTCAAAGGTTGATAGTATGTCCATTGTTGAGCATCAACTGACTTTATATATAATAACCTAACAGTGATTTAAATGTTTTACCATTATATTATAATTACCTTACTTTTTTCTATAATCACACCTTGAGGTTTCTAAATAATTAAACAATCATATTAATTTAACATCACTTACATTTATTCATCTGACAGCCAATTATTACAAATTATACCTTTAAATACATAATTATGACGCAGTGACAAAGATTGATTGCCTAACTAGTACCACAATTACTAAACAGATGGACTCTTGAGGCTTTAGGGTTTTAATACTATAAAGTTTAATAAATACAGTGTTAGATTGGTCTTTCTCTCGGGTCGTTATTACAGGATCTTCTATAAAGTAAAAAGTGGTGATGAAAAATATATTAACTTTCATGAATATAATAAATTTAAATTGGTTTTTAATTTACTAATTTATAAATCTCTGTTGGCTCAGTCTAATATAAGAAAGATTGTACTTATTGTTTGCGTTCCTGGAACTTACTGAAACCGTTGTCCAATTTACTGCTTCACTGCTCTTTTACACAAAATTATATTAACTAATCATATTAATCATACTAATCATATTATCAACTATCATATTAACTAAGTTCGCTATTTTCTTTACCATCTGCCTAATTAATTTATATCTTTAAAATTTCAACACATAAATAACTAACAATTCCTTTTACAATTCCCTAAACTCTTTACCCAAACAAATTTAAAACATCTTTTAAACAAATTTCCTCTTTTGAAAACAATGCCTACAAATTGTCTCCCCCCCCCCAATACGTCTGCAGTCCCAAAAACTTAGTCCCCCTGCCTGATGATTTTAGTTTTTATGAACAAGCATAATATCCCTCCTTATGCATTTCAGTTATTTCGATGGTTCTCACGCACCTTTACAAATTGATCCCACACGGTAACAGTGTTACTTTCCCATGCTATTCTTGGTTTTCCCGAAATACTTAAATCTTAGAATACTTTGGATCCTACCGTTGTCAGTACTTTCCCACGACTGGTTTAAGACTACAACCGAAATATAACCATGGTTACGCCCTCTTTGTCCGATCTTTAGTAAGCTACCCTTGGTCACTCCTTTCTTAATATTTCTACAGATTATTATTATTTTGAATACCAACTAAATTTATACTATATATATATATATATATATATATATATATATATATATATATATATATATATATATATAAAGAACATAAGTCAAAATACAAATACAAGAATTATAATTGAATTTACAATTCAAAGCTTTTCGTTGGTTAATAGTACCAACATCATCAGGAATATTAAACAATATTGTAATTTATTCCGTTATTCCGTAATTTATTGAGTTTATTGAATATTTTAACTTATGTTCTTTATTAATACACAAGAATACATATTGCGATATATATATATATATATATATATATATATATATATATATATATATATATATAATTTATATTTTTAATAAACGTAAAAAACGTTTACCTTAAATACCCTTTAAAAAGGGTTATTTTAAAACAAATAAATAGGCCTAGTGTGTTATTTAATAACTTGAATTCATTTGGCGTCTTGATACGGTAGGGTTAGGATGGAATCCAACGCATAACTTTATCTGTGTCTCTGAAGAAATTGAAGGCACAACCTCCAGTGAGCCCAACCAACGACCAATCACGATATATCAAACACTACCGTATGTGGAGCTCGTCTATTATCTGAGTCTGTAGTTTCCTACGGACCTTACCACTTACAAAATCACCTTAAACACATTTGTACCTCCGGCAAACTCATCTCCAACACTTTTCTGGCCTTAAAATGTTATGCCACTCCTTGGTCGTAAGAAAGTAATGGTTTGTCCCTTCAATTAGAACTTTGGTCTTATACGTGTAGCTCAAAGAACCAACTTCTGAATTTGTAACAAAAACCAATTAGCCATTTATCGGGGTTATGGATTCTTTGAGAGACACTTTTGACTTAATTGGCTAAAATTGGACTCACAGTTAAACTTACTTTATATTAAAAAAATCAAAGCTAATTGTAGAAAAACAATTTTTTATTTAATATTTAAGATATATTCAATTTTTTATTTGTCTTATTTTAAAGGATTTTTCTTTATTTTTACATAAATGGGAATTGAAGTTAATGTTCCTGTTTTAATTCAAGTTTAAAAATGTAGAACAAGTCCCCTGTAATTTATATACTTTCTTTATATTAATTTTAACTTCTATACACAATTTCATTAGTCTTTTATATTTAGTCAAAAACTATTATAATCAAATAATTTCTTTTTGTTTACAACTAGCAAAATATTTAATTTAAGACCAAAACCTTGTTTAAAATTGAACATACTCCGCAAAACATATATTTCGATTTATATTCTAACCATCTGTTATTTTATCCTACCATTAACACAATACTATTTATAGATTTAAGCAAAGGCTACATTCAAACTAGGTTATCTGCTCCACCTATCCTAACCTGTAGGTTGAACTCTATATCTTCGACTTATTCCACCCAAAAAAACCTAATAATTCCCAACATATCATAATATCTTATAAATTACAACTAACCCAATTAAATTAAATATAATTTAGTTTTAACTAAATTAAAATCAATCAAGGACCTTTTATTAAACTTCATGACTCTCTTATATCAAACACCATCATATGTGGAGTTAGTTGATTATCTGGGTCTGTGGTTGGCAAGATATACCGACCAGTAGGCCTAGCCAACGAATTTTTCGTAAGCCTTGTGACCAGCATAGATCAAACACCATCATATGTAGAGTTCATCTATTATATGGGTCTGTGTGTGGTTGGCAAGAGATATCACGACCAGAATGCCAAATCATTGGTGACCATCACAGATCAAACCTTCTGGTGACCAAACCTTGTGATCAGCATAGATCAAACACTATCTTATGTAGAGTTCGTTTATTATCTGGGTCTGTGGTTGGCAAGATATACCGACCAGTAGGCCTAGCCAACGAATTTTTCGTAAGCCTTGTGACCAGCATAGATCAAACACCATCATATGTAGAGTTCATCTATTATCTGGGTCTGTGGTTAGCAAGAGATATCACGCCCAGTAGGCCAAATCAAGTACCTTTTTTTTAAACCTTGTGACCAGCATAGATCAAACACCATCATATGTAGAGTTCATCTATTATCTGGGTCTGTGGTTAGCAAGAGATATCACGCCCAGTAGGCCAAATCAAGTACCTTTTTTTTAAACCTTGTGACCAGCATAGATCAAACACCATCATATGTAGAGTTCATCTATTATCTGGGTCTGTGGTTAGCAAGAGATATCACGACCAGTAGGCCAAATCAAGTACCTTTTTTTTAAACCTTGTGACCAGCATAGATCAAACACCATCATATGTAGAGTTCATCTATTATCTGGGTCTGTGGTTAGCAAGAGATATCACGCCCAGTAGGCCAAATCAAGTACCTTTTTTTTTAAACCTTGTGACCAGCATAGATCAAACACCATCATATGTAGAGTTCATCTATTATCTGGGTCTGTGGTTAGCAAGAGATATCACGCCCAGTAGGCCAAATCAAGTACCTTTTTTTTAAACCTTGTGACCAGCATAGATCAAACACCATCATATGTAGAGTTCATCTATTATCTGGGTCTGTGGTTAGCAAGAGATATCACGCCCAGTAGGCCAAATCAAGTACCTTTTTTTTAAACCTTGTGACCAGCATAGATCAAACACCATCATATGTAGAGTTCATCTATTATCTGGGTCTGTGGTTAGCAAGAGATATCACGCCCAGTAGGCCAAATCAAAGACCTTTTTTTAAACCTTGTGACCAGCATAGATCAAACACCATCATATGTAGAGTTCATCTATTATCTGGGTCTGTGGTTAGCAAGAGATATCACGCCCAGTAGGCCAAATCAAGTACCTTTTTTTTAAACCTTGTGACCAGCATAGATCAAACACCATCATATGTAGAGTTCATCTATTATCTGGGTCTGTGGTTAGCAAGAGATATCACGCCCAGTAGGCCAAATCAAGTACCTTTTTTTTAAACCTTGTGACCAGCATAGATCAAACACCATCATATGTAGAGTTCATCTATTATCTGGGTCTGTGGTTAGCAAGAGATATCACGCCCAGTAGGCCAAATCAAGTACCTTTTTTTTAAACCTTGTGACCAGCATAGATCAAACACCATCATATGTAGAGTTCATCTATTATCTGGGTCTGTGGTTAGCAAGAGATATCACGCCCAGTAGGCCAAATCAAAGACCTTTTTTTAAACATCGAAACCAGCATAGATGAAACACTATCTTATGTAGAGTTCGTCTATTACCTGGGTCTGTATTTGATAAGATATCACGACCAATACACCTAAGCTATGATACCATTTTTAACCTTGTGATTATGTACTAAGACAAACGTTGTCAGTGAGTCAAGTTCTAAAAGGTTTTACCTTTAAATAAATTATCAACTAAACCAGTAATAAATCTGAAGCTTTTTGGAGCGCGTACGAACATAAAAAATATTTGAATGCAAGCATAAAATGCTAATTGTATTAACTTTCCCTGTTCTAACTGTTTGCAGATATCAAAACTTCATTAGCCAGAACTACCTAACGGAGGCACAGATGCGGTTGTTGCAGCTTTGGACATATACAGGTTAAACTATGAATTTCTATATCGCTGGAAGCGAAGAGGAATGCGGTAACATACTGTCCTCTGCTTAGAACGTTTAATGAATGATTAACTAAACCAGTAACAGCCTGTGGTAATGTTTACGGTGAGAACAATTCCCGATGTAAGAAGTGTGCGACTAACTCAGCCCCTACAGTGTCCGTCAGGCTCTCCCTACAGATCTCTCCTTTCTTGTAACTCTCAAGACGGCTAGATAGAGCGCAGGAAAGCCGCGCTAAACTGTCCGTGAATGTTTAGGGTGAGAACAATTCCCGATGTAAGAAGTGTGCGACCAACTCAGCCCCTACAGTGTCCGTCAGGCTCTCCCTACAGATCTCTCCTTTCTTGTAACTCACAAGACAGCTAGATAGAGCGCAGGAAACCCGCGCTAAACTGTCCGTGAATGTTTAGGGTGAGAACAATTCCCGATGTAAGAAGTGTGCGACAAACTCAGCCCATACAGTATCCGTCAGGCTCTCCCTACAGATCTCTCCTTTCTTGTAACTCACAAGACGGATAGATAGAGCGCAGGAAACCCGCGCTAAACTGTCCGTGAATGTTTAGGGTGAGAACAATTCCCGATGTAAGAAGTGTGCGACAAACTCAGCCCATACAGTATCCGTCAGGCTCTCCCTACAGATCTCTCCTTTCTTGTAACTCTCAAGACGGCTAGATAGAGCGCAGGAAAGCCGCGCTAAACTGTCCGTGAATGTTTAGGGTGAGAACAATTCCCGATGTAAGAAGTGTGCGACCAACTCAGCCCCTACAGTGTCCGTCAGGCTCTCCCTACAGATCTCTCCTTTCTTGTAACTCACAAGACAGCTAGATAGAGCGCAGGAAACCCGCGCTAAACTGTCCGTGAATGTTTAGGGTGAGAACAATTCCCGATGTAAGAAGTGTGCGACCAACTCAGCCCCTACAGTGTCCGTCAGGCTCTCCCTACAGATCTCTCCTTTCTTGTAACTCACAAGACAGCTAGATAGAGCGCAGGAAACCCGCGCTAAACTGTCCGTGAATGTTTAGGGTGAGAACAATTCCCGATGTAAGAAGTGTGCGACAAACTCAGCCCATACAGTATCCGTCAGGCTCTCCCTACAGATCTCTCCTTTCTTGTAACTCACAAGACGGCTAGATAGAGCGCAGGAAACCCGCGCTAAACTGTCCGTGAATGTTTAGGGTGAGAACAATTCCCGATGTAAGAAGTGTGCGACCAACTCAGCCACTACAGTGTCCGTCAGGCTCTCCCTACAGATCTCTCCTTTCTTGTAACTCACAAGACGGCTAGATAGAGCGCAGGAAACCCGCGCTAAACTGTCCGTGAATGTTTAGGGTGAGAACAATTCCCGATGTAAGAAGTGTGCGACCAACTCAGCCACTACAGTGTCCGTCAGGCTCTCCCTACAGATCTCTCCTTTCTTGTTACTCACAAGACGGCTAGATAGAGCGCAGGAAACCCGCGCTAAACTGTCCGTGAATGTTTAGGGTGAGAACAATTCCCGATGTAAGAAGTGTGCGACCAACTCAGCCACTACAGTGTCCGTCAGGCTCTCCCTACAGATCTCTCCTTTCTTGTAACTCACAAGACAGCTAGATAGAGCGCAGGAAACCCGCGCTAAACTGTCCGTGAATGTTTAGGGTGAGAACAATTCCCGATGTAAGAAGTGTGCGACAAACTCAGCCCATACAGTATCCGTCAGGCTCTCCCTACAGATCTCTCCTTTCTTGTAACTCACAAGACGGCTAGATAGAGCGCAGGAAACCCGCGCTAAACTGTCCGTGAATGTTTAGGGTGAGAACAATTCCCGATGTAAGAAGTGTGCGACAAACTCAGCCCATACAGTATCCGTCAGGCTCTCCCTACAGATCTCTCCTTTCTTGTAACTCACAAGACGGCTAGATAGAGTGCAGGAAACCCGCGCTAAACTGTCCGTGAATGTTTAGGGTGAGAACAATTCCCGATGTAAGAAGTGTGCGACTAACTCAGCCCATACAGTGTCCGTCAGGCTCTCCCTACAGATCTCTCCTTTCTTGTTACTCACAAGACGGCTAGATAGAGCGCAGGAAACCCGCGCTAAACTGTCCGTGAATGAAGACTCCAATTAAACATTACAAGTGTCAAGTTCACCTGACCTGCGCAGCACGTTAGCGTCCGGTCATGCGCAGCAGCGACTTCAAACAGCTGGACAATGTTTTGAAAACAGTTAATAGAGGTTTAGATTTGTGCTTTGTTGCAACCTCCCCTCCCTCGCTATTACTTCCGAGACCGTAGCTCCGTAAAAAATAAATTTTCTGCAGACCACTCATTAAGCTGACTTGTAAACATTACGCGTGACGTCATTTCTTTTTATTTTAAAAACAAATGCAAATACTTTACTAACAGAAACAACAAAATAACAAATAGTGTGTTTTATTTATTTCTCCGTAGTGAGGTTTTATTTGAGAAATAACTGTCTTACTCATTGAAAAGTAATTCATTTCTTCAAATCTCTAAATATCGAGATAAAAAAATATGACTTGAGTAGAGTATGTAGTTAAACTAACGCTTTACAATAGGCCTAATAGAATTTAGTTCAATTCCTTCTATTAGTTCACATTATCCTTATATATTTATATATATAAGTGTATATATATATATATATATATATATATATATATATATATATATATATATATATATATAAAGCCTATATCTTTTTCACATTTTTAATAGTTGATAAAATACTTTCTATTCCTCCACTCAAGTTGTAACACTTTTTTTTAAACTTGTAGTAGATACCACTTGACATTAACACAACATTTTCAAATATTCAACTATTAATTAAATATAATCAATAAATTTCAGTTTTATATTGGAACAAAACTTGTCACAAAAAGGGTAAGGATTTCCACTTACAAAAGTTCTAATACATTTGTATAAACTTGTAGTAGATGCCACTTGATATAAACACAACATTTTCAAATATTAATTCATTAATTGAATATAATAAATTCATTTCAGTTTAATATGGGAGAAAAACTTTTCACGAAAGGGGCAAGGTATGCAATATAGTTGTTTCGTCCATATGGTATAAAATAAGTGATAAAATATGATTTTAAAAAGACAATTTATTTTATGTTTAGGTTATGTAGTAGAACAGCTGATTTACCGTATAGGCCTTGTTACTTTATTTATATTAACTGTAATTATTTAATAAACAGTAATTAAAATAAAATTTTTCTTTGACCTAAGCAGGGATTTACTTGAAAAGTATTTCTTTTATGCTACTTATTCAGAATGACAACATGGATTCCAAATCGAAGTAATTACAATAAATGTTATTTTATTTTTTAATATTATGTGAACACGAAAGCGCGTTTTTCGTTAATCAGATGTTTTCCTATAGAAACAAACGTGTAGAAGCAACGAGAACCAAATGTATTCCCTCGTTACATTTACTGAAAGTAATCTAAATAACTCATATTATTAGGTTTGAATTATTTTAGTTTTTTCGTAATAAGAACTTGGAAATTGTATCCCTTAGGAATATATATCCAGCCTTTAAATAACTAAACACAAAAGTCCTATAAAGCCGTGTCTCTGAACATTAAAAAACAATTAGTACTTTGATATCATCTTTAAATAAATCCATCAGAAAACTTCACTGCTTAGTGTAGCACTATTACAACCAATAGAATTATCCAAACACCTAATACCACCATGCAAGATATAACCAATGGCTATATTAACAGTCATATAATCAGTTACCAATTAACAAAGCTCGACTCAGTTGGCTTTGTTGCTTTATCCACTGACGATGATACCATGGCCATCTAAATATACATTAGGTTAGTCTAGGCAATTCTGTTAGTCGGTTATTGATTATATAGCTTCGTTAATTACGGTATTGTAGAGTCGGGCGTTTGGTTAATTGTATTAATAAAGGTTAGTTTTCGTCAGCTGGAATGTATTCCTTCATCAGTGACGTATCTGTTAATCTTAGATAAATGTATTCAGGGGACATTCGTGGATTTTTGTGCTCTTAAATATTCACTGATTTTGGTTCAAAATTCGAAATTAATTGAGTTATGGACAAATGAACTGCGAAAAACGTAACATTATATATATATTTGTCATAAATATCTCTTACACTATAATGTACTTAAACAAGAATTATTTTTGGAATCTTTGTATAAGTACATGAGAGTGATAAGTAAATACAAAAAAAACAGTGTTTCAATGTTAAAAATATATAAACCCATTTTAAATATGGTGATACGTTTCCTTGTAATATCGGTAATGAATAAAAATATTTCAAATACAAGAATAGTTTTCATTTATATATTATTCTATTCAAATAAATTATAATTCTATAAAGAATTATATAAATAATTCTATATATATATATATAAAGAACTAAGTCAAAATACAAATACAAGAATAGTTTTCATTTATATATTATTCTATTCAAATAAATTATATATATATATATATATATATATATATATATATATATATATAAAGAACTAAGTCAAAATACAAATACAAGAATAGTTTTCATTTATATATTATTCTATTCAAATAAATTATATATATATATATATATATATATATATATATATATATATATATATATATATATATATATATATATATATATAAAGAACTAAGTCAAAATACAAATACAAAAATAGTTTTCATTTATATATTATTCTATTCAAATAAATTATATATATATATATATATATATATATATATATTTATAAAGAACTAAGTCAAAATACAAATACAAGAATAGTTTTCATTTATATATTATTCTATTCAAATAAATTATATATATATATATATATATATATATATATAATTTACAATTCAATTATAATTGAATATATGAATATTCCTGATGATGTTGGTACTGTTAGCCAACGAAAAGCTTTGAACTGTAAATTCAATTATAATTCTTGTATTTGTATTTTGACTTAGTTCTTTATTAATACACAGGAATACATATTTCGATATATATATATATATATATATATATATATATATATATATATACACAATACGTTTTCTTGTTTAATAATTTAAAACAACATAGGTTATTCAATAACAAGAATATTTATTAATTTATATCCAAAGCTTTTCGCTCGTAAACAGTACCAACCTCATCAGGAATGAAAATTACAATAATGTAAGCTACAGGCCTTATCTTTTTCAAATATATGTAATAATACACAAAATTCTAGTTATTTGATTGATTAATCAGTATGTTAAATATTAAATATGTTAATTACCTATAGTAAGGCCTATAGCTTACATTATTGTAATTTTCATTCCTGACGATGTTGGTACTGTTTGCCAACGAAAAGCTTTGGATATAAATTAATAAATATTCTTGTATTTGAATAAACTATGTTGTTTTAGATTATTAAGCACGAAAACATTATATATATATATATATATATATATATATATATATATATCGTAAATAAAATACTTTTTATTCATCTATTCAAGTTCCGATACATTTTTTAAAACTTGTAATTTAATGACACTTGATGTTGATACAGATTTTTTTCAAATATTCAGTCATTAATTAAATTGAATTAATTAAGTTTTATACGAGAAAAAGTGTTTTTACAAAAGGGGTAATAGCCTATATGCAATACAGATATTTCGCCCTACATAATTTAAAATAAGAGATAACATGATTTCATAAAACAGCTGATTTTGTGTTATACGTTATGTGGTAGAATAACTGTTGTAAATCATATGTTCTGTGATAGAACAGCTTAATTTTAATTATTTAATAAAATGTAGCTAAAATTATATTTTTATTTGTTGGCCCTAAGTAAAGCTACGTGAGGCTACGTAAAGCCTGCATTCTGACATCCGTAGGTTTACCACTGCTTGTTTATTCCTTGAAGCTGTATAACGCAGGGATATCCCAGTTTCAGTGACACAAAGTACATTGTACAACTTAATGAGGAACTAAACATTTCAGAGAAGATATCACGCCAAATCGTAGTATCTGTGATTTCACCGCACGGTCACTGAGGCGTCGATATAGTAGGCAGGAACGATCCCCTCAAGCATAAAACGAAGGATTACATCCTTAAACGTTTCCACACCTTGTTTACTTCGATGCGAGCACGTTACAGGGCGGTAGGAAAATACTGAACTTCTTCCAAGCAAGGGAATGGAGTTAACCACGTATCCTTCGGCCTATCTCTAGAAACTCCTTTTTTTGTATATTAAATCAGCCTTTTAGGGTAGGTAACGAAAGCGGCCCTTAGATTTTGTTATATACCCGTTAAATTAAAATGTTTGGTTAAATGAAATTATTTTGTTTAAGGACCTATTTTATTTGCATCGATACCATTATATTTGGCCTTAGTTTAATGAAATATTCCTAGACGAATAGAGTGCATTACATAACTACAATCAACGTCGGTGAGAGATTATCGATTTTATAAAATATTTCCTTCTTACCAAACGAATACACTGTTACTTCCATACACCGGGTAGGCACACCTCTTCATTCCTGAACAAGTCTACTGTATGTAAGGTACCTGCCCATGATACAACCCGAGGCTGTTATGTCATATCTTCAATAGAAGGCGGTTAGGGAGTACCACATTACTATAAGCTACTTAGTCCCACCTTCTTACCAAACGAATACACTGTTACTTCCATACACCGGGTAGGCACACCTCTTCCTTCCTGAACAAGTCTACTGTATGTAAGGTACCTGCCCATGATACAACCCGAGGCTATTATGTCATATCTTCAATAGAAGGCGGTTAGGGAGTACCACATTACTATAAGCTACTTAGTCCCACCTTCTTACCAAACGAATACACTGTTACTTCCATACACCGGGTAGGCACACCTCTTCATTCCTGAACAAGTCTACTGTATGTAAGGTACCTGCCCATGATACAACCCGAGGCTGTTATGTCATATCTTCAATAGAAGGCGGTTAGGGAGTACCACATTACTATAAGCTACTTAGTCCCACCTTCTTACAAGAGAACAAGGAGACACCTTTTTAAATTCTATTAGCTCACACTCTCATTATACACATCTTGTACACATTTTCACTCGTTAATAAAATACGTTTTTATTCATCCAATCAAGTTCAAATACATTTTGTTCAACCTGTAGTGGATGACAATTGATGTTAGTACAGATTTTACAATTATTTATTCAATAATAAAGTTATGAAAATTTGGGGGGGGTCTAACCGGATTCGAACTGTGAATCTTCATGTACAAAGTCTAACGCGCTTTGGCACTGCACCAATTTTCCAATCCCTAAAAAATAATTACTCAAAGAATATATGATTTTTTTCCATCATCTGGTTGTCGACGAAACCTCCAACGGACAACCTTAAACTGTTACCATGGTTACCACAAAATATCATAAATGGTGATGTAGGGTTAAAAAATGTATGAAACGAATAAAATAAACAAACAAACTGGAAATAAACAAAGAATGCGAAAAGAAACTAAGACACAACGCAATCGACGATTACAAACAGAAAAACAAAAGCGTCAGGAGAGGTTTCCAAATGAAACAGAAGAAGTTAAGCTCCTGCGCCTAGACAAGAGAAATAAAAGTTTACAGGATGCGTCTGAAATGCAGCTCGAAACTCGAATATTAGTTGATCGTCAAAGACATGCACTATTATTAAAAAAATGAAGCTAAATATCAACAAGAAATATGATTACTAGATCTACGACGTAGACAAGCATTAATAATAGAAAATGAGACGGAAGAGCATCGCGAAACACGATTACAAGATCATCGTCGTAGACACGCACTATCAATAGATAATGAAACTAAACCACGCGAAGTTCGCCAAGAAAAAGAACGTATTCAAAATAAATTTAATTACTATTGAATTGAAAATAGTTGTATTTTTTAAATACCTCTGAAGATGATTGCCGTGCAATTGAAATGTACATAAGATTTAAATAAAAGCTATTTGTGGTTTAGAGGTTTTATTTATTTAAAAATAAACATTACGCCACAGTTGCTTCATACAGTTATTTAATATTATTATTGTCTTGAATTCTGTATCCTTACGTTCGGTGAAACTTAATTAATCGGAAACTTAATAGAATTAAAGGTCGGATAGTCATAAACTAATGTAAAAGCGATTAATTAATATTGTGATACTATCATATGTATATACATATTTATATTAATTATAATTATAAAATAGTAACTAAAATAAATTTTTCCTGTGTTGACCTCAGTAGGAATTTCTTTACATTTGATTTATATTACTTGCTAAGCCAGACCCTACCCAGGATCCTCGTCTATCCTCTAGCAAGAGTTTATACTCCATACCCTGTTTACCCTACCCAGGATGCGAGTCTATCCTCTAGCAAGAGTTTATACTCCATACCCTGTTTACCCTACCCAGGATCCTCGTCTATCCTCTAGCAAGAGTTTATACTCCATACCCTGTTTACCCTACCCAGGATGCGAGTCTATCCTCTAGCAAGAGTTTATACTCCATACCCTGTTTACCCTACCCAGGATGCGAGTCTATCCTCTAGCAAGAGTTTATACTCCATACCCTGTTTACCCTACCCAGGATGCGAGTCTATCCTCTAGCAAGAGTTTATACTCCATACCCTGTTTACCCTACCCAGGATCCTCGTCTATCCTCTAGCAAGAGTTTATACTCCATACCCTGTTTACCCTACCCAGGATGCGAGTCTATCCTCTAGCAAGAGTTTATACTCCATACCCTGTTTACCCTACCCAGGATGCGAGTCTATCCTCTAGCAAGAGTTTATACTCCATACCCTGTTTACCCTACCCAGGATGCGAGTCTATCCTCTAGCAAGAGTTTATACTCCATACCCTGTTTACCCTACCCAGGATGCGAGTCTATCCTCTAGCAAGAGTTTATACTCCATACCCTGTTTACCCTACCCAGGATGCGAGTCTATCCTCTAGCAAGAGTTTATACTCCATACCCTGTTTACCCTACCCAGGATGCGAGTCTATCCTCTAGCAAGAGTTTATACTCCATACCCTGTTTACCCTACCCAGGATGCGAGTCTATCCTCTAGCAAGAGTTTATACTCCATACCCTGTTTACCCTACCCAGGATGCGAGTCTATCCTCTAGCAAGAGTTTATACTCCATACCCTGTTTACCCTACCCAGGATGCGAGTCTATCCTCTAGCAAGAGTTTATACTCCATACCCTGTTTACCCTACCCAGGATGCGAGTCTATCCTCTAGCAAGAGTTTATACTCCATACCCTGTTTACCCTACCCAGGATGCGAGTCTATCCTCTAGCAAGAGTTTATACTCCATACCCTGTTTACCCTACCCAGGATGCGAGTCTATCCTCTAGCAAGAGTTTATACTCCATACCCTGTTTACCCTACCCAGGATGCGAGTCTATCCTCTAGCAAGAGTTTATACTCCATACCCTGTTTACCCTACCCAGGATGCGAGTCTATCCTCTAGCAAGAGTTTATACTCCATACCCTGTTTACCCTACCCAGGATGCGAGTCTATCCTCTAGCAAGAGTTTATACTCCATACCCTGTTTACTGTCATAATTTTCCCAACTGTTCACAGGCAAAAATAGGCAACTCATAACACTGTAAAGTTATGGTAGCTACAACTATGAAAAAATGCACAAATATTTTATTTCATTTCCAACTTCATTCACACTTTCCGATTAGAGCATCATGGTTCGAAGGGCTACCAACGGTATCAGAAGTCAAATACCTCCAGATTAAAGACAAAACGTTTTACCTCGACACAATTGGAAGACTATTCTACAGAGAAGGTTTGCGCTATTACACCGTTTCCTCTTCATTGACAAAATATGGAGGTTTTGCAGGTAGTTTTTTGTACGTGGGGCGGGGTAGATGTTACTCTGACAAACGCCCGGAAATGTCACTTGTAATTTAAATAAAATGAGTGTTTGATTCACTAAAATAAAAAAAATTTTCTTTTAAAATGCCTACTATTAGTTCGCACTCCTTACATATATTTATATATCTTGTTCAAATTTTCGATCGTTAATCAAATACTTTTTATTCATCTACTCAAGTTCCAATACATTTTTTTAACTTGTAGTGGACGACACGATGTTAATACAGTTTTTTTCTAATATAAATTCGTTAATGAAATCTAATGAATTAATTTTATAATTTTATATGGGGAAAACGTTTTACAAAAGGGGCAAGGTATGCAATATAGTTAGTTCGTCCCATTTGGCTTAAAATAAGTGATAACATATAATTTCATAAAACAGCTGATTTTATGTTATAGGTTGTGTGGTAGACAGCTGCTGTTTTAAAGCATAGCTTATGCTACTTTATTTATATGATTTGTAATTATCTAACAAAAAGTAACTAAAATAAAATTTCTCCATGTTGAACTAAGTAGGAATTGACGTTAAAAAATGCTTGTTTATACTATTTGTTTTCAAGCAGCAGAGAATCTGTTGAGAAATTTATAAATTAGAATTAGCTTTTACTATAGATTGAGATACAAGCGTTTGTGATGTAATATTCCCATTAAAATATTAATTTTCCATTTTGTTTGATGAATAAAAAACGTGTAATTAAATAATGTTGATAGTGTTATTACTAATATTTTGTTACAACAGTTAAATATTCAGTAACACAACTGATTTGACGAAATGTTTTATTCAGGGCAAATGTTTATTCATACGGTTTTTCTATACTCCGTGGTTTTAGATTCAAGTATCTTACAAAACTGTAAGTCTACTTTTTAGTTTGACGTTTTATATAATTGTAAATTATTTACACGCTAAATAAAGTAGAATTTAGGGTTCAATAAGGAAGTAAAATTCAATTAAAATTTGGGGACCTTGTGAACAAATACAATTAAATTTAAATCAAAGAAAAATAACAATATTTTAGGGCTACGATAATTTCCCATAACAAATAACATTATGAAAGTTTGTGCAATGTAATCTTAATTGTTCGTGAATTTGTGATTTTTTAAATATTACTAAATTTAATCAATGTTTTACAGAGGAATTATGCCTAACGCCTAAATATTAGAAACCTATTGGAAAATGTTTTGATTCGATCAAATAATAATGTTTTCGAAATTACGCAGTGCAGGCGCCCGAAAATAAATGTGCGGTCGAGGGTATAAACACACATGCTTTTTCACTGCGGACTCGGTTTTTTCCTATTGTCTTGTTGACTAGATTTTTCGGGATTTATTAGGATTCCATCGATAAGTTAGGCTTTTATTTGTACGTGGGCATATGAGACATTTCCGAACTATATTATACCTTCAATTACATCCTTCTAGCTTCCATTCGGTTCGGTTTAAGATGACCTAGCATGGAAACGTAATTAGGACGTAACATATTTGATTTCCAGAGACAGAGGTCCCTTGCCCCCCACCCCCGATCTAAGACCGGACCTCGGTATAATCTCTAGATTAGCCGCATTAAACAGCGCTGCCTCCGTGGATTACACGTAAGCGCGCTTGTTTGCAACGAATCCATTTCGACCGCAACTTTAACATCTGACTCGACACATTTCCAGCTACACATAATTCAACGTAGGAATAATCGAATTGCAAGCAAATTGGCTTAGTGTTGGAGCCGAGGCAGGGCAAATTGCAAACTAGGAGCTAGCTCCCTCGCCCCGCTCCCCCATCCTACCTTGTTACAAATCACTCGCACAATTACTCAGACGACTGTATTAATTAAACCATTAGCTTGGCGTTCCCACTTTTGGAAATGCTCAAGTTTAAAGTTAATTTTCCTTGACATAAACAAATTTTGTCCTTGCGTATTGCACTTTGCTGTACTTATCGCGCCTATCTGTCCAACCCTCTATGGATAGTAGCCGCAAAAATATTCAGTTACTAACCATTGGATACTGTTATTACTCCGGGGCTCAGGTTTTATCTACTCTGATACTCACATACTCTATTTTTTTCCGTCGAAAGTTTTTATAATTTTTAAGCACAGATTTAATCAGTTTTAAAGGCATTTTGTAATCAGTGATCTCTATATTTATAAGCCTTAAAATAAATACGAAATTCCTTGTTTGTGTTTTCTGGCGTTTTGGTTGACTGTTACGTAAGATACGATCATCCCGGTTTGAAGGGTTCAGCTTGTCACGTGTGATTAAAAAAAGATTTGAGGGAGTAAAAATGAAATATTGTGGATCATCTTTAACGCAGCTAATGAAACCACTACTATATGGATCCGATCACAAACTCAAGAATCCAGAGTATGGCTAGTGTCGGCCCATAAATGGCTTCGATCTTTTCTTCTTGAATGTTTATGGTAATCTGACCGTGTTACTGCCATTGCCTACTAATGATAAACAAATAACATGAACTAAAAAATTTTAAAGTCAATTCCTACTTAATTCAACAAAAGAAAAAAACTTAGTTTTTTTTATTAAATTGCTACAATTATTATAAAAAAGTTAACGTAACCTGTGTGTTAAAACCGCTGTTCTACCACATAAACTATAACATAAAGTCAGCTGTTTTAAGAAATCATATGTTATCACTTATTGTAGCCCAAATAGGACGAAATAACTATATTACATACCTTGCCCCTTTTCTGAAAGGTTTTTCTCCCATATTAAACAAAATTAATACATTAAATTTAGCCTAATTATTAATTAATATTTGAAAAACTGTATTAACATCAAATGTCATCCACTACAAGTTTAAAAAAATGTATTTGAACCTGAACGGATGAATAAAAAGTATTTTATTAACGATCAAGAATTTGAACAAGATATATTTAAGGGGAGTGTAACTAATAGAAGGAATTGAAAAAATATGCTCCTAATGAAAATACCACCCAAACGCTCCAATTTTAAATATCTATAATATCAGGCATGTTTGAAACCGACATCGCACCTCCATAAGTTCGAGTAAGTAGAATAAATCCTAAGTTGACGTACAATACTAACCTATAATTATTGAAATTCAAAGAAAATATAACTTAAAAAGTTAAAAAATTAAAAACAATTGTTTGTTTAAGCTTATTTTAAACACAACTAAATATCGGAAATTCACTGTTGTCATTTAGCCAATGCAAAGGCTGCATAAAATCTGATATAAGCCTAAGTAGGTTTGCTTTGAAATATTCATATTTATATTGACGACGGCCAGTTCAAGGTCTACTTAGCGTTATTTTCACTGGGTTGGTTTTACAGGACACCTGTAGGGATAAGGTAGGGGTGAAAATACCCTCTTAGGGGATGCAGCAGAGATATTGCTACTTTAGAGCCTCATGCAAGGTCATGAGCCTGAAGGAGTCCTAGTCCCTACGAGTCTTGAAAGGGACGAGATGTCCTACTTGTGGCGCTCCTTTGGAAGAGAGAAGATAAGGAGGGACAGACGGAGCGAGGGCTATGGATAGTCGAGCCTGAAGAAGTCCTAGTCCCTACGAGTCTTGAAAGGGACGAGATGTCCCTACTTGTGGCGCTCCTTTGGAAGAGAGAAGATAAGGAGGGACAGACGGAGCGAGGGCTATGGATAGCCGAGCCTGAAGGAGTCCTAGTCCCTACGAGTCTTGAAAGGGACGAGATGTCCTACTTGTGGCGCTCCTTTGGAAGAGAGAAGATAAGGAGGGACAGACGGAGCGAGGGCTATGGATAGCCGAGCCTGAAGAAGTCCTAGTCCCTACGAGTCTTGAAAGGGACGAGATGTCCCTACTTGTGGCGCTCCTTTGGAAGAGAGAAGATAAGGAGGGACAGACGGAGCGAGGGCTATGGATAGTCGAGCCTGAAGAAGTCCTAGTCCCTACGAGTCTTGAAAGGGACGAGATGTCCCTACTTGTGGCGCTCCTTTGGAAGAGAGAAGATAAGGAGGGACAGACGGAGCGAGGGCTATGGATAGCCGAGCCTGAAGAAGTCCTAGTCCCTACGAGTCTTGAAAGGGACGAGATGTCCCTACTTGTGGCGCTCCTTTGGAAGAGAGAAGATAAGGAGGGACAGACGGAGCGAGGGCTATGGATAGCCGAGCCTGAAGGAGTCCTAGTCCCTACGAATCTTGAAAGGGACGAGATGTCCTACTTGTGGCGCTCCTTTGGAAGAGAGAAGATAAGGAGGGACAGACGGAGCGAGGGCTATGGATAGCCGAGCCTGAAGAAGTCCTAGTCCCTACGAGTCTTGAAAGGGACGAGATGTCCCTACTTGTGGCGCTCCTTTGGAAGAGAGAAGATAAGGAGGGACAGACGGAGCGAGGGCTATGGATAGTCGAGCCTGAAGAAGTCCTAGTCCCTACGAGTCTTGAAAGGGACGAGATGTCCCTACTTGTGGCGCTCCTTTGGAAGAGAGAAGATAAGGAGGGACAGACGGAGCGAGGGCTATGGATAGTCGAGCCTGAAGAAGTCCTAGTCCCTACGAGTCTTGAAAGGGACGAGATGTCCCTACTTGTGGCGCTCCTTTGGAAGAGAGAAGATAAGGGGGGACAGACGGAGCGAGGGCTATGGATAGCCGAGCCTGAAGGAGTCCTAGTCCATACGAGTCTTGAAAGGGACGAGATGTCCCTACTTGTGGCGCTCCTTTGGAAGAGAGAAGATAAGGAGGGACAGAAGAAGCGAGGGCTATGGATAGACAACGTAGTCATTAAACGTAATCAGGAAACATTTAGTAAAAAACTATATGTAAGGCGAGTGTGTGCGCGCGCGTGCAGTGTATCTCACGTTTGGCTCGTAGCTTTCGTATCCCCTCTCATTTCGCCGTAGGGTTAAGTAGCACTAACTCGGCAACTTGTTGCATCAGCCTATTTACCCACAACTCCTACCGCTTAGATGGCGGCCAGATGCGTCTCCAATTCCACAGGCCGGCGTCTTCACTGCAATCCAAGACGAACAAAGTATGGATCTTGCGAAGAGCAATGGCGACTGTGTGGATGGTAGAAGTGCAAGAAAGCAGGAGGAAGGGATGGAGACAACTCCAACCGCTTAGATGGCGGCCAGATGCGTCTCCAATTCCACAGGCCGGCGTCTTCACTGCAATCCAAGACGAACAAAGTATGGATCTTGCGAAGAGCAATTGCGACTGTGTGGATGGTAGAAGTGCAAGAAAGCAGGAGGAAGGGATGGAGACAACTCCAACCGCTTAGATGGCGGCCAGATGCGTCTCCAATTCCACAGGCCGGCGCCTTCACTGCAATCCAAGACGAACAAAGTATGGATCTTGCTAAGAGCGATGGCGACTGTGTGGATGGTAGAAGTGCAAGAAAGCAGGAGGAAGGGATGGAGACAACTCCAACTGCTTAGATGGCGGCCAGATGCGTCTCCAATTCCACAGGCCGGCGCCTTCACTGCAATCCAAGACGAACAAAGTATGGATCTTGCGAAGAGCAATGGCGACTGTGTGGATGGTAGAAGTGCAAGAAAGCAGGAGGAAGGGATGGAGACAACTCCAACCGCTTAGATGGCGGCCAGATGCGTCTCCAATTCCACAGGCCGGCGCCTTCACTGCAATCCAAGACGAACAAAGTATGGATCTTGCGAAGAACAATGGCGACTGTGTAGATGGTAGAAGTGCAAGAAAGCAGGAGGAAGGGATGGAGACAACTCCAACCGCTTAGATGGCGGCCAGATGCGTCTCCAATTCCACAGGCCGGCGTCTTCACTGCAATCCAAGACGAACAAAGTATGGATCTTGCTAAGAGCAATGGCGACTGTGTGGATGGTAGAAGTGCAAGAAAGCAGGAGGAAGGGATGGAGAGTAGAGGGAGAGATGAGATACAAAACGACACTGACAGCCACACTGATGCATGTTTTATCAGTAGGATGGGTTCCAAAGAAAGGACAAGTGTTTCGAGACAGGCTCCATAATCATGGCCATATTGTTGTTCATCAAGCCTTCCAGAAACAACAGCTCAACTTGCAAACCACCTCTATTATTACTGCCACTCTGCTGCTGGTATTCCCTCATCAGCAGCAATGTTTACTCGTCAGGTACTACTTACAAAAGTTAAAATAAATAGAAATATATGACAGATGTTTGAAACGTTCGAATAATAACCTCAATTCGCGAATATTTCTACCGAGGATGGCTATGGATACGATGCAAGCTCGCTGGACTGTATCAAGGGAACGGCGACAGTGTGACTGTTGCTGGAAATTCGCGTGATATCACTTCTTGGACCAATCAGTGAGCGGACGTCAGGGGCTGCGATCAATTCTTTTGTTAAAATTTTCTATAGCAGCTATAAATTATGTGAGGCCTAGTACTATTTAGC
This sequence comes from Prosapia bicincta, assembly GCA_036971475.1. Lineage (NCBI taxonomy): Eukaryota > Metazoa > Arthropoda > Insecta > Hemiptera > Cercopidae > Prosapia > Prosapia bicincta. Next base: position 600,954 of record JBAIZL010000403.1, read on the forward strand.
ATTATAATTGTGCAACGCCGAATGCAGCTGAAAGTAATGGCCGCCAAAACAAAATGGCGGCAACAAGCTGTCGCCAGCTGCACCACCACGTGCTGGCTCAGGGCTGTCCAAAACACTATCGATCGGTACCATCTTCAAATTGGCCGCTCGCTCCTTATTTTTAGAGACTTTCTGCAGAGAAACAAATGAACTCCACTCGAATTTGTAATACGACTGATAACCACACAGTGCTTGTCTTTGCACGCGGCTGTTTCGTAAACATAACATGACGCAACCAAACATTGTTACGGAGCTCAAAAACAAAAAAAAACAATTTTTTTAAAATACGGTTTATATTATTATTTCTTAGAAAATTTAATCAGCTACCAAATTTTTCAATTTTTAATTCAATACTAGGACCTTTGCACCACCCCCCTCTCTCTCTCTCGTGGGGCTTGTGTGTGACAGAAGTGACGGTGAAATTGTTCCTAAGAAAGTTTACAAGAAGCGAAAACGAACAGTTTACGTGTAGGCACTTGGTGATTCTCTCTCTCCACTCTCCTTACCCCCCTCTCTCTCTCTCGTGGGACTTGCGTATGACAGAAGTGACGGTGAAATTGGTCCTAAGAAAGTTTACAAGAAGCGAAAACGAACAGTTTACGTGTAGGCACTTGGTGATTCTCTCTCTCCACTCTCCTTACCCCCCTCTCTCTCTCTCGTGGGACTTGCGTATGACAGAAGTGACGGTGAAATTGTTCCTAAGAAAGTTTACAAGAAGCGAAAACGAACAGTTTACGTGTAGGCACTTGGTGATTCTCTCTCTCCACTCTCCTTACCCCCCTCTCTCTCTCTCGTGGGACTTGCGTATGACAGAAGTGACGGTGAAATTGGTCCTAAGAAAGTTTACAAGAAGCGAAAACGAACAGTTTACGTGTAGGCACTTGGTGATTCTCTCTCTCCACTCTCCTTACCCCCCTCTCTCTCTCTCGTGGGACTTGCGTGTGTGACAGAAGTGACGGTGAAATTGGTCCTAAGAAAGTTTACAAGAAGCGAAAACGAACAGTTTACGTGTAGGCACTTGGTGATTCTCTCTCTCCACTCTCCTTACCCCCCTCTCTCTCTCTCTCTCTCTCTCGTGGGACTTGCGTATGACAGAAGTGACGGTGAAATTGGTCCTAAGAAAGTTTACAAGAAGCGAAAACGAACAGTTTACGTGTAGGCACTTGGTGATTCTCTCTCTCCACTCTCCTTACCCCCCCCCTCTCTCTCTCTCTCTCGTGGGACTTGCGTATGACAGAAGTGACGGTGAAATTGGTCCTAAGAAAGTTTACAAGAAGCGAAAACGAACAGTTTACGTGTAGGCACTTGGTGATTCTCTCTCTCCACTCTCCTTACCCCCCTCTCTCTCTCTCGTGGGACTTGCGTATGACAGAAGTGACGGTGAAATTGGTCCTAAGAAAGTTTACAAGAAGCGAAAACGAACAGTTTACGTGTAGGCACTTGGTGATTCTCTCTCTCCACTCTCCTTACCCCCCTCTCTCTCTCTCGTGGGACTTGCGTATGACAGAAGTGACGGTGAAATTGGTCCTAAGAAAGTTTACAAGAAGCGAAAACGAACAGTTTACGTGTAGGCACTTGGTGATTCTCTCTCTCCACTCTCCTTACCCCCCCTCTCTCTCTCTCTCGTGGGACTTGCGTATGACAGAAGTGACGGTGAAATTGGTCCTAAGAAAGTTTACAAGAAGCGAAAACGAACAGTTTACGTGTAGGCACTTGGTGATTCTCTCTCTCCACTCTCCTTACCCCCCTCTCTCTCTCTCGTGGGACTTGCGTATGACAGAAGTGACGGTGAAATTGGTCCTAAGAAAGTTTACAAGAAGCGAAAACGAACAGTTTACGTGTAGGCACTTGGTGATTCTCTCTCTCCACTCTCCTTACCCCCCTCTCTCTCTCTCGTGGGACTTGCGTATGACAGAAGTGACGGTGAAATTGGTCCTAAGAAAGTTTACAAGAAGCGAAAACGAACAGTTTACGTGTAGGCACTTGGTGATTCTCTCTCTCCACTCTCCTTACCCCCCTCTCTCTCTCTCGTGGGACTTGCGTATGACAGAAGTGACGGTGAAATTGGTCCTAAGAAAGTTTACAAGAAGCGAAAACGAACAGTTTACGTGTAGGCACTTGGTGATTCTCTCTCTCCACTCTCCTTACCCCCCTCTCTCTCTCTCGTGGGACTTGCGTATGACAGAAGTGACGGTGAAATTGGTCCTAAGAAAGTTTACAAGAAGCGAAAACGAACAGTTTACGTGTAGGCACTTGGTGATTCTCTCTCTCCACTCTCCTTACCCCCCTCTCTCTCTCTCGTGGGACTTGCGTATGACAGAAGTGACGGTGAAATTGGTCCTAAGAAAGTTTACAAGAAGCGAAAACGAACAGTTTACGTGTAGGCACTTGGTGATTCTCTCTCTCCACTCTCCTTACCCCCTCTCTCTCTCTCGTGGGACTTGCGTGTGTGACAGAAGTGACGGTGAAATTGGTCCTAAGAAAGTTTACAAGAAGCGAAAACGAACAGTTTACGTGTAGGCACTTGGTGATTCTCTCTCTCCACTCTCCTTACCCCCCTCTCTCTCTCTCGTGGGACTTGCGTATGACAGAAGTGACGGTGAAATTGGTCCTAAGAAAGTTTACAAGAAGCGAAAACGAACAGTTTACGTGTAGGCACTTGGTGATTCTCTCTCTCCACTCTCCTTACCCCCCTCTCTCTCTCTCGTGGGACTTGCGTATGACAGAAGTGACGGTGAAATTGGTCCTAAGAAAGTTTACAAGAAGCGAAAACGAACAGTTTACGTGTAGGCACTTGGTGATTCTCTCTCTCCACTCTCCTTACCCCCCTCTCTCTCTCTCGTGGGACTTGTGTGTGACAGAAGTGACGGTGAAATTGGTCCTAAGAAAGTTTACAAGAAGCGAAAACGAACAGTTTACGTGTAGGCACTTGGTGATTCTCTCTCTCCACTCTCCTTACCCCCCTCTCTCTCTCTCGTGGGACTTGCGTATGACAGAAGTGACGGTGAAATTGGTCCTAAGAAAGTTTACAAGAAGCGAAAACGAACAGTTTACGTGTAGGCACTTGGTGATTCTCTCTCTCCACTCTCCTTACCCCCCTCTCTCTCTCTCGTGGGACTTGCGTGTGTGACAGAAGTGACGGTGAAATTGTTCCTAAGAAAGTTTACAAGAAGCTAAAACGAACAGTTTACGTGTAGGCACTTGGTGATTCTCTCTCTCCACTCTCCTTACCCCCCTCTCTCTCTCTCGTGGGACTTGCGTATGACAGAAGTGACGGTGAAATTGGTCCTAAGAAAGTTTACAAGAAGCGAAAACGAACAGTTTACGTGTAGGCACTTGGTGATTTCTCTCTCTCCACTCTCCTTACCCCCCTCTCTCTCTCTCGTGGGACTTGCGTATGACAGAAGTGACGGTGAAATTGTTCCTAAGAAAGTTTACAAGAAGCGAAAACGAACAGTTTACGTGTAGGCACTTGGTGATTCTCTCTCTCCACTCTCCTTACCCCCCTCTCTCTCTCTCGTGGGACTTGCGTTCTCTCTCTCTCTCGTGGGACTTGCGTATGACAGAAGTGACGGTGAAATTGGTCCTAAGAAAGTTTACAAGAAGCGAAAACGAACAGTTTACGTGTAGGCACTTGGTGATTCTCTCTCTCCACTCTCCTTACCCCCCTCTCTCTCTCTCGTGGGACTTGCGTATGACAGAAGTGACGGTGAAATTGGTCCTAAGAAAGTTTACAAGAAGCGAAAACGAACAGTTTACGTGTAGGCACTTGGTGATTCTCTCTCTCCACTCTCCTTACCCCCCTCTCTCTCTCTCGTGGGACTTGCGTGTGTGACAGAAGTGACGGTGAAATTGGTCCTAAGAAAGTTTACAAGAAGCGAAAACGAACAGTTTACGTGTAGGCACTTGGTGATTCTCTCTCTCCACTCTCCTTACCCCCCTCTCTCTCTCTCGTGGGACTTGCGTATGACAGAAGTGACGGTGAAATTGGTCCTAAGAAAGTTTACAAGAAGCGAAAACGAACAGTTTACGTGTAGGCACTTGGTGATTCTCTCTCTCCACTCTCCTTACCCCCCCCCTCTCTCTCTCTCTCTCTCTCGTGGGACTTGCGTATGACAGAAGTGACGGTGAAATTGGTCCTAAGAAAGTTTAAAAGAAGCGAAAACGAACAGTTTACGTGTAGGCACTTGGTGATTCTCTCTCTCCACTCTCCTTACCCCCCTCTCTCTCTCTCGTGGGACTTGCGTATGACAGAAGTGACGGTGAAATTGGTCCTAAGAAAGTTTACAAGAAGCGAAAACGAACAGTTTACGTGTAGGCACTTGGTGATTCTCTCTCTCCACTCTCCTTACCCCCCTCTCTCTCTCTTGTGGGACTTGCGTATGACAGAAGTGACGGTGAAATTGGTCCTAAGAAAGTTTACAAGAAGCGAAAACGAACAGTTTACGTGTAGGCACTTGGTGATTCTCTCTCTCCACTCTCCTTACCCCCCTCTCTCTCTCTCGTGGGACTTGCGTATGACACAAGTAACGGTGAAATTGGTCCTAAGAAAATTTACAAGAAGCGAAAACGAACAGTTTACGTGTAGGCACTTGGTGATTCTCTCTCTCTCCACTCTCCTTACCCCCCCCCCCCCTCTCTCTCTCTCGTGGGGCTTGCGTGTGACACAAGTGACGGTGAAATTGGTCCTAAGAAAATTTACAAGAAGCGAAAACGAACAGTTTACTTGTAGGCACTTGGTGATTCTCTCTCTCTCCACTCTCCTTACCCCCCCCCCTCTCTCTCTCTCTCTCTCTCTCTCTCTCTCTCGTGGGGCTTGCGTGTGACACAAGTAACGGTGAAATTGGTCCTAAGAAAATTTACAAGAAGCTAAAACGAACAGTTTACTTGTAGGCACTTGGTGATTCTCTCTCTCCACTTCCCCTACCTCCCCCCCTCTCTCTCTCTCTCTCTCTCTCGTGGGACTTGCGTGTGTGACAGAAGTGACGGTGAAATTGGTCCTAAGAAAGTTTACAAGAAGCTAAAACGAACAGTTTACTTGTAGGCACTTGGTGATTCTCTCTCTCCACTTCCCCTACCTCCCCCCCCCTCTCTCTCTCTCTCGTGGGACTTGCGTGTGTGACAGAAGTAACGGTGAAATTGGTCCTAAGAAAATTTACAAGAAGCTAAAACGAACAGTTTACGTGTAGGCACTTGGTGATTCTCTCTCCTCCCTCTCTCTCTTTCTCCCTCTCTCTCCCTCTCTCTCTCAGCAGTTCAGGTGTAGACAAATAGTGATGTTCTTTTTATTCTCGGCTGCTCCGATATGGCACAGGATACGCACAATTTACGACAAACTGAGCTCGTAAATTTGTCGTAAACGGATTATTTGCATGATATCAGTTCCTTTTATCAAACAGCATCCGAGTCACTTGTGAGGCTTATCTGTTACTTTACAATTTGTTCACGGGTAAGAATGTTACTTTCGTCAAACAATACTCGAGTCACGGTTTCAAGTATCTGTTAAATTCGTCAAACAATTAACTCACAAGTAGGAATATATGTTAGCTACTTTCGTCAAAAAATACTCGAGTCACGGATTCAAGTATCTGTTACATTCGTCAAACAATTCATTCACAAGTATGAATTTATGCTACTTTCGTCAAAAAATACTCGAGTCACGGATTCAAGTATCTGTTGCATTCATCAAACAATTCACTCAAAAGTATGAATTTATGTTACTTTCGTCAAACAATACTCGAGTCACAAATTCGAGTATCTGTTACATTCGTCAAACAATTCATTTACAAGTAGGAATATATGTTACTTTCGTCAAACAATACTCGAGTCACAAATTCGAGTATCTGTTACATTCGTCAAACAATACTCGAGTCACGCTTTCGAGTATCTGTTACTTTCGTCAAACACTTGATTCACGGTTTGGCCTATCCGTTACTTTCGCCAAATAATTACCTACTCACAGGTAGGCCTGTGCAATATTTTGTCGAACTACGATCGATTCAGAGGTATGTCTCACTAAATTTATTTTAATTAGTTTCGCTAATTTTTTCAACTCTGTTTTCTATAGAAAACTCCTCCGTTGTTAGGCTAGGTTAGGCTAGGTCAGGCTAGGTTAGGCTAGGTTAGGTAAAGCTAGGTTAGGCTAGGCTAGGTTAGGTTAGGTTACGCTAGGTCAGGCTAGGTTAGGTTAGGTTAGATTAGGCTAGGCAAGGTTAGGCAATAGACCGGCTACAACTCCTTTCCACCACTGTACTCAAACTTTGGACAATGACGATGTATCGAGCACTAATTTAGTATAGGCCCCTTATGTAGGGATACTGTACAACACCACGCACACAACACATTTCGGACGCTTTAAACATTTTGTTACTTCGAACATCATTGTCATAATCCATCAACGGAACTTCCCTCACGCACAACCGCGCGTGCCCGCACACTAACAGCACTCGTACGCGCTCCTCTAGCTACCACTGTTAGAAAGCTTTCTTTCTATACTAACTTGGTTAATGTGTAGATTAACAAAAGAGATTTACTTAACGATTTTTTCTTCTCTAATGTATAAAGAAGTATTCATTAAAAAAAATATTTGTTCACATATTTTAAACTTTGAAATGAAAATGTTAGTTTAAGATTGTAATTTGCACTGCCTTGCAATAATATAATGGTACGAAATGCACTTGAAATCGAACGGACGAAAGAAGGAAACTAAACTATTTAAAGATTATAATAATATGCTGCAGGACGAAACCGAGGGAAGGGTGATAAACAAACGCCCCGCATTGCGTCTACTCGAATCGCCTCCTAAATTGGAGTATTGTTCAAAAAGGGGAAAGCTTGCCCTTTCATTTGACCTTTTTTTCTGCCCCCTGCTGTGCACCTTGCGTCAATCCGACCTTGAGGGAATGTACAATTGCAAATTGGGTGTTAGGGGCGGCAAGTGTACGAATCTTTGGGGTAGCTACGGCGAGGACACGAAATGGCAAAGCTTATAAAGCCATCCGCCACGTCACAAAACCTTTGGGTTCTATGCATCATGAGTAATATCTATATAATAACTGATTGGTAAGCAATGTTTGCTCACACTTCGTACAACATAGTGTATAATACGTCATAACGTGTGGAATTATCTCTCTTGGCGCGGAAGCTAAGCTTAATGCAGGTAATAGACCGATACATTAGTGCATTTGCGGCGTAATGGGACTGCACTTAGCCCCTTCTCTCGCTTCGTCGAGCGGTAACCATGTATGTACAGGCAGGCTACTCGATAACGAGAACTACATTTTTGTCCGTAAGTGTACTATTTTTCTAGTCGCGTATTGGTCACTAAACAGAATACTCGTTCCGAGCAAGAAACGTAGCCCAACTTCAAATATAGCCGCTAGGTGGTAAGCTCGCTAGGTGGTACTCCCTGTTGATAGAAGCCAGAAACGTAAACTCGTGTGCAAAGAAACGTGTCTCAGTCCCATGCAATGTCGCTAGGTGATACTCCCTGCTGAGAAGCCAGAAATGTAAACTCGTGTGCAAAGAAACGTGTCTCAGTCCCATGCAAAGTCGCTAGGTGATACTCCCTGTTGATAGAAACCAGAAACGTAAACTCGTGTGCAAAGAAACGTGTCTCAGTCCCATGCAAAGTCGCTAGGTGATACTCCCTGCTGAAAAGCCAGAAATGTAAACTCGTGTGCAAAGAAACGTGTGTCAGTCCCATGCAAAGTCGCTAGGTGATACTCCCTGCTGAGAAGCCAGAAATGTAAACTCGTGTGCAAAGAAACGTGTCTCAGTCCCATGCAAAGTCGCTAGGTGATACTCCCTGCTGAGAAGCCAGAAATGTAAACTCGTGTGCAAAAGAAGTGTCTCAGTCTCAGCAAGGTCGCTAGGTGATACTCCCTGCTGAGAGGCCAGAAATGTAAACTCGTGTGCAAAAGAAATGTCTCAGTCTCAGCAAGGTCGCTAGGTGATACTCCCTGCTGAGAAGCCAGAAATGTAAACTCGTGTGCAAAGAAACGTGTCTCAGTCCCATGCAATGTCGCTAGGTGATACTCCCTGCTGAGAAGCCAGAAATGTAAACTCGTGTGCAAAAGAAGTGTCTCAGTCTCAGCAAAGTCGCTAGGTGATACTCCCTGCTGAGAAGCCAGAAATGTAAACTCGTGTGCAAAAGAAATGTCTCAGTCTCAGCAAGGTCGCTAGGTGATACTCCCTGCTGAGAGGCCAGAAATGTAAACTCGTGTGCAAAGAAACGTGTCTCAGTCCCATGCAAAGTCGCTAGGTGATACTCCCTGCTGAGAAGCCAGAAATGTAAACTCGTGTGCAAAAGAAGTGTCTCAGTCTCAGCAAAGTCGCTAGGTGATACTCCCTGCTGAGAAGCCAGAAATGTAAACTCGTGTGCAAAGAAACGTGTCTCAGTCCCATGCAAAGTCGCTAGATGATACTCCCTGCTGAGAAGCCAGAAATGTAAACTCGTGTGCAAAAGAAATGTCTCAGTCTCAGCAAGGTCGCTAGGTGATACTCCCTGCTGAGAGGCCAGAAATGTAAACTCGTGTGCAAAGAAACGTGTCTCAGTCCCATGCAAAGTCGCTAGGTGATACTCCCTGCTGAGAAGCCAGAAATGTAAACTCGTGTGCAAAGAAACGTGTCTCAGTCCCATGCAAAGTCGCTAGATGATACTCCCTGCTGAGAAGCCAGAAATGTAAACTCGTGTGCAAAAGAAATGTCTCAGTCTCAGCAAGGTCGCTAGGTGATACTCCCTGCTGAGAGGCCAGAAATGTAAACTCGTGTGCAAAGAAACGTGTCTCAGTCCCATGCAAAGTCGCTAGGTGATACTCCCTGCTGAGAGGCCAGAAATGTAAACTCGTGTGCAAAAGAAATGTCTCAGTCTCAGCAAGGTCGCTAGGTGATACTCCCTGCTGAGAAGCCAGAAATGTAAACTCGTGTGCAAAGAAACGTGTCTCAGTCCCATGCAATGTCGCTAGGTGATACTCCCTGCTGAGAAGCCAGAAATGTAAACTCGTGTGCAAAAGAAGTGTCTCAGTCTCAGCAAAGTCGCTAGGTGATACTCCCTGCTGAGAAGCCAGAAATGTAAACTCGTGTGCAAAAGAAATGTCTCAGTCTCAGCAAGGTCGCTAGGTGATACTCCCTGCTGAGAGGCCAGAAATGTAAACTCGTGTGCAAAGAAACGTGTCTCAGTCCCATGCAAAGTCGCTAGGTGATACTCCCTGCTGAGAAGCCAGAAATGTAAACTCGTGTGCAAAAGAAGTGTCTCAGTCTCAGCAAAGTCGCTAGGTGATACTCCCTGCTGAGAAGCCAGAAATGTAAACTCGTGTGCAAAGAAACGTGTCTCAGTCCCATGCAAAGTCGCTAGATGATACTCCCTGCTGAGAAGCCAGAAATGTAAACTCGTGTGCAAAAGAAATGTCTCAGTCTCAGCAAGGTCGCTAGGTGATACTCCCTGCTGAGAGGCCAGAAATGTAAACTCGTGTGCAAAGAAACGTGTCTCAGTCCCATGCAAAGTCGCTAGGTGATACTCCCTGCTGAGAAGCCAGAAATGTAAACTCGTGTGCAAAGAAACGTGTCTCAGTCCCATGCAAAGTCGCTAGGTGATACTCCCTGCTGAGAAGCCAGAAATGTAAACTCGTGTGCAAAAGAAGTGTCTCAGTCTCAGCAAGGTCGCTAGGTGATACTCCTTGCTGAGAAGCCAGAATTGTAAACTCGTGTGCAAAGAAACGTGTCTCAGTCCCATGCAAAGTCACTAGGTGATACTCGCTGCTGAGAAGCCAGAAACGTAAATTCGTGTGCAAAGAAACGTGTCTCAGTCCCATGCAAAGTCGCTAGGTGATACTCCCTGCTGAGAAGCCAGAATTGTAAACTCGTGTGCAAAGAAACGTGTCTCAGTCCCATGCAAAGTCACTAGGTGATACTCGCTGCTGAGAAGCCAGAAACGTAAATTCGTGTGCAAAGAAACGTGTCTCAGTCCCATGCAAAGTCGCTAGGTGATACTCCCTGTTGAGAAGCCAGAATTGTAAACTCGTGTGCAAAAGAAATGTCACAGTCTCAGCAAGGTCACTAGGTGATACTCCCTGCTGAGAAGCCAGAAATGTAAATTCGTGTGCAAAGAAACGTGTCTCAGTCCCATGCAAAGTCGCTAGGTGATACTCCCTGTTGAGAAGCCAGAATTGTAAACTCGTGTGCAAAAGAAATGTCACAGTCTCAGCAAGGTCACTAGGTGATACTCCCTGCTGAGAAGCCAGAAATGTAAACTCGTGTGCAAAAGAAATGTCTCAGTCTCAGCAAGGTCGCTAGGTGATACTCCCTGCTGAGAGGCCAGAAATGTAAACTCGTGTGCAAAGAAACGTGTCTCAGTCCCATGCAAAGTCGCTAGGTGATACTCCCTGCTGAGAAGCCAGAAATGTAAACTCGTGTGCAAAAGAAGTGTCTCAGTCTCAGCAAAGTCGCTAGGTGATACTCCCTGCTGAGAAGCCAGAAATGTAAACTCGTGTGCAAAGAAACGTGTCTCAGTCCCATGCAAAGTCGCTAGATGATACTCCCTGCTGAGAAGCCAGAAATGTAAACTCGTGTGCAAAAGAAATGTCTCAGTCTCAGCAAGGTCGCTAGGTGATACTCCCTGCTGAGAGGCCAGAAATGTAAACTCGTGTGCAAAGAAACGTGTCTCAGTCCCATGCAAAGTCGCTAGGTGATACTCCCTGCTGAGAAGCCAGAAATGTAAACTCGTGTGCAAAGAAACGTGTCTCAGTCCCATGCAAAGTCGCTAGGTGATACTCCCTGCTGAGAAGCCAGAAATGTAAACTCGTGTGCAAAAGAAGTGTCTCAGTCTCAGCAAGGTCGCTAGGTGATACTCCTTGCTGAGAAGCCAGAATTGTAAACTCGTGTGCAAAGAAACGTGTCTCAGTCCCATGCAAAGTCACTAGGTGATACTCGCTGCTGAGAAGCCAGAAACGTAAATTCGTGTGCAAAGAAACGTGTCTCAGTCCCATGCAAAGTCGCTAGGTGATACTCCCTGCTGAGAAGCCAGAATTGTAAACTCGTGTGCAAAGAAACGTGTCTCAGTCCCATGCAAAGTCACTAGGTGATACTCGCTGCTGAGAAGCCAGAAACGTAAATTCGTGTGCAAAGAAACGTGTCTCAGTCCCATGCAAAGTCGCTAGGTGATACTCCCTGTTGAGAAGCCAGAATTGTAAACTCGTGTGCAAAAGAAATGTCACAGTCTCAGCAAGGTCACTAGGTGATACTCCCTGCTGAGAAGCCAGAAATGTAAATTCGTGTGCAAAGAAACGTGTCTCAGTCCCATGCAAAGTCGCTAGGTGATACTCCCTGTTGAGAAGCCAGAATTGTAAACTCGTGTCCAAAAGAAATGTCACAGTCTCAGCAAGGTCACTAGGTGATACTCCTTGCTGGTAAAAGCAAGAAACTTAAACTCATTGGTAAAAGGATTCCCAAATAGTCACTGGGCAATGTTTGTTTCAGATAGACGTTTGCAACTCATGCTTGGTCAAACCTTTTTCTTAAGGTATGTTACTAGTAAAAGAAGATGTTGGGTGATCCCTAGCGGAGGATAAACCCAAAAATCTCGTTTGCTAAATCCTATACCACAGTTTCGGAATTGCGACTAAGTGGTATTTGATGCAGAAAAAAAAGCTATTTGTTTACATATAGGCTACATCCTATGGTCAAAATGAAAAAGTGGCATGACATCCTGTCAAATAGTAGCCAAGCCGCAAGTTCCACGTAAGTGCTCAATACATGTTTGTTTAACATAACCTAACCAGACCTAGACGGCTCATAGACCACATGTCGAATCCGGAAGGACCATAGACTAAACTAAATTAACTGAAACTCAACTAATTATAAAAACAGACGATGGGCCATTGTAGAGCCTAAAACTGTAGACCTGTTAATGAACAGACTGGAGCGAGAGAGTGCTACGGAATACGATGAAGTGCAAGCGAGATAGTGAAACGACCAGATGTTCAAGGTTTTGCGACAGATGTTTGTGTGAGTGTGTTTTTGTACTAACCGTTGTACAAACATCCACTGTCAATGGAACTTTATATCTGCTATGACGGATGTTTGTAGCCGGGGCACAAGAACAATAGCCTTGTATTTACTGCGGATTTATATTTCAAGCGATCGTTCGCTTTGAACTGTTTCCGTTTTCGATACTTGAAGTAAAAGTAACGAACGCGTATTAATACGGGCCGCTCTAAAAGCATGCCATTTTCTTGGCTTTGCTAGATAAAACAATGGAATGTTGTAACACTGGTTTATAATAATGATTTCAAGATTGAAAATCGCAATTTTTAAACTGCAAACCGCCATAGTTTCTACCTTAACATTTCCCCCTTCATACGATTTAACAATACTCTAAAAACACTTTTATGTAATACTGAACAAAGGCTGTATCTAATGCGAATTCATTAGCGTTTACATAATGAACAAGTAATACAAACGTTTTTTTTAAATGTAAATTTCTAATCAATTCAAAAAATTATTTTTGTTACTTGTTACTGAATAATTACAAATGATATAAATACAGTGACATATCATTTTCGTTAAAACAGCAGTTCTACCACATAACCTATAACATAAAATCAGCTGTTTCATGAAATCATATGTTATCACTTGTTTTAAGCCAAATGGGAAAAATTTACTATATTGCATACCTCGCCCCTTTTGTGAAAGGTTTTTCCCCCATATAAAATTAAAATTAATTCATTAAATCTAATTAATGAATTATTATTTGAAAAAACTATATTAAAATCAAGAGTTATCCACAAAAAGTATAAAAATATGTATTTGAACTTAAGTGGATGAGTAAAAGTATTTTATTATCGATTGAAAGTTGTACAAGTTATATAGGGAGTGTGGACTAATAGAAAAGTTGTACAAGATATATAGGGAGTGTGGACTAATAGAAAAGTTGTACAAGATATATAAGGAGTGTGGACTAATAGAAAAGTTGTACAAGATATATAGGGAGTGTGGACTAATAGAAAAGTTGTACAAGATATATAGGGAGTGTGGACTAATAGAAAAGTTGTACAAGATATATAGGGAGTGTGGACTAATAGAAAAGTTGTACAAGATATATAGGGAGTGTGGACTAATAGAAAAGTTGTACAAGATATATAGGGAGTGTGGACTAATAGAAAAGTTGTACAAGATATATAGGGAGTGTGGACTAATAGAAAAGTTGTACAAGATATATAGGGAGTGTGGACTAATAGAAAAGTTGTACAAGGTATATAGGGAGTGTGGACTAATAGAAAAGTTGTACAAGATATATAGGGAGTGTGGACTAATAGAAAAGTTGTACAAGATATATAGGGAGTGTGGACTAATAGAAAAGTTGTACAAGATATATAGGGAGTGTGGACTAATAGAAAAGTTGTACAAGATATATAGGGAGTGTGGACTAATAGAAAAGTTGTACAAGATATATAGGGAGTGTGGACTAATAGAAAAGTTGTACAAGATATATAGGGAGTGTGGACTAATAGAAAGTTGTACAAGATATATAGGGAGTGTGGACTAATAGAAAAGTTGTACAAGATATATAGGGAGTGTGGACTAATAGAAAAGTTGTACAAGATATATAGGGAGTGCGGACTAATAGAAAAGTTGTACAAGATATATAGGGAGTGTGGACTAATAGAAAGTTGTACAAGATATATAGGGAGTGTGGACTAATAGAAAAGTTGTACAAGATATATAGGGAGTGTGGACTAATAGAAAAGTTGTACAAGATATATAGGGAGTGTGGACTAATAGAAAAGTTGAACAAGATATATAGGGAGTGTGGACTAATAGAAAAGTTGAACAAGATATATAGGGAGTGTGGACTAATAGAAAAGTTGTACAAGATATATAAGGAGTGTGGACTAATAGAAAAGTTGAACGGTTATTCTACACGTTATTTTTTATTTATTACATCCTTGTTATGAAAAATACATTCTAAACGAGATGAAAGTGATTTAAATGCCGTAAGCTTATACGGTCGTACTAGCATAGTACAAGTAAAGTAACATAACCTCAAAAAGTCTTCACGAATTGCCGCTTTGCTTTATGTCATGGTACAGCAATGAATCCGGTTAGAATTGGTTTGCTTGTAAAACAATAAACTTTAAGTCTAGCAACGCCAACTAAACGATTCATGATAGGAGCAGTTGCCCATTGCCATTGCGAAGCTATGAACATTTGCGACTTCCATTTCGTGTATCGCGCTGTGCTGCTTTGATATTTATTTCCCCCTAAGTATATTCAAAATACCAAATATTTGGTTGGGACGGAGTTGTACTTATAACCAATACGTTCATAAAAACCGAAGCACGTTTATACTTCATAAAGTGTTTAATAAAAGCGAAAGATTTGCTCATATAAAGCTACTTATTTATTTGTCTTTGGCTTGACTTTAAGCACAATATAGGTAATAAGAGTTGCAGTTGTGAATTTGTAGTAGTGTCACTAATGATGACATAAGTCATTGAAACGCGTGTGACAAAATATAATGCTTGTGAAATCGTGTGCAGTTATTTATTTATTTTAAAACACAATAACAAGTTGAGGCAAATGTGACTGTTTTACTTACGTAAATAAAACCTCTTACCGAATACGTTTTTACTAGATCAATGGAGTTTATAGACACTCTGCTTCAGGTAATATTAGGCGCGGAAAGGTGGCACACATACAAATATCTACTCTTTATAAGGAAGTGCGCTGTGGTATCAACGCAACAGCAAAGCTTCTATGTATGCATATTGTATACTCTGCCCCTTTTTCGTTATAAACGTTATACCTAAAACTTGTGCAAGCAAGAGGTCAGGCGCTGAATAGTCCACGCATTGCACAGTCTGAATACAAGTACAGGAAGGTTTCTCAAGGAATCTATCCTCTTTGTTAGGAATCTTCCTTCAAATCGTTACGAATTCAAAGAGGTAAAGTTTAATGTTATTTCTAAGAAAATGATTACAGGAAATTTTAGTGAGGCAAATACAACGAATATAACTTAGTTTAATGTTTGAAACTATTTAACCTTGGCGACACGATTTAGCGAAGCATGCTAACGGGTGTGTGCGTCTCCCATGTAGAATGTCTGAGGATGGAAATAATTCACACGGAAAAGTATAATGAGGGGAATGTTATACCATCCAGTAGGATGGTTCACTACCTAAATCGAGGGCAATTAGAGGTTCTAAAAGAAATGACATATTGGGTGGAACTTCAAAAAGGACATATTCCCTGGTACTAGAAAGAGGGGAAGGTTATACCATCCAGTAGGATGGTTCACTACCTAAATCGAGGGCAATTAGAGGTTCTAAAAGAAATGACATATTGGGTGGAACTTCAAAAAGGACATATTCCCTGGTACTAGAAAGAGGGGAAGGTTATACCATCCAGTAGGATGGTTCACTACCTAAATCGAGGGCAATTAGAGGTTCTAAAAGAAATTACATATTGGGTGGAACTTCAAAAAGGACATATTCCCTGGTACTAGAAAGAGGGGAAGGTTATACCATCCAGTAGGATGGTTCACTACCTAAATCGAGGGCAATTAGAGGTTCTAAAAGAAATTACATATTGGGTGGAACTTCAAAAAGGACATATTCCCTGGTACTAGAAAGAGGGGAAGGTTAAACCATCCAGTAGGATGGTTCACTACCTAAATCGAGGGCAATTAGAGGTTCTAAAAGAAATTACATATTGGGTGGAACTTCAAAAAGGACATATTCCCTGGTACTAGAAAGAGGGGAAGGTTATACCATCCAGTAGGATGGTTCACTACCTAAATCGAGGGCAATTAGAGGTTCTACCTGTTACATCCTCTTGTATTCTGTACCTGAAAATATTTATGATCACAAACGGATTATGTATTGATGGGTTTATCGCTAATAACTAATATCAAGTTTGTCACTTGTCTAAGTGTTAAGTTACGAACAATAAATATCCCAGTGCATGCTTCTACAAAACACTAGAGATTAGATCTGAAAATAATATAACTGGTAAACCCTGAAGTAGTTTTATGAATATAACAATATATATCTACTGCCCAGTCGTTACCTCAACTCGACCCGATTAAAAGATCTTTTTTCTTCATGACTCTTAAGGGGAGCAACGTGATGAAAAAAAATCAATTTTTGGGTTTTTACATTAAAACATAGCTTAGAATTTACTCTTTAAAATGGTATACAACATGCATAATTTGCATTGTTCCTTCGTTATGTAATAAAAATATATATTCGGGCGTTCATGAAAGTTTTGCGCGACAAAATTTGAGCTCCTGCCACACTCTGTGTAAAAGCATGTACATCGTAATATGAACAAGATCTATTAACAAGATATCCAAGAGAAAACAGTTTCTGAATCAAAACCATAAAGCCCAAACTTTGTAGTTAAAAAAATGGAATGCGTGGGTTACGTTTAAAAACGGATGGGGACTCGTCTTAGAGCATACAAATTGAGAAATTCTAAAAACAATTTTTTGACGGCAAAACTATTGGTGGCCGGTGAAGGCTTACAAAGGCAGCTATAAACACCATAAACTGTACTATGGCCTTGCTATAAGAAGAAATTGTAAAATATGTGTGGAAGCAATGAGGCTAGCCATATGGGCAGAATACTTCCACTTAGGCTCAACTGATTCATGACCGCAACATAGCTTATGTCCAAAAGATGAGAATTCCTGGTGTAAATACCAACAATCAGTAAGAGATGGTGTTCCAGATAAACATGCAGAACACACTCACCTACCAAAAGCTGTTTTGCTTGAAATCAAACAGGTATTCAAAGATCTGTCAAACCTCATTCTGTTGAGTAAGTGCGCGCATGGTGGAACTCAGAACATAAGTGAGTCCCTCAATAACGTAATTTGGAGCCGCGTCCCAAAAAGAGTTTTTGTGAGGATCAACACACTAAAACTTGGTGTATATGATGCAATTGCTTATTACTACAAGGGGAACATTTCAAAGTGCTTTGTGTTCAAACTTATGGGCTTACAAGCTGGTGAAAATTGTGTAAAACCAATGAAGGTGCTTGACATAAGGCGTGTAAAGAAAGCAGATAAAGCAATTGACGAATTGAAAAAGAAGTGCAGATAAGAAAGAAGTTTGAAAAGGAGACAATTGCAAGATGAATTCGAAGAGGAGGACGGACTAGACAACCCCTCATATGCAGCTAGACATTATTAAAAGTATGTAACTTACCTGTTCAGTGCACGTCTAACTTTATTTCCGCGATTCCCGAAACCCCTGTTTTTTAAATTTTAGGTACACTTTTCTCAGGAACCATTCAAGCTACAATGATACAATTTCGCAAACATATTTTAATATGTATTGTAAACAAACAGACCAGAGGGGTTTCCTAAAATCTGAATATTTTTTTGGTTATAAATATTTTTATACATAAAAAACATTACAATTTAAAAAGGGTTTAGAAAAAAATCATATATCATGACCAAAACATTATTTTAAAATATCCTCTGTTAAAGACATGCACAAAGAACCATATAAGAACTGTGTAACATTTGATAGTTGTATCTTCAATGGTTCATGAGATATATGTACCTAAGTCAACATGGCCGAACATAGGGAACGTTGTTCCCCTTAAGGTCGAACTTTCTTCTTCATGACTCTTAAGGTCGAACTTTCTTCTTCATGACTCTTAAGGTCGAACTTTCTTCTTCATGACTCTTAAGGTCGAACTTTCTTCTTCATGACTCTTAAGGTCGAACTTTCTTCTTCATGACTCTTAAGGTCGAACTTTCTTCTTCATGACTCTTAAGGTCGAACTTTCGTTTCGGGCGACTTACGAAGGGAGCCAAAGTTCTCGTAGGAACAGCCCCAACTAATCCTAGTCTATTAATTGTTAAAACTCTGGCGGCAAAGCGATAAATCACGACTACTACGAGTAGCTGCGTGTGAACAGTAGACAGGGTCAAGGCGGGGCGCGACCTTGTGGGAACTGCTGGACCTAACCTAACCTGTCGCTAAGCACAATAGCACATTTCTAATTCTGTTTATAGTTCTACACAGAGATATTTACTTCCAGCCAAGCGTAAAGAATTATATTTTACGCCTCCGAAAACAAAAACCTGTACATTTTGACAAGACAATCAAAAAAATAAGGAACGAACAGACGTAGGCCTACATGAAATTTATTACATCAACTAAGAACGTAAAATGAGTTCAAAATACCGTTTGCTAAGCACAAACTAAAAATAATGTACAGTCCCATACAAAAACAGCAAATATGCTTTACTATCACTATACTGCCCGTTTCATTAAAATGAAGCCGAAATAACGCCAAACGATTTCTAGTTTTAAAATGCTTTTACACAACACATCCGGGAACTCGGCAAGTTGCCGCCATTTCTTTGGAACTAATTTTTGAACAAATTCTCGATAAGTTGAATTATGTAATTTGGCATATAGGCCTAGTATTTTCTAGATGGTAAATACAAACACTATTTCATCATAAAATGAAATTTGACTAATTTGTTTCAAATATGTAGTTCAAATTCTGTGCCCGATTTTTCTCCCATTTTCCCAAATCTGATTTTTCAGATCATTTTACTTCGATGAAAATACATAAATCAGTAACAATTGTTTCTAGTATTTAGAGTAAAAAAGGTAAAATAAATAAACAAGTTTTAAACACTTTTTTACACACGCTTTTATTTCGAAGCCATCCTAAATGTATAAAGTGGCATTTCCCTGTCTTGTGGTATTCACGGCAAAATGACAAAATTCAATTACAGATCTCAGCCTTGCAAAGGGAACAATTTTTTCTGACAAGGCCGGAAACTTTTACTGCATTTTTGAGTCTATTGCCCGAGGAGAAATATCCCAAACTAAGGTGTCTCGGGTAGGAAAACTATGGTGTCTCCGGTAGGAAAACTATGGTGTCTCCGGTAGGAAAACTATGGTGTCTCCGGTAGGAAAACTATGGTATCTCCGGTAGGAAAACTATGGTGTCTCCGGTAGGAAAACTATGGTGTCTCCGGTAGGAAAACTATGGTGTCTCCGGTAGGAAAACTATGGTGTCTCCGGTATGAAAACTATGGTGTCTCCGGTAGGAAAACTAGAGTGTCTCCGGTAGGAAAACTATGGTGTCTCCGGTAGGAAAACTATGGTGTCTCCGGTAGGAAAACTATGGTGTCTCCGGTAGGAAAACTATGGTGTCTCCGGTAGGAAAACTATGGTGTCTCCGGTAGGAAAATTATGGTGTCTCCGATAGGAAAACTATGGTGTCTCCGGTAGGAAAACTATGGTGTCTCCGGTAGGAAAACTATGGTGTCTCCGATAGGAAAACTATGGTGTCTCCGGTAGGAAAACTATGGTGTCTCCGGTAGGAAAACTATGGTGTCTCCGGTAGGAAAACTATGGTGTCTCCGATAGGAAAACTATGGTGTCTCCGGTAGGAAAACTATGGTGTCTCCGGTAGGTATAGAAGCATACCCTTGTGACTGCACCTTTTCAACAATGAAATTTATAGAGCCAACTCGCCGCAAAAGACTCGCAAACAACCATCTTCGAGATCTGCTAAAGGTTGCCACCACCTCAATTCAGATTGATTTTGATGAACTGTTTAACGGTTGTGCACTCCCCCCCCACAATGCTCCTATAAATTAGGGTTTTTCTAATAGGCCTACTGTGTTGTAATAAGTGTAAACAACATTTTTGAGGAACAACTAAAAAATGTAACATTATACCCTAAGTATTGCGATATTTTTACATTGAACATGATACTAAATGTGTATGGAAATATTTTGTGTAACTTTTATTGATTCATATTATTGTATATACGATGCATAATATACGATATACGTTTTGCCTACATTTGGCTAATTGATGTAGGCTATGTGTGGAACTAGTTGTTCGGTCCTCGTCTTCACTTAAAATATAGAAGTGGCCCTTTAGGGTTGAGAAGTTGGCCATCCCTGTGTTATATAATCAAAATACAGACAGTATACTATATCGTACTTTCACTAACAAGCCTTTATGAAATTGAAAAACTACAACCATCTTTAGAAGCAAAGTATTTCTTAACAGCCCACGCCTTTAGCTCTCGTCACGGAAAATCCAATGTCCCGATATTTTAGAAAAACTACAACCCTCTTTAGAAGCAAAGTATTTCTTAACAGCCCACGCCTTTAGCTTTCGTCATGGAAAATCCAATGTCCCGATATTTTAGAAAAACTACAACCATCTTTAGAAGCAAAGTATTTCTTAACAGCCCACGCCTTTAGCTTTCGTCATGGAAAATCCAATGTGCCGATATTTTAGAAAAACTACAACCATCTTTAGAAGCAAAGTATTTCTTAACAGCCCACGCCTTTAGCTCTCGTCACGGAAAATCCAATGTCCCGATATTTTAGAAAAACTACAACCATCTTTAGAAGCAAAGTATTTCTTAACAGCCCACGCCTTTAGCTCTCGTCACGGAAAATCCAATGTCCCGATATTTTAGAAAAACTACAACCATCTTTAGAAGCAAAGTATTTCTTAACAGCCCACGCCTTTAGCTCTCGTCACGGAAAATCCAATGTCCCGATATTTTAGAAAAACTACAACCATCTTTAGAAGCAAAGTATTTCTTAACAGCCCACGCCTTTAGCTTTCGTCGTGGAAAATCCAATGTCCTGATATTTTAGAAAAACTACAACCATCTTTAGAAGCAAAGTATTTCTTAACAGCCCACGCCTTTAGCTTTCGTCATGGAAAATCCAATGTGCCGATATTTTAGAAAAACTACAACCATCTTTAGAAGCAAAGTATTTCTTAACAGCCCACGCCTTTAGCTTTCGTCACGGAAAATCCAATGTCCCGATATTTTAGAAAAACTACAACCATCTTTAGAAGCAAAGTATTTCTTAACAGCCCACGCCTTTAGCTCTCGTCATGGAAAATCCAATGTGCCGATATTTTAGAAAAACTACAACCATCTTTAGAAGCAAAGTATTTCTTAACAGCCCACGCCTTTAGCTCTCGTCACGGAAAATCCAATGTCCCGATATTTTAGAAAAACATGATGTTATTGTATTTAGATTATTTAAAATAAAAAGTACTTTGCAATTATTTTAATTTATGAAATTCCATGTATGACGTTGTAGCTAAGGGTTTTGTATGTAATCAATAACAGTAGTGAGGAAGGGGGGGGGGAGATATGCCACTTAAATCAAGGACCAGTTCTATTCTGTTGCAGAACATGTTTTATCCGTGCATGATCTAGTAGCGGGAAACCATCCCTCCCTCGCTAATACACACCACTCTATGTGTAGCTTCACAAATGTGTGCATTTAAAAACAAGGGTAAGATGACTAACCAGGGCCTACTAACGTTCCTACAATGTTAACGTTTCTCACTATTAAATGTACCTTGCAGCGGCCAGAATGTCCGATGCAAAGAATCAGGGTAATTGTACAGAATACCAGAATCAAACCTAACCTGGTCAAATAATTGGCTAAATTTATATGTAAAAATTTTAAAGCATTATAATAATAATAATATTAAAACTAGGGTAAATAATAGTAAAATGAAGAAAATTAGAAATAACTTTAGACTTAAAAAACATAAATTATAATCAATAAGAAAAATTTTCACTTCAAAGTGGATAGCCTAAATTATGTATACAAAAAAGACGGTAATTGTGTAGTATAACAAACTCGGCCTAGATGCCGGCTATTAAAATAATTGTACTTAAATATAATCAGGAATAAAGAATGTAAATTTATAAGATGTGAGGAAAGTAAATTAGGCCTAGCTAGGGAAAATAGTATTTATGTAAAAGTAAAGATTAAATGTTAAAACATTCGCTGTGGGAATGTATGGATTAAGTATAAAGATGTATATCTTATATGGCTTTTTCTAAGTGAATTTCTAATGAATAATTTCTAAAGAAGTTAATTGTTCAAGGCCTAGCCTAAAGGCATTAAATAGTAATATTAAGTGTTTGAAAAAGAATCAGATTTTAAAATATGTTAAATTTAACTGTAACAATCAAAACTATATACAAAATTAATTATGGTAACTTTGATAATTTAAATTATATATAAAATAATGATAATAAGAAAATTTAAAAACATAGAATGAGATAATAATGTATAATTCAATGGCAAGTTGTATGAAATTTTGAAAAAGTAATTAGTCAAGAAAATCCTGTTAAATTAAATAAAAACAATAATAATTAATTTGAACCTTGGAACAAATAAATAAAAAGGTATATTTTCCAATTAGCTGTGTTTTCATTCTAAATAAGATAAGTTCACTAGGTATCCAGGTATAGTCTTTAAATCACAAGTGTCTCTCAAAGATTCCACTACCCGAAAAGGAGCTTGAACAGGGCTTATCGGAGGCTAATTGGTTTTATCAAAAATTCAGGGTTTGGTTCCTCTGAGAGGTTTATTCCTTGAGGCACAGGTCTATGAAATTAGGTTCGTAGTCAATGGATAAACCATTACTTTCTTACTGACTTAGCAATTGATGAAAAGAAAGAAACAAAGGCAAGGAAAAAGGTCGGTAAGAACCTGCATTAAAATATTTCAATAAAAACATATTGTATTATTTTTTTGAACAGACATATTGAAAATTACATTTGAAAATACAATTGTCAAATTACTGGTCTGCCCAATTTCTATTTGCTTTCTACCAAATAAACCCCAATGTATTCATTCAAATAATTAATGTATTTAGTGATTGTATTTTCTACAATTTAAGAAAAACGTAACTTTTATGCGTTTCCGAGATCGCAATACAGACCAGAAACTGTAAGACTGACCAAACATAATCTATCTTCGTTGACAACATAAATCCCAAATTAAAACAGTAAAGAAGTCATATAAAGAACTTTTTAAAGCCATTCTTACTTAAAACAAGAAAAAATATTTTACGTACTTTTTATTTTATAATTACAATAAATATTAACGCTTATATGCATATGTCAAAATAACAATATTAACTGGCAAAATAGATAAGGAATTTCCTTGCAATTTTCCTTTTTATGTATGGTATTGGACTATTATTTTTGTTTGTTACTATTTATACGCTTTTTTTTTATCGTCGTTTGCGATGTGTTGTACTTTCTTTTCGCGTTTCTTTCGCATTGTCCATTTGTAAAGCTATGTCCGATACCGTCAATCCAGATTGTTTGTTTATTTTCTTCTTTTCTTTCATTTTTGATCCTAGAGATTACATATTTATGAGTGTGGTAACCATGGCAACAGTTTAAGGTTCTGCAGCGGAGGTTTCGACGACAACCAGACGAGAGCAAAAGAAAAATTCATATAATCCTCTGAGAAGTACATTTCTAGCTATGGGAAAGTTGGCTCAGTGACATAGCTGTCTTCACTTCGTACATAAACATTCACAGGTCGAATACGCCTATAACCCTAAAATTTTTATAATTGAATTATTGAATAAATATTAGAAACAATTGTATTAAGATCAGTTGTCATCCACTATAGGTTAAAAGTAATGTATTTGAACTTGATTGGATAAATAAGAACGTATTTTATAAAGGTTGAAAATTTGTACAAGATGTATATCAGGAGAGTGTAAGCTAATAGAAGGAATTTGTACAAGATGTATATCAGGAGAGTGTAAGCTAATAGAAGGAATTTGTACAAGATGTATATCAGGAGAGTGTAAGCTAATAGAAGGAATTTGTACAAGATGTATATCAGGAGAGTGTGAGCTAATAGAAGGAATTTGTACAAGATGTATATCAGGAGAGTGTAAGCTAATAGAAGGAATTTGTACAAGATGTATATCAGGAGAGTGTAAGCTAATAGAAGGAATTTGTACAAGATGTATATCAGGAGAGTGTAAGCTAATAGAAGGAATTTGTACAAGATGTATATCAGGAGAGTGTAAGCTAATAGAAGGAATTTGTACAAGATGTATATCAGGAGAGTGTAAGCTAATAGAAGGAATTTGAAAACTAAAAAAAAATTTAAAGAAAGGTTCTAAAACGTTTTCGAAATGTTGTAAAACACAAAATATATTTCTCCTACAATGAACATTGAAACAAAATAGGCCTCGTAATAAAAATACTTTCAATCAAATATAATGTTTACGATTTTTTTTAATGTTTAAAGATAAAATTATTTCCTAAAACTTTAGATTTAGTCACAAAAGATTCCGATATTCACGAGTATCGTTGAAAAACATTAAACATTAGATAGTATAGGCCTACTGTTGCTGAAAGCTTGTTTTTAAAGGTGTTTTTACTTATGGATTGATATAATAACGATGTATACTCGTGAGGAACTTATCAAGTGCAATATCTGTGTAAAGTCTTCAATACTTTAGAGCTGTCTCTTCTCTTCTACATTCGCTAATATTGTAAAAAAATTTAAATTTATTGCTATCACTATAATTTTAAATGGATCAGATAATCTAGTTAAATACTTTTCACCTTATTAAATTCTTTCTATTAGCTCACACTTTCTTCATATAGCCTATGTATTGCACAAATTTTCAATCGTTAATAAAATACGTTTTTAATTATCCAATCAAGCCAAAATAATTTTTTTAACCTAAGTGGATAAAAATTGATGTTTTAAAATTTTTTCAAAGATTTATTCATAAATCAAATTATAAAAATTTGGAGGACTATCGAGATTCGAACTAAGAATCTTAAAGCCTAGCGCGCTTTGGCAGTGCTCCAACTTTCCAATGTCAAGAAATAAATTTCTCAAAGACGTCTATAAATTTTCTTTCCCATCCGGTTGTCGTTGAAACCTCAT
This sequence comes from Prosapia bicincta, assembly GCA_036971475.1. Taxonomy (NCBI): domain Eukaryota; kingdom Metazoa; phylum Arthropoda; class Insecta; order Hemiptera; family Cercopidae; genus Prosapia; species Prosapia bicincta. The sequence continues at coordinate 625,741 of JBAIZL010000403.1, forward strand.
TGTACAACATTAAAATGTTTCCATGGTTACCACAAAATACCATAAATAGTGTTAAATAAAAAAACTAAATAGTGAATAAAATAAATAAAAAAACTGGAAATAAGCAAAAAATGATTAAATCTTTCTTTTTTGATCTCAGTAGGAACCTATTTTCAAATTCGTTTTTTATATTACTAATTTATTATAAATTATATTAAAAATAACCAAACCTAGCAAAATAAATTTAAAAAATCTAACGATGTAGGCTAACACTTGTAAATAGTTTCACTTAAAATACCGTGCTCCCACATGTCAATCTTATCGAAATTACTGCTTTTCAAGTGATTAGGATAGTTAGAAATACTATTTCTTTGGTGTTTTATATGTACAACTTATAAACTAGGGGGTATTTTGCGCGTATTTTAGTCAAAACTTTTACACCGATAATTCCACGAGATTTACCCGCCCATTGTGTGAAGCAATCAAGGTATATTGTCCTCGTCCAATTCCGGGCTTTTTTGCAGCCAAGTCGTGCGGGTACGAAGTCAGCGTGAATAGACTGTACATGATGGCAGCTGCATGCCAGATGGCTCGGTACGTACACTCACTCTAACGTCAACCGTCTCCAACTAATTTCCTATATTCCTTGAGCGGCACGAATCTGACCGCCGAGCCGAGCCGGTTCCAAAATCCATGAAAAGAATTATTGGGCCGTCAATGTTCCGATGTCTAACCTCTGAACCCGGTTGCACCTTACTAGTCCGGAAGTGTGACGCGCCCATGAAGGCAGTGGAAGATGTAGAGCATGTGTTGTGTGGACACAGATAAAGCGGGCGTGTTAACGGTAACCCAGCCGCAGTCTACAGCACACAGCACCATATAACCCAAGACTTGCCTTTGCCAGCCATATTCTTCCGCAACCTTCTCCCTACGACTTGGGGTGCGCTACAGCCTTGAGCCATTATTACATCAGAATAGATCACTATACCTCATGCTTTGTGTTAGTAAGTCGATTTGGTGAAAACGTGGGCATTCATCATTGATATTTTGACTGGTGCTCTGCGCCCTCAGACAAAATCACTCGCTAATAAAATTGCTAGAATATGTCCCGTGTTGTTGGATAACCAATACTGTACCAACGACGGCAGTTCTCTGCGAATTTTTAAAGGATAAACAGTAATCACAAACAACTGGAAAAAATGCGGCGTAATTTTATATTTAAATAGATAAAACCCCTAACTACAAACAAAACTTTGTATTTAAAGGCTTATGTACATTTAAATTGCAAAGCAATCATCTTTCAAAGGAATTTTTTTCAAAAACCACCCTCTGTGGTAAATGTAAAATTTCTAAATACACCTTTTGTCCATTTCGAAAGAAAACAGGTTGATGATACAATTGTCTCTTCATGTATTTTTGGGAGACAATATAGCTTTGCAAACCTGGGTTTGGAACAATAAATTATAGACATTATTTTTAGTGATCACTAAATTACAACTTTTGTTAATGTTTGTAGTTTTCCTTACAAATTTATTTAATGGGTTATTTCTTTATTTAAAAAAAACTTTCCTTTAACAAACTACAAACATTTACCCCACTAACATATTTTTTTTACATAGTCTATTATTGCAATGCTATTACCTTTATCTGCTTTTAGGTAACAACAAATTTTGATTCTTAAACAGCTTCATTCTTCTTTAACTTTAAATTTTCTATATTCTTTATTTTGCAGGCTATACTCACATAATTCTATCTGTCTTATTTAGAGATGTCCATTTAAAGTTAGGGAGTTATTTTTGTAATAATTTCTTCTGAAGGTGATTGCTTTGCAATTGCAATGTAGGCCTACGTAACGGTTTAAATAAAACGTTTGATTTGTGGTTAAAAGGTTTCATTCATTGAAAAAAAACAATATGAACAAAAATATGTTTAAGTCAATTCTTACCTAGGCCAACAAAAAATAATAAAATTTTAGTTGCATTTTATTAAATAATTACAATTAATATAAATAAAGTAACATAACCTATGCCTACCTAAAACATAAAATCAACTGTTTTATGAAATCATATGTTACCACTTATTTTAAGCCAAATGGGGCGAAATAACTATTTTGCATATCCATTATTTCTCCCATATAAAACTAAAGTTAATTCATTAAAGCTTATTTAATGAATTAATATTTGAAACTGTATTAACATCAAGTTTCACTATAAGTTTTAAAAAATTGTATTTGAACTTGAGTGGATGAATAAAAAATATTTTATTAATGATTGAAAATTTGAACAACACATATATAAGGAGAGTGTGAACTAATTAGAAGAATTAAAAAAAGGTAGCCTATCAGGTATGTTTTTGAAAATTTCCGTCTGTGTCGAGCTCACAAAAAGGTAGCCTATCAGGTATGTTTTTGAAAATTTCCGTCTGTGTCGAGCTCACAAAAAGGTAGCCTATCAGATATGTTTTTGAAAATTTCCGTCTGTGTCGAGCTCACAAAAAGGTAGCCTATCAGGTATGTTTTTGAAAATTTCCGTCTGTGTCGAGCTCACAAAAAGGTAGCCTATCAGATATGTTTTTGAAAATTTCCGTCTGTGTCGAGCTCACAACAATTAGATGGGCATCAAAGTGTTAAATTTAATAAAGTTGTTTCATACTTACAGAACAGCCGAGAGGTGGTATTTGACTGCTTACCTGTAATCAAACGTAAACAAACAAGAATTACAACGTTGTAAAGACATCAAGTATACGGATGCGCATGCGCCTTACAGTAAAGTTTCGTTACCAAGCACGATACCATTGCTAACACAGATAGGCCTACACTGTAACTACCATAAACCAATGTCCGCACAGATTAATGAAATAAACTACGGCCTATAAAAAAACTATGACTTTTAAAGGCCAGTTTTACCGCGTACTCAAGTTCCGTTATAACATTGTAAACGCGGTCCTTGATAGGAAGGGGGCTGAGAGTAAAAAATCCGGAAATGGATCCTAAGAAAATGTAAACAGTGAGAAGACGAGATGGAGAGGAGGGGAAGATAACCATGACCTACAACAATGGAATAGTAGGGGGGAGAATGGGAGGGGATCAGACGAGCCTTGCCAACGCGGCGAAGCTTTATCTATATGTGACGCCTGATAACGTATACGCACGGCGATCATTTGTTTATTACAGCGAAATGAATAAACTATCCTAAACATTTGATTGGCTCTTACATTTGATTGGCTTTTAAGTTTGAGGTTTATTAATATTCCACATTTTTAAGAGTAGTGTGCAGTGTTTTAACCTTCGTTTTGCAAGTAATAAGATTAGACAGATTTTTAACAAATAACATCATCCACTTAACCAACTCGAAACAAACACTAAACAACTAAGTACCTCTAACAGAAACCCAAACTAAATGGGTGAGTAACCAATAAACCACAACTAACATTAAGTGCTAGATTCTGGAGCTGACGGTAATAGAGCAAAGAATTATTGCTAAGCGATTAGTTACGAAGAGTTTATAATGACCATGAAAACTCTAAGAACAGCTAGACATACAAATTAGTGCAGTTGAGTTGAAAATTATTTTTACAACGCATACACAGCAAAAGCACACTTAAAAAAAATTGTCATATTTTACAATGTCACAATTTTTTACTTTAAACAATAACCTGATTTTGAATGTATTGTTTTTTTGTGCAGGCTTATTTAGTTCCAAAATGTTTAAAACATTTTGTGGCTTATTTTCACGAGGTTTACTTAAATCCCATAACTTAGTGATAGTTCTCGCCAGACATAAATCGGAAGTTTAGTGCATTGACCATTGCTTTAAGACATCGTAGCCAAAACACCACACAGTAGCCACAGATAAACAACCACAAACATACGACCTTATGATCGTAGAGAACACACCACACTGTAACTACAGGTAAACAATCACACATCATATTGTCTTATGATCGTAGACAAAACACCACACAGTAACCACAGATAAACAACCACAAACATACGACCTTATGATCGTAGAGAACACACCACACTGTAACTACAGGTAAACAATCACACATCATATTGTCTTATGATCGTAGACAAAACACCACACAGTAACCACAGATAAACAACCACAAACATAAAACCTTATGATCGTAGAGAACACACCACACTGTAACTGCAGGTAAACAATCACACATCATATTGTCTTATGATCGTAGACAAAACACCACACAGTAACCACAGATAAACAACCACAAACATACGACCTTATGATCGTAGAGAACACACCACACTGTAACTACAGGTAAACAATCACACGTCATATTGTCTTATGATCGTAGACAAAACACCACACAGTAACCACAGATAAACAACCACAAACATAAAACCTTATGATCGTAGACAAAACACCACACAGTAACCACAGATAAACAACCACAAACATAAAACCTTATGATCGTAGAGCACACACCACACTGTAACTGCAGGTAAACAATCACACATCATATTGTCTTATGATCGTAAAAAAAACACCACACAGTAGCCACAGATAAACAACCACAAACATAAAACCTTATGATCGTAGAGAACACACCACACTGTAACTGCAGGTAAACAATCACACATCATATTGTCTTATGATCGTAGACAAAACACCACACAGTAACCACAGATAAACAACCACAAACATAAAACCTTATGATCGTAGAGAACATACCACACTGTAACTGCAGGTAAACAATCACACATCATATTGTCTTATGATCAGAGACAAAACACGACACAGTAACCACAGATAAACAACCACAAACATAAAACCTTATGATCGTAGAGAACACACCACACTGTAACTGCAGGTAAACAATCACACATCATATTGTCTTATGATCGTAGACAAAACACGACACAGTAACCACAGATAAACAACCACAAACATAAAACCTTATGATCGTAGAGAACACACCACACTGTAACTGCAGGTAAACAATCACACATCATATTGTCTTATGATCGTAGACAAAAAACACGACACAGTAACCACAGATAAACAACCACAAACATAAAACCTTATGATCGTAGAGAACATACCACACTGTAACTGCAGGTAAACAATCACACATCATATTGTCTTATGATCGTAGACAAAACACGACACAGTAACCACAGATAAACAACCACAAACATAAAACCTTATGATCGTAGAGAACACACCACACTGTAACTGCAGGTAAACAATCACACATCATATTGTCTTATGATCGTAGACAAAAAACACGACACAGTAACCACAGATAAACAACCACAAACATAAAACCTTATGATCGTAGAGAACACACGACACTGTAACTGCAGGTAAACAATCACACATCATATTGTCTTATGATCGTAGACAAAACACGACATAGTAACCACAGATAAACAACCACAAACATAAAACCTTATGATCGTAGAGAACATACCACACTGTAACTGCAGGTAAACAATCACAAATCATATTGTCTTATGATCGTAGACAAAACACGACACAGTAACCACAGATAAACAACCACAAACATAAAACCTTATGATCGTAGAGAACACACCACACTGTAACTGCAGGTAAACAATCACACATCATATTGTCTTATGATCGTAGACAAAACACGACACAGTAACCACAGATAAACAACCACTAACATAAAACCTTATGATCGTAGAGAACACACCACACTGTAACTGCAGGTAAACAATCACACATCATATTGTCTTATGATCGTAGACAAAACACGACACAGTAACCACAGATAAACAACCACAAACATAAAACCTTATGATCGTAGAGAACACACCACACTGTAACTGCAGGTAAACAATCACACATCATATTGTCTTATGATCGTAGACAAAACACGACACAGTAACCACAGATAAACAACCACAAACATAAAACCTTATGATCGCAGAGAACACACCACACTGTAACTGCAGGTAAACAATCACACATCATATTGTCTTATGATCGTAGACAAAACACGACACAGTAACCACAGATAAACAACCACAAACATAAAACCTTATGATCGTAGAGAACACACCACACTGTAACTGCAGGTAAACAATCACACATCATATTGTCTTATGATCGTAGACAAAACACGACACAGTAACCACAGATAAACAACCACAAACATAAAACCTTATGATCGTAGAGAACACACCACACTGTAACTGCAGGTAAACAATCACACATCATATTGTCTTATGATCGTAGACAAAACACGACACAGTAACCACAGATAAACAACCACAAACATAAAACCTTATGATCGTAGAGAACACACCACACTGTAACTGCAGGTAAACAATCACACATCATATTGTCTTATGATCGTAGACAAAACACGACACAGTAACCACAGATAAACAACCACAAACATAAAACCTTATGATCGTAGAGAACATACCACACTGTAACTGCAGGTAAACAATCACAAATCATATTGTCTTATGATCGTAGACAAAACACGACACAGTAACCACAGATAAACAACCACAAACATAAAACCTTATGATCGTAGAGAACACACCACACTGTAACTGCAGGTAAACAATCACACATCATATTGTCTTATGATCGTAGACAAAACACGACACAGTAACCACAGATAAACAACCACAAACATAAAACCTTATGATCGTAGACAAAACACGACACAGTAACCACAGATAAACAACCACAAACATAAAACCTTATGATCGTAGAGAACACACCACACTGTAACTCCAGGTAAACAATCACACATCATATTGTCTTATGATCGTAGACAAAACACGACACAGTAACCACAGATAAACAACCACAAACATAAAACCTTATGATCGTAGAGAACACACCACACTGTAACTGCAGGTAAACAATCACACATCATATTGTCTTATGATCGTAGACAAAACACGACACAGTAACCACAGATAAACAACCACAAACATAAAACCTTATGATCGTAGAGAACACACCACACTGTAACTGCAGGTAAACAATCACACATCATATTGTCTTATGATCGTAGACAAAACACGACACAGTAACCACAGATAAACAACCACAAACATAAAACCTTATGATCGTAGACAAAACACGACACAGTAACCACAGATAAACAACCACAAACATAAAACCTTATGATCGTAGACAAAACACCACACAGTAACCACAGATAAACAACCACAAACATAAAACCTTATGATCGTAGACAAAACACGACACAGTAACCACAGATAAACAACCACAAACATAAAACCTTATGATCGTAGACAAAACACGACACAGTAACCACAGATAAACAACCACAAACATAAAACCTTATGATCGTAGAGAACATACCACACTGTAACTGCAGGTAAACAATCACAAATCATATTGTCTTATGATCGTAGACAAAACACGACACAGTAACCACAGATAAACAACCACAAACATAAAACCTTATGATCGTAGACAAAACACCACACAGTAACAACAGATAAGAAAACAATACAATTTTATAATTATACACAACACACAAACCACACAATAACCACAGATCTCAAACACAACAAACAATCTTATAATTGTAGACAACACCACACATTAACCACAGATAAACAATCACACAACATACACTCTTATGATCGTAAACACAACACCACACAGTAACCAAAGATAAGCAAACACAACATATAGGCCTAATCCTATAATCGTAGACTACACATCATTTAGTAACCACAGATAAATAGGCATAGAACATAAAATCTTATAATCGTAGATAACACCACACAGAAACCACTGGTTACCAATCACACAACATAAAATCTTATGATCATAGACTACATATCAGTAGTCACAGTAACCACAGATTAACAATTACATATCATATTATCTTATGATTATAGATACGACCACACAGACCCCACAGGTAAAAACAATCACACAACTAAAATCTTATGCTCATAGACAACTCAACACATAGTAACCACAGATAAGCAAACACGACATAAGCTTATGATCCTAGACAACTCAACACACTGTAACCACAGATAAGCTAACACAACATATAATCTTCTGACCTTTTACAAAACCCCACTCATAGGCCTTATGCAAAATAACAAATAATTACAATTAATATAAATAAAGTAACATAACCTATGCGTTAAAAAAGCTGTTTTACCACATGACCTATAAAATAAAATCAACTGTATTATGAAATCGCTTATTTTAAGCTAAATGGGATGAAATAACTATATTGCATACCTTGCCCTTTTTGTGAAATGTTTTTCCCACATTTAAACTAAAATTAATTAATTGAATTTAATTAATGAATTAATATTTGAAATACTTTATTAACTTCAAGTATCATCCCCTACAAGTTTAAAAAAATGTATTTGAACTTTAGTTGATGAATAAAGATTAATTCTATTAACGATTGAAAATTTGTACAAGACATATGTATAGGAGAGTGTGAACTAATAGAAGGAAATTGCAAAACCTAAATATCTGTGATTAAATATCTAATAACTAACAATTACATTTTGAAGACATAATCTATTTCTTGTGGTTTATCTTTATTTACAGAAGAATCAAAATAGTAAAATATTTATTCGTTTTGAAAACCGCAACAACAGGTTAAGAAACATCTAGACCTACTGGTGCTTACTTAACTTCAATTAAATTACGTAAAACCTGTAAACATTGACTATAATAGAGGAATCTTCGTTCTGTGGACTAAATATTCCTGGTTCGATATAAAAAACTTAAACTGCAAACAGTAACACTGAGGATAAGTTATTCAACCCACACAATAAAAGTTACAGGAGACTATAAGCATTGACTATAATAGAGGAATCTTCGTTCTGTGGACTAAATATTCCTGGTTCGATATAAAAAACTTAAACTGTAAACAGTAACACTGAGTATAAGTTATTCAACCCACACAATAAAAGTTACAGGAGACTATAAGCATTGATTATAATAGAGGAATCTTCGTTCTGTGGACTAAATATTCCTGGTTCGATATAAAAAACTTAAACTGTAAACAGTAACACTGAGGATAAGTTATTCAACCCACACAATAAAAGTTACAGGAGACTATAAGCATTGACTATAATAGAGGAATCTTCGTTCTGTGGACTAAATATTCCTGGTTCGATATAAAAAACTTAAACTGTAAACAGTAACACTGAGGATAAGTTATTCAACCCACACAATAAAAGTTACAGGAGACTATAAGCATTGACTATAATAGAGGAATCTTCGTTCTGTGGACTAAATATTCCTGGTTCGATATAAAAAACTTAAACTGTAAACAGTAACACTGAGGATAAGTTATTCAACCCACACAATAAAAGTTACAGGAGACTATAAACATTGACTATAATACAGGAATCTTCGTTCTGTGGACTAAATATTCCTGGTTCGATATAAAAAACTTAAACTGTAAACAGTAACACTGAGGATAAGTTATTCAACCCACACAATAAAAGTTACAGGAGACTATAAACATTGACTATAATACAGGAATCTTCGTTCTGTGGACTAAATATTCCTGGTTCGATATAAAAAACTTAAACTGTAAACAGTAACACTGAGGATAAGTTATTCAACCCACACAATAAAAGTTACAGGAGACGATAAACATTTATGAAAAACAAATTAAAAACCTTTAAAGTAAACACTATAAAAATACTTTCACCAAATAAATAATAAAATAAAAATGTTTACTATAGAAAGTATAAAATTCTGTCTAAAGGGTTTACTGTGTAAAATTGTAAGAGTACAATTCAAATTTAACGAAACATTAAAATTATTTTTTTTTGTCTTCACTCGACCCTCCATTTCCCGAATCTTAACAATACGGCTGGGCTGTGTCCAGTAATGCAGCCAAAAATTCCTTCAAAATAAGGGTTTGTTATTGCCATTCCAAGGTGGCATTCTTTATGGCGTCCAATATATGAAATATTTAATATAAAATAATATAATAGCACTGGCAAATCCAAATAATTTCTTTAGCAAACAAAAGATTGAAAAGAATTTATCACCTTCCTTTAGGGGTTCTAAAACGCAATCGATGCGCCTGTGGTTGTGTCATTTGAAATTACGATGCAAGGAATTGTAAAACAGTAATTGTTTATTTGGCCTCAAATACTCGACTTTAAAATGTTTCTTGCTTTATCAAAATTTACAAATTTTGTTAGAGGTAAACTTTCAATAGATTTAATAATTAATGACAAATTATTTTGACAACATAATTTCATGAAGATAATGAATTTAATGAGGATTACGAAAATTTCATTAGGATAATGAATTTAACGAGAATTAATGAATTTTATGGGGATAATGAATTTAATGAGGATTACGAAAATTTCATTAGGATAATGAATTTAACGAGAATTAATGAATTTTATGGGGATAATGAATTTAATGAGGATTACGAAAATTTCATTAGGATAATGAATTTAACGAGAATTAATGAATTTTATGGGGATAATGAATTTAATGAGGATTACGAAAATTTCATTAGGATAATGAATTTAACGAGAATTAATGAATTTTATGGGGATAATGAATTTAATGAGGATTACGAAAATTTCATTAGGATAATGAATTTAACGAGAATTAATGAATTTTATGGGGATAATGAATTTAATGAGGATTACGAAAATTTCATTAGGATAATGAATTTAACGAGAATTAATGAATTTTATGGGGATAATGAATTTAATGAGGATTACGAAAATTTCATTAGGATAATGAATTTAACGAGAATTAATGAATTTTATGGGGATAATGAATTTAATGAGGATTACGAAAATTTCATTAGGATAATGAATTTAACGAGAATTAATGAATTTTATGGGGATAATGAATTTAATAAGGATTTACAATATCAAGAGCACAGTGGTACAATATATTACAATGAAAATATTGGAAAGAACCCCAGTACCACAAAAATAATCAAAAATAACAAATAAAACAAGTTAATTAAGATTAAACCCTTATGTACATTTCGATGACCACGCAATCATCATCAGAGGATCTTACTACAAAATTACAATCTAGCAAACTAAGAAGTACAAACTAGAATGATCTCGGTAACTCAGACTTAAGTCACTATAGTTTGTAACTTCTTTTTTCCTAGATTGTTATTTTGTAATAAGATCCTCTGATGATGGTGACAACGTCATTGAAATGTACATAAGGAGTTAATCTTAAGTTACTTGTTTTATTTGTTATTTTTGTGGTATTGGGGTTCTTTCCAGTATTTTCATTGTAATTAATGAGGATTGTTGAACTTCATGAGGATCATGTAATCAAGAATTCGTGAAGGAAATGATTTTAAAATACAAAGACAACTGAAGAAAACGTTGAAGATTAAACAGTTTCTTGATAAAACAATGTAATCTAAGATAAAGTCTAAAATATTTTCATTTAGAAATTTGTTAAAATGCTTTTGCGAACGATAAAAATATATTGTAAACTTACCAGTCGACCCCCCCCCCCCCGCCCCACCTTGTCTTCAATATTGATACAATCTTTCACCCTTACTCTAGATTCACCCTCTCACCTTCCCCTCGTTATGTGGGTCAAACGCCACACGCTTCCTTACTTAGCCTGATCTTCTCTCTTGCTCATACCACACACTAGTTCCGAAGGAGTTGTAGACATGGTTACAAATTCTGCTTCCCTCGTTATGTGGGTCAAACGCCACACGCTTCCTTACTTAGCCTGATCTTCTCTCTTGCTCATACCACACAGTAGTTCCGAAGGAGTTGTAGACATGGTTATTGATACAATCTTTCACCCTTACTCTAGATTCACCCTCTTACCTTCCCCTCGTTATGTGGGTCAAACACCACACGTTCCCTTACTTAGCCTGATCTTCTCTCTTGCTCATACCACACAGTAGTTCCGAAGGAGTTGTAGACATGGTTATTGATACAATCTTTCACCCTTACTCTAGATTCACCCTCTCACCTTCCCCTCGTTATGTGGGTCAAACACCACACGTTTCCTTACTTAGCCTGATCTTCTCTCTTGCTCATACCACACAGTAGTACCGAAGGAGTTGTAGACATGGTTATTGATACAATCTTTCACCCTTACTCTAGATTCACCCTCTCACCTTCCCCTCGTTATGTGGGTCAAACACCACACGTTTCCTTACTTAGCCTGATCTTCTCTCTTGCTCATACCACACAGTAGTTCCGAAGGAGTTGTAGACATGGTTATTGATACAATCTCTCACCCTTACTCTAGATTCACCCTCTTACCTTCCCCTCGTTATGTGGGTCAAACACCACACGTTTCCTTACTTAGCCTGATCTTCTCTCTTGCTCATACCACACAGTAGTTCCGAAGGAGTTGTAGACATGGTTACAAATTCTGCTTCCCTCGTTATGTGGGTCAAACGCCACACGCTTCCTTACTTAGCCTGATCTTCTCTCTTGCTCATACCACACAGTAGTACCGAAGGAGTTGTAGACATGGTTACAAATTCTGCTTCCCTCGTTATGTGGGTCAAACGCCACACGTTTCCTTACTTAGCCTGATCTTCTCTCTTGCTCATACCACACAGTAGTTCCGAAGGAGTTGTAGACATGGTTACAAATTCTGTTAAGGCGGATAGCCAGTCGCCTTTCGGTCGTTTTGTAAGGTGGTAGCATTATTTTCATCAGAAAGTCCTAATTTTTACAGGCTAGGGTAATTCCTGGATAGATGGCCAACGCCTGTATTTTTTACACTATTCGTTGTAGAGCGCTGCCGGTCAGTTAACAAGTGATTAGTAATGTGATTGAGTGTTGCTGCTACGGAGGACTCTTTAATTGAATTAAAAGTAAGTAAAATCCGTGATTTTAGTTTCCAATATACCAATAAATTATATAGTATGACGTAACATTTCGATTAAAGCATGACTTAGGTTGCGAATAGCGAGGGCACCTTTAGGTTCAGAGTAGTTTAGATATAACTCCACTTAGGTACGTAGGTTTTGTTTACGTTTGCATCCACCATGTTTGATGACGCGCTATGGCCGTCTCTCCCGGCCGATCGGGAGAGACGGCCATACCATCATCGGGATAGATGGCCATCCCATAAACGTGTTACACACACACACACACACACACACATACATATATATATATATATATATTAAATTTTGACAGTATCGTTATGTTTTTAGATGCCAAATAAGTACATACCAAAGGCCGGTTCTTCTAGAGGATCATGGAAAGAAGATCTTAAAAATGATATCAATAAAATAAATAATAATGGTTATACTGTGAGAAGAGCTTCTATGGAGTTTAACATTCCAAGGAAAACTCTTGAGAGAAAATTAAACACTTGCTGTGACTCCAAAATTCCAATGGGTCTTAGTTCATGTTTGGGTACAGCTAATGAGTTGCGACTTGATAACCACATAAAGAAAATGCAAGCTCATGGATATTCTTTAACGAGAAACTGTGTTCGAAGCCTAGCTCATGATTTTGCTGTGAACCTTGGTCTGAAACATAAATTTCACAACGAAAAAGGTTAAGCAGGTTACGATTGGTTACAACTGTTCTTGTCTCGACATCCAGATCTAAGTGTGCGAAAATCTGAAGGGGTATCTTTGGCCAGAGTACAGGGAATGAATCGTGATGAAGTGAAGGAATAGGTTCGGACCAAGAAGGTTGAAGTTATGTCAGACAGTTCAGACGCATCAGATGTAGCTCAGTACAAGGAAGACTCAAGTGATGGACTTCCTGAAGAAGTAGAAGAAGAATTCTACTTCGTTGGATGCGGCGTCAGAAACAAATAAAATCTGTGATTGGATTCAGTGTGTTAGGTGCAAGCGTTGGTTACACGAATCCTGCATATCATATGTTGATGTGTGTCATCGATGTTGAAACGCAATTTTTAAAAAATGAATCTAAGGCCAAAGTAACCAACTGAATAATTTCAGATATTTCATTATTTTCTATATAAAACCAGTAGGCCTCTGTCCTAACAAGTTAATAAAACATTAAGTACTGAAGAATATTTTTTACAAAGGAGGTTTTGTTTAATTATAATTCAACTATAATTGTTATCTTTATATCATTTTACATTAATTTATTCCACTAAACATGTTTAAAGTGTTAAAGGTTTGTTATTATAATTTTCTCCTTTATTTTTAAGTGTTTTTACCGATGGCCATCTATCCCTTACATGTATGGCCATCTATCCCTTACATGTATGGCCATCTATCCCTTACATGTATGGCCATCTATCCCTTACATGTATGGCCATCTATCCCTTACATGTATGGCCATCTATCCCTTACATGTATGGTCATCTATCCCTTACATGTATGGCCATCTATCCCTTACATGTATGGCCGTCTATCCCTTACATGCATGGCCGTCTAACCCTTACATGTATGGCCATCTATCCCTTACATGTATGGCCATCTATCCCTTACATGTATGTCCATCTATCCCTTACATGTATGGCCATCTATCCCTTACATGTATGGCCATCTATCCCTTACATGTATGTATGGCCATCTATCCCTTACGTGTATGGCCGTCTAACCCTTAAGTGTATGGCCATCTATCCCTTACATGTATGGCCATCTATCCCTTACATGTATGGCCATCTATCCCTTACATGTATGGCCATCTATCCCTTACATGTATGGCCATCTATCCCTTACATGTATGGCCATCTATCCCTTACATGTATGGCCATCTATCCCTTACATGTATGGCCATCTATCCCTTACATGTATGGCCGTCTATCCCTTACATGCATGGCCGTCTAACCCTTACATGTATGGCCATCTATCCCTTACATGTATGGCCATCTATCCCTTACATGTATGGCCATCTATCCCTTACATGTATGGCCATCTATCCCTTACATGTATGGCCATCTATCCCTTACATGTATGGCCGTCTAACCCTTACATGTATGGCCATCTATCCCTTACATGTATGGCCATCTATCCCTTACATGTATGGCCATCTATCCCTTACATGTATGGCCATCTATCCCTTACATGTATGGCCATCTATCCCTTACATGTATGGCCGTCTAACCCTTACATGTATGGCCATCTATCCCTTACATGTATGGCCATCTATCCCTTACATGTATGGCCATCTATCCCTTACATGTATGGCCATCTATCCCTTACATGTATGGCCATCTATCCCTTACATGTATGGCCATCTATCCCTTACATGTATGGCCATCTATCCCTTACATGTATGGCCATCTATCCCTTACATGTATGGCCATCTATCCCTTACATGTATGGCCATCTATCCCTTACATGTATGGCCGTCTAACCCTTACATGTATGGCCATCTATCCCTTACATGTATGGCCTTCTATCCCTTACATGTATGGCCATCTATCCCTTACATGTATGGCCATCTATCCCTTACATGTATGGCCATCTATCCCTTACATGTATGGCCATCTATCCCTTACATGTATGGCCGTCTAACCCTTACATGTATGGCCATCTATCCCTTACATGTATGGCCATCTATCCCTTACATGTATGGCCATCTATCCCTTACATGTATGGCCATCTATCCCTTACATGTATGGCCATCTATCCCTTACATGTATGGCCGTCTAACCCTTACATGTATGGCCCTCTATCCCTTACATGTATGGCCATCTATCCCTTACATGTATGGCCATCTATCCCTTACATGTATGGCCATCTATCCCTTACATGTATGGCCATCTATCCCTTACATGTATGGCCATCTATCCCTTACATGTATGGCCATCTATCCCTTACATGTATGGCCATCTATCCCTTACATGTATGGCCATCTATCCCTTACATGTATGGCCATCTATCCCTTACATGTATGGCCATCTATCCCTTACATGTATGGCCGTCTATCCCTTACATGCATGGCCGTCTAACCCTTACATGTACGGCCATCTATCCCTTACATGTATGGCCATCTATCCCTTACATGTATGGCCATCTATCCCTTACATGTATGGCCATCTATCCCTTACATGTATGGCCGTCTATCCCTTACATGTATGTATGGCCATCTATCCCTTACATGTATGGCCGTCTAACCCTTACATGTATGGCCATCTATCCCTTACATGTATGGCCATCTATCCCTTACATGTATGGCCATCTATCCCTTACATGTATGGCCATCTATCCCTTACATGTATGGCCATCTATCCCTTACATGTATGGCCATCTATCCCTTACATGCATGGCCGTCTAACCCTTACATGTATGGCCATCTATTCCTTACATGTATGGCCATCTATCCCTTACATGTATGGCCATCTATCCCTTACATGTATGGCCATCTATCCCTTACATGTATGGCCATCTATCCCTTACATGTATGGCCGTCTAACCCTTACATGTATGGCCATCTATCCCTTACATGTATGGCCATCTATCCCTTACATGTATGGTCATCTATCCCTTACATGTATGGCCATCTATCCCTTACATGTATGGCCATCTATCCCTTACATGTATGGCCATCTATCCCTTACATGTATGGCCATCTATCCCTTACATGTATGGCCATCTATCCCTTACATGTATGGCCATCTATCCCTTACATGTATGACCATCTATCCCTTACATGTATGGCCATCTATCCCTTACATGTATGTCCATCTATCCCTTACATGTATGGCCATCTATCCCTTACATGTATGACCATCTATCCCTTACATGTATGGCCATCTATCCCTTACATGTATGGCCATCTATCCCTTACATGTATGGCCATCTATCCCTTACATGTATGGCCGTCTAACCCTGATGCTCGGGTGAGATGGCCAAGTGCTACAAATTTTTAAAATATTTTTAGCTGGTATGACATTTGGTATATCTTTGTAAAGTACATGGACTTTTGGTTTTTATGGACTGAAGAGGCAATTCATGGAAGATTTCAGGATGTTCTTATAAATTTAGGTTGTGAAAATGGGTTTTGAAAAAACCATGGCCATCTATCTCGGACTTACCCTATATAAAAATACCATGTTGGAATGTGTACGCTTCAAAAACTCAAAACGTTCTGCAATGATTGACCCGACATAAGACCCGCTTTAACGATTGTTTTTATGTATTTCTCGGGTCAGTAGCATACCCGTGATTGCTAGAAAACAGCTTTTAACAATCGGCTGCGTGCCATCTTCCCAAAGCGAGGAGATCACTCGTCATACTAGCTAATGACAACCACAGACACATGTGAAATAATCGTAAAAGCTGGCCAGCTTTTTGTATTGTAGACTTTTGAGTTACTTGTACCCAACAGAACGACTGGGGGACTGTACAAAGCCTGTAACGTTACATCCTCCCAGATAACGGAGGTTGAACTGATCAGCTACCTTCCTCTGGAGGGCACTAAGCATCAGCCTATTTCTTCCAAGAGATTTGGGATCATTGCCCTTCTTGTAATGAACTCCAACGCATCCTAGGTATGCTTTACAAAGAAAGTCAGACTAGGTTTTACGGGAAATACTCAACCGGACCATTATTAATGAAGAATAAATAAATATTAAGCTATTTTATTTTATTTTATTTTCTATTTACAAACATCCAGGGTCACAGATTCCGATAGCTCTGTCTGAATGCAAAAGAGTCTGTTTCTCAGGATGTCCTTCAATGGACGTGAACTTCCCAGCACAAATCCGTGGGTTTGTCTTGAGGACGATGATGCAGAGCACTTTAAACAGGATATGCTCTAGGCTCCTCCTGAATCCTCATCGCAAGCTGTGGGGGGGGGGGACATACTCTGGTTGGATCGTTGAAGAAAGGTTTGGTTACAATGCACTGTCGATGCAAGGATCGGTGAACTAAACGTCCCGTGAAAACTTCCCGCAACATGTCGCAAATATGAATTACTAACTATCACAATATGGAATAAAACTGTTAGGTGCGCAAGGAGTGCATCTTTATCGCGATTAAAGTGAGAATAAAGGAGAATAATTCATGTCCTATAACCATGAGTAAGAGCAATTATAACTCTCGAGGGCAAAGTCGATTCCCAGTTCTCCAGAACGTCCACAGCTACCCACAAACATGCTTAGGACAAAACCTTATAAGATTTGACAACTTTAGAAACACCTTAGCTATACTTTGGAAAACGTGTCACTATAGAAGATAAAACATAAACATTTAACGCACCGGTGATACTCTTCCAGACATCACTTGGAAGGGCTTCAATGTTGTACTAGAACTAAAGCAAGCTCTAAATATACTCTACGCAGACCGACAGGTGATGAATACACAACTTAAAACTTGTACTACGAGACATATATTCTACAAATATTTAATAGAGTTCATGTCTTCCGACACCGTGCAAGATGTATGTAAATAAAAGAATGGTGAAGCACCTTAGGATAATTGCAGTGTGATGACGCGGTCAGCTAAGGGTAAAGGGTCTGTTCGCGTTGGCGTAGGTAATGGCACCCCAAACCTCACGCGATTCTTCCCTCATCCATTAATCACAATGACCAATACTGTAATTGCCTCAAGTTCACGTGTTACCTCGCCCTTACACGGACGTTTACCATCTTACTCGGTGGTAAATTGTTCTTAGCTATGGTTAGCCCGATGTTACCAGGTTAACATTAAAACTGGCGGGAAATATTTGTAGAGCAGCTAATCATTGAAACATGAAAATACCGAAACTACTACTGACAATAAAACTGCTAATAACAATAAAACTGCTAACAACAATAAAACTGCTAACAACAATAAAACTGCTAACAACAATAAAACTGCTAACAACAATAAAACTGCTAACAACAATAAAACTGCTAACAACAATAAAACTGCTAACAACAATAAAACTGCTAACAACAATAAAACTGCTAACAACAATAAAACTGCTAACAACAATAAAACTGCTAATAACAATAAAACTGCTAACAACAATAAAACTGCTAACAACAATAAAACTGCCACAGACAAATACAAACTGACGACAATCAAACTGCCACGGACAAATACAAACTGACGACAATCAAACTGCCACCGACAAATACAAACTGACGACAATCAAACTGCCACAGACAAATACAAACTGACGACAATCAAACTGCCACAGACAAATACAAACTGACGACAATCAAACTGCCACAGACAAATGAACTGATAAACATCAGAACTAGTGACAATATAAAACTGTTAATGGCGTTGAAACTGCTAATGAGCCGACATAAAGAAATGCTTACGTCATGTTTTTTTACAGAACTAAACGTTATCAAAATATAAATAGTGAGTTACCTTTCAGCGTAGCGTCTACTTGGAATCCTTCGAAACCTACTTTCTGTACAAAAGCTATTTAGATTCAAATATCACAAAAGAAAACCCTTGTAACCGTATTAGAAACGGCCATGCGTTATATGGTGTTTTACAGGTCGAAAGAGGGTAGTCGGCAGGGGCTGAATTATGTGACGTGAAATGCGGGCGTCGTAGCTTCTGCCAAGTTGCCCAGATTGGGGCTAAAGAAATTAGAACAGAAAAGCTGTGTTATATTATTCTGTAGGCCTGGTTGTTAATTACGAATCTGCAATTTTTGCTTTAAAATTTATACACAGTTGACAGAGAGAGAGTTTTCTATGGTCGTGGTCATATTTTGTATTTGGGGGACATATTTTTAATTGAAAGGTTTTGAAACAAACTAACAATTTTTTTTAAATATTAAAATTACCGAATCTTATACACAACACTCAATACATTAAACATAAAAAGAAAAGAAAATGTAGCCTATAACGTGTAAAGCATGAACCTATTTTCTTCACTGGAAATTCTTATCAAAGGTTGAATGATAACTCCCAATACAGCGCCAGTAATAACATTAAATTCAAAGTAAATAACACAAAACATCCGCTAACGACAATTATGTCTTATTAACTTTACATTTTGGTCATATATATATATATATATATATATATATATATATATATATATATATATATATATATATATATATATATTACAAAAACTTAGGTTATTCAAATACAAGAAATTTATTAATTTAGATTCAAAGCTTTTCGTTGGTAAACAGTACCAACATCATCAGGAATGAAAAATACAATAATGCAAGATATAGGCCTAAAACATATGTTAAATTAGAAATAAAATTGTTGCTAAATCTATACAAATTGCCAAGTTTATTTGGTTGCTGTAATATTATAGACATTGGATATAGTATCAAATTTAGAATGTATTTGTTCTTTTATTAATTCATTATTATTACTGTATTTATATATTTCGAATGCTTCATATATGTTCATTCTTTATCCTTTATTAATTTCTTTTATAAGTTTCATTTTTTCAATATTTGGAAATTGGTGCTTATTATTAATACAATGATTTGCAAAATTTGATTTATATATTTCTGGATTTATATAAGCATTCAAATGTCTTTTATATCTTTCTTCTAATTTTTTCTTGGTTTAACCTATAGGCTTACAAATTTTATTACAGTTTTCACATTCTAATTTATAAAAACCACCTTTTTCATGTATATTATTTGTTTTATTATTGTTATTTATTATTTTGTTATTAGTTTCGTATGCAATTTTGATATTTGTATTTTTAAATAATTTGGTGATATTTTTATTTCATGGCCTATATATATATATATATATATATATATATATATATATATATATATATATATATATATATATATATATACATCTTGGTCAAATTATCATTCGTTAGTAAAATACTTTTTATTCATCCTCAAGTTGAAATATATTTTTGTAAACTTGTTGTGGATGAAAATAGATATTAACACAGTTTGTTCAAATATTAATTCATTAATTAAATTTAAAATATATTAATTCTACTTTTATATAGAAGTAAAACTTTTCACAAAAGGGACAAGGTATGGGATATAGTTATTCCGTCCCATTCAGCTCTAAATAAGTGAAAACAGCTGATTTTATGTTACAGGTTTCATGCTAGGACAGCTGATTTAACGCATAAGTTATGTGACATTATTTAAATTATTTGTAATTATTTAATGAAAAAAACTTAGATATTTTTTTTGTGTGAAACTAAATGAATAGACTTGCAAAATGTTTCTTTTATATTACTTGTTTATTATAAATTCAACAAAGATTGTTCCAAAAGTGAACTGGAAATTGTTTTCCCTTTAGTTTTTAATTCGCCTTTTGCCTATTTAGCATTAATTTACTCGAAAACCTCTAACTAACCGTTAAGTATGAACCGTTGTAACAGGAACTACCCGTGCGTTGTTCCACCTAGCAGTGATGATAATATTTATTTCTTTTCCATTCCTAATATTTGCAAATGAAAATGCTCCAAATCTGAAGCGGGAACAATATTTACCGCACATCCTGTGAGCAGGCTAAGGAGTAGGGTGTCATGCAGGGTCCACCGGAGAAAGCTTACAGCTGTTGGATATCGGGTGTCACTCACGCACGCACAGTAAAGCACATACGCACACGGCAGGGATTCTGTGATCTAAAAGTACCCATAAAAAGCTATGGTTCTGTCCCTCTCACACTAACAAGGATGAAGCGGTAACAAAACGTCCTCCGAGTTCATCCGTATCTTGATGATGCTCATTGCCAGCTATGATTCTGTCCCTCTCACAGTAACAAGGATGAAGCGGTAACAAAACGTCCTCCGAGTTCATCCGTATCTTGATGATGCTCATTGCCAGCTATGATTCTGTCCCTCTCACAGTAACAAGGATGAAGAGGTAACAAAACGTCCTCCGAGTTCATCCGGATTTTTATGATGCTCATTGCCAGCTATGGTTCTGTCCCTCTCACAGTAACAAGGTTGAAGCGGTAACAAAACGTCCTCCGAGTTCATCCGGATTTTTATGATGCTCATTGCCAGCTATGGTTCTGTCCCTCTCACAGTAACAAGGATGAAGAGGTAACAAATCGTCCTCCGAATTCATTCGGATTGTTATTATTACGAGTTAACTGTCTGTTATTGTAATTTCCCAGAGATGTTGACTATTATTGGCAAGCTCTCCGTTAGTACCCAGGAACCTGTTCGTCCACAGGTTTGTAACTATTTCATTGGCATTTTGTAAAGCTTATCGACTACTGATAGCAAATAAGAGACGGTTATAAGTAACAGACCAATGTAGTGCTTTGAACGGCGTAAACAAACAAGAATCTTTAATGCACATTGTCAGATTGTACGACTATCTTCGCTTAGTAGTCATGTATCTCAGCAGGGACTTGTCAATCATAAGGGAACTACTGTCAGCCTATGACGCAAGTGATTATTGTTATTTTGAAGTAGTTTTCAAAAGATTTTAAGAATCGTTTATAACTCGACAAAAGCACTTTAAATCGGCCGGGCGTGTAGGCCTAATAAATGCTTTATTAATTTTCCAACAGGGAATTCACATTGCCACAATAGAGAACTTGAAAGTTGTTAGTAACCTAACCTAACCTAACTGAAACCTGTGAACGGATATGCGTCTACAGTGTCCGATAAGACTTGGCGACTGCCCGGCGATAGAATTGAGAGACTCGCCACAGATTGTACTTATGAAAGATTTGCAGTAACAGAAGATAAAGTTCTTAACAAAGATATAGAAACTCTCATAGCCGCAATGTTTCGTTGGAGAACTCTAAAATGAAAATTTAAACACTTTTTTATCAACTTACTAAGCAAAGATTTTAGAGTCAACAATGAAACATGTTATTTTAGTTACCTTTTAATAAATATTGACAATAAATATAAATAAAGGAACTTAGCCTATAAGTTACGACAGCTGTTTTTCACATACCCTAAAACATACGAAATAACTAATTACATACCATACCCTTTTTGTGAAAGTTTATCTCTTATATAAAACTCAAATTATTTCATTAAATTTAATTAATATTTGAAAAACTGTAATAAAAAAAAATGCCATCCACTACAAGTTTAAAAAAATGTATTTGAGCTTGAAAGGCATTTTATTACACTCAAGAAAATTTGAAGCGTACAACTTCAAGTTGTAGGCGTATAGGCCTATAGGCCTACATATATATATATATATATATATATATATATATATATATATATATATATATATATATAGGATATATTCTTGATATTTAACGTTATCCATTGTTTTTCCGTTGCACTGACTTTATGAAGTTAATATATTACTATGTAAGTAATTTTGTCCACCATTAAGTGCAATAATTTTAATTATTAAAATAAAATTATTGCCCTTAATGGTGGACAAAATTACTTAGGCCTACATAGTAATATATTAACTTCATATATGTGTGTGTGTGTGTGTGTGTGTGTGTGTGTGTGTGTGTGTGTGTGTGTGTGTGTGTGTGTGTGTGTGTGTGTGTGTGTGTGTGTGTGTGTGTGTGTGTGTGTGTGTGTGTGTGTGTGTGTGTGTGTGTGTGTGTGTGTGTGTGTGTGTGTGTGTGTGTGTGTGTGTGTGTGTGTGTGTGTGTGTGTGTGTGTGTGTGTGTGTGTGTGTGTGTGTGTGTGTGTGTGTGTGTGTGTGTGTGTGTGTGTGTGTGTGTGTGTGTGTGTGTGTGTGTGTGTGTGTGTGTGTGTGTGTGTGTGTGTGTGTGTGTGTGTGTGTGTGTGTGTGTGTGTGTGTGTGTGTGTGTGTGTGTGTGTGTGTGTGTGTGTGTGTGTGTGTGTGTGTGTGTGTGTGTGTGTGTGTGTGTGTGTGTGTGTGTGTGTGTGTGTGTGTGTGTGTGTGTGTGTGTGTGTGTGTGTGTGTGTGTGTGTGTGTGTGTGTGTGTGTGTGTGTGTGTGTGTGTGTGTGTGTGTGTGTGTGTGTGTGTGTGTGTGTGTGTGTGTGTGTGTGTGTGTGTGTGTGTGTGTGTGTGTGTGTGTGTGTGTGTGTGTGTGTGTGTGTGTGTGTGTGTGTGTGTGTGTGTGTGTGTGTGTGTGTGTGTGTGTGTGTGTGTGTGTGTGTGTGTGTGTGTGTGTGTGTGTGTGTGTGTGTGTGTGTGTGTGTGTGTGTGTGTGTGTGTGTGTGTGTGTGTGTGTGTGTGTGTGTGTGTGTGTGTGTGTGTGTGTGTGTGTGTGTGTGTGTGTGTGTGTGTGTGTGTGTGTGTGTGTGTGTGTGTGTGTGTGTGTGTGTGTGTGTGTGTGTGTGTGTGTGTGTGTGTGTGTGTGTGTGTGTGTGTGTGTGTGTGTGTGTGTGTGTGTGTGTGTGTGTGTGTGTGTGTGTGTGTGTGTGTGTGTGTGTGTGTGTGTGTGTGTGTGTGTGTGTGTGTGTGTGTGTGTGTGTGTGTGTGTGTGTGTGTGTGTGTGTGTGTGTGTGTGTGTGTGTGTGTGTGTGTGTG
>JBAIZL010000403.1:652500-665000 GCA_036971475.1 Prosapia bicincta
ATTTATATCGAAAAGAATTGTAAAAGTTCATCGCTCAACTTTCCCTGTGGAAAATCGTTTGGAAACCTTTGGAAACATT
The DNA here is from genome assembly GCA_036971475.1 of Prosapia bicincta. Lineage (NCBI taxonomy): Eukaryota > Metazoa > Arthropoda > Insecta > Hemiptera > Cercopidae > Prosapia > Prosapia bicincta. Next base: position 652,580 of record JBAIZL010000403.1, read on the forward strand.
GAAAAAGTCTAGAGTAACTGTAAACTCACCACCTAAGGTTTGAAATAAAGATTACTCTTGCTTGTGTAAGGTATCAAGAAATCATAAGTTCCTCAAACGTTTCATACAAAACCCTGTGGAAAATCGTTTGGAAACCTTTGGAAACATTGAAAAAGTCTAGAGTAACTGTAAACTCACCACCTAAGGTTTGAAATAAAGATTACTCTTGCTTGTGTAAGGTATCAAGAAATCAAAAGTTCCTCTAACGTTTCATACAAAACCCTGTGGAAAATCGTTTGGAAACCTTTGGAAACACTGAAAAAGTCTAGAGTAACTGTAAACTCACCACCTAAGGTTTGAAATAAAGATTGCTCTTGCTTGTGTAAGGTATCAAGAAATCATAAGTTCCTCAAACGTTTCATACAAAACCCTGTGGAAAATCGTTTGGAAACCTTTGGAAACACTGAAAAATTCTAGAGTAACTGTAAACTCACCACCTAAGGGTTTGAAATAAAGATTACTCTTGCTTGTGTAAGGTATCAAGAAATCATAAGTTCCTCTAACGTTTCATACAAAACCCTGTGGAAAATCGTTTGGAAACCTTTGGAAACACTGAAAAATTCTAGAGTAACTGTAAACTCACCACCTAAGGGTTTGAAATAAAGATTACTGTTGCTTGTGTAAGGTATCAAGAAATCATAAGTTCCTCAAACGTTTCATACAAAACCCTGTGGAAAATCGTTTGGAAACCTTTGGAAACATTGAAAAAGTCTAGAGTAACTGTAAACTCACCACCTAAGGGTTTGAAATAAAGATTACTCTTGCTTGTGTAAGGTATCAAGAAATCATAAGTTCCTCTAACGTTTCATACAAAACCCTGTGGAAAATCGTTTGGAAACCTTTGGAAACACTGAAAAATTCTAGAGTAACTGTAAACTCACCACCTAAGGGTTTGAAATAAAGATTACTCTTGCTTGTGTAAGGTATCAAGAAATCATAAGTTCCTCAAACGTTTCATACAAAACCCTGTGGAAAATCGTTTGGAAACCTTTGGAAACACTGAAAAATTCTAGAGTAACTGTAAACTCACCACCTAAGGGTTTGAAATAAAGATTACTCTTGCTTGTGTAAGGTATCAAGAAATCATAAGTTCCTCAAACGTTTCATACAAAACCCTGTGGAAAATCGTTTGGAAACCTTTGGAAACACTGAAAAATTCTAGAGTAACTGTAAACTCACCACCTAAGGGTTTGAAATAAAGATTACTCTTGCTTGTGTAAGGTATCAAGAAATCATAAGTTCCTCTAACGTTTCATACAAAACCCTGTGGAAAATCGTTTGGAAACCTTTGGAAACACTGAAAAATTCTAGAGTAACTGTAAACTCACCACCTAAGGGTTTGAAATAAAGATTACTCTTGCTTGTGTAAGGTATCAAGAAATCATAAGTTCCTCTAACGTTTCATACAAAACCCTGTGGAAAATCGTTTGGAAACCTTTGGAAACACTGAAAAATTCTAGAGTAACTGTAAACTCACCACCTAAGGGTTTGAAATAAAGATTACTCTTGCTTGTGTAAGGTATCAAGAAATCATAAGTTCCTCAAACGTTTCATACAAAACCCTGTGGAAAATCGTTTGGAAACCTTTGGAAACATTGAAAAAGTCTAGAGTAACTGTAAACTCACCACCTAAGGGTTTGAAATAAAGATTACTCTTGCTTGTGTAAGGTATCAAGAAATCATAAGTTCCTCAAACGTTTCATACAAAACCCTGTGGAAAATCGTTTGGAAACCTTTGGAAACACTGAAAAATTCTAGAGTAACTGTAAACTCACCCCCTAAGGTTTGAAATAAAGATTACTCTTGCTTGTGTAAGGTATCAAGAAATCATAAGTTCCTCAAACGTTTCATACAAAACCCTGCGGAAAATCGTATGGAAACCTTTGGAAACACTGAAAAAGTCTAGAGTAACTGTAAACTCACCACCTAAGGTTTGAAATAAAGATTGCTCTTGCTTGTGTAAGGTATCAAGAAATCATAAGTTCCTCAAACGTTTCATACAAAACCCTGTGGAAAATCGTTTGGAAACCTTTGGAAACACTGAAAAATTCTAGAGTAACTGTAAACTCACCACCTAAGGGTTTGAAATAAAGATTACTCTTGCTTGTGTAAGGTATCAAGAAATCATAAGTTCCTCTAACGTTTCATACAAAACCCTGTGGAAAATCGTTTGGAAACCTTTGGAAACACTGAAAAATTCTAGAGTAACTGTAAACTCACCACCTAAGGGTTTGAAATAAAGATTACTCTTGCTTGTGTAAGGTATCAAGAAATCATAAGTTCCTCAAACGTTTCATACAAAACCCTGTGGAAAATCGTTTGGAAACCTTTGGAAACACTGAAAAATTCTAGAGTAACTGTAAACTCACCACCTAAGGGTTTGAAATAAAGATTACTCTTGCTTGTGTAAGGTATCAAGAAATCATAAGTTCCTCTAACGTTTCATACAAAACCCTGTGGAAAATCGTTTGGGAACCTTTGGAAACATTGAAAAAGTCTAGAGCAACTGTAAACTCACCACCTAAGGTTTGAAATAAAGATTGCTCTTGCTTGTGTAAGGTATCAAGAAATCATAAGTTCCTCAAACGTTTCATACAAAACCCTGTGGAAAATCGTTTGGAAACCTTTGGAAACACTGAAAAATTCTAGAGTAACTGTAAACTCACCACCTAAGGGTTTGAAATAAAGATTACTCTTGCTTGTGTAAGGTATCAAGAAATCATAAGTTCCTCAAACGTTTCATACAAAACCCTGTGGAAAATCGTTTGGAAACCTTTGGAAACACTGAAAAATTCTAGAGTAACTGTAAACTCACCACCTAAGGGTTTGAAATAAAGATTACTCTTGCTTGTGTAAGGTATCAAGAAATCATAAGTTCCTCTAACGTTTCATACAAAACCCTGTGGAAAATCGTTTGGGAACCTTTGGAAACATTGAAAAAGTCTAGAGCAACTGTAAACTCACCACCTAAGGTTTGAAATAAAGATTGCTCTTGCTTGTGTAAGGTATCAAGAAATCATAAGTTCCTCAAACGTTTCATACAAAACCCTGTGGAAAATCGTTTGGAAACCTTTGGAAACACTGAAAAATTCTAGAGTAACTGTAAACTCACCACCTAAGGGTTTGAAATAAAGATTACTCTTGCTTGTGTAAGGTATCAAGAAATCATAAGTTCCTCAAACGTTTCATACAAAACCCTGTGGAAAATCGTTTGGAAACCTTTGGAAACACTGAAAAATTCTAGAGTAACTGTAAACTCACCACCTAAGGGTTTGAAATAAAGATTACTCTTGCTTCTGTAAGGTATCAAGAAATCATAAGTTCCTCTAACGTTTCATACAAAACCCTGTGGAAAATCGTTTGGGAACCTTTGGAAACATTGAAAAAGTCTAGAGCAACTGTAAACTCACCACCTAAGGTTTGAAATAAAGATTACTCTTGCTTGTGTAAGGTATCAAGAAATCATAAGTTCCTCTAACGTTTCATACAAAATGATTCCGGATCCGACTTTAGGTCATTCGGAAAGCAAGTAGCGCCTAGTACCTCCGTGGCCACAATCTTTCTAACGTTATAACTTTGTTTCTAACTTTTCTAACGTTTATTGATACAATTTCCTTGTGTACACTCTATCTGGAAATAAATACACCGGTGCCATCATTATATATAACGGTTGTGTGTCTGAGTCTGCGTGCGCGCGTGTGTGTGTGTGGCTGTGTGTGTGTGCGTCTGCGAGCGCGCGCGCGCGCGTGTGTGTGTGTTTTGAAAGAATCATTGATAAGATTACTGCTTGTAATTAATATATATATATATATATATATATATATATATATATATATATATATATATATATAGGCTATACATTTTTATAAAGTATAAGATTTTAAATATCATAATATAAAAATATTAAGTCTAAAACAAAAAATTAATAAAAAATTTTAAAATATCACAGAACGAAAACAATTTTTTCAACCCATATTTATTTACTATTATAAATTTACACGAAAACAGTACTTGCTGATATTTCTCAGTGTATTATTTTAGACAGGGATTATAAATAAACCAATGTAATCCCTTCAGATAAAATCAGAAATTCAAAAAAAACTTTATTATTATCTATCTTAAATTAAAAAATTGGACCAACTGTGCTGTAATGTTTTTATGATTAATAAATAAATTCTCTTAAACAGAAAAACGTATTATTTAAATCCAGGTGTACATTTCGTATCCAAAGTAATCAACTTCAGAGGAAATCATTACAAGAGGTTTTATCTATTTAAAGTGTGCTGCCAAAGTTGAGGATTCAAGATGATTGGCTAACACTAGCAACCTGGCAATCCGTGAATCTACAATTTTTACCCAGAACAGCTGATCACTAAATTCCATCTCGGATGCAGCCTTGGGATATTTTTGTAAACTACGTCACCGCTTTGTCACATGTTTTACACCGGAATCGAAGACATACGTTAGATTAAGCGTCTCGCTTTCTGTCCAGATGTTACAAATTTAATTTTACTCTAGAATAAGTGTTGGCTTTATACTGAACTGTATTTAGAGCTTGAAACAGTTGAACCAATCCCAATCAGAAAAAAAGCAACTAAAGAAACAAACTTTGTAGTCTTAGACTGAAAGATACAGGTTACATCTGCCTGACGCCGTAGTGTCCACCCATTTATGGGAGGCAAGTCAACCCAAAAGTCGTTTTAGACTGAAAGATACAGGTTACATCTACCTGACGCCGTAGTGTCCAAACATTTATGGGAGGCAAGTCAACCCGACAGTCGTCTTAGACTGAAAGATACAGGTTACATCTCCCTGACGCCGTAATGACCACCCATTTATGGAAGGCAAATCAACCCAAACGTCGTCTTAGACTGAAAGATACAGGTTACATCTACCTGACGCCGTAGTGTCCAAACATTTATGGAAGGGAAGTCAACCCAAAAGTCGTCTTAGACTGAAAGATACAGGTTAAATCTGCCTGACGCCGTAATGGCCACCCATTTATGGAACGCAAGTCAACCTAAAAGTCGTCTTAGACTGAAAGATACAGGTTACATCTACCTGACGCCGTAGTGTCCAAACATTTATGGGAGGCAAGTCAACCCAAAAGTCGTTTTAGACTGAGAGATACAGGTTACATCTGCCTGACGCCCTAGTGTCCACTCATAATGGAAGGCAAGTCATCCCAAACGTCGTCTTAGACTGAAAGATACAGGTTACATCTGCTTGACGCCGTAGTGTGCAACCATTTATGGAAGGCAAGTCATCCCAAACGTCTTCTTAGACTGAAAGATACAGGTTAAATCTGCCTGACGTAGTAGTGTCCGCCCATTTATGGAAGGCAAGTCATCCCAAACGTCTTCTTAGACTGAAAGATACAGGTTAAATCTGCCTGACGTAGGAGTGTCCGCCCATTTATGGAAGGCAAGTCATCCCAAATGTCGTCTTAGACTGAAAGATGCAGGTTACATCTGCCTGACGTAGTAGTGTCCGCCCATTTATGGAAGGCAAGTCAACCCAAACGTCGTCTTAGACTGGAAGATACAGGTTACATCTGCTTGACGCCGTAATGACCAACCCTTTATGGGAGGCAAGTCAACCCAAAAGTCGTCTTAGACTGAAAGATACAGGTTACATCTGCTTGACGCCGTAATGACCAACCCTTTATGGGAGGCAAGTCAACCCAAAAGTCGTCTTAGACTGAAAGATACAGGTTACATCTGCCTGACGCCGTAGTGTCCGCCCATTTATGGAAGGCAAGTCAACCCAAACGTCGTCTTAGACTGAAAGATACAGGTTACATCTGCCTGACGCCCTAGTGTCCACTCATAATGGAAGGCAAGTCATCCCAAACGTCGTCTTAGACTGAAAGATACAGGTTACATCTGCCTGACGTAGTAGTGTCCGCCCATTTATGGAAGGCAAGTCATCCCAAACGTCGTCTTAGACTGAAAGAAGAAAGTTACATCTGTCTGACGTAGTAGTGTCCGCCCATTTATGGAAGGCAAGTCATCCCAAACGTCGTCTTAGACTGAAAGATGCAGGTTACATCTGCCTGACGTAGTAGTGTCCGCCCATTTATGGAAGGCAAGTCATCCCAAACGTCGTCTTAGACTGAAAGATACAGGTTACATCTGCCTGACGTAGTAGTGTCCGCCCATTCATGGAAGGCAAGTCATCCCAAACGTCGTCTTAGACTGAAAGATGCAGGTTACATCTGCCTGACGTAGTAGTGTCCGCCCATTTATGGAAGGCAAGTCAACCCAAACGTCGTCTTAGACTGGAAGATACAGGTTACATCTGCCTGACGTAGTAGTGTCCGCCCATTTATGGAAGGCAAGTCATCCCAAACGTCTTAGACTGAAAGATACAGGTTACATCTGCCTGACGTCGTAGTGTCCGCCCATTTATGGAAGGCAAGTCATCCCAAACGTCGTCTTAGACTGAAATATGCAGGTTACATCTGCCTGACGTAGTAGTGTCCGCCCATTTATGGAAGGCAAGTCATCCCAAACGTCGTCTTAGACTGAAAGATACAGGTTACATCTGCCTGACGTAGTAGTGTCCGCCCATTTATGGAAGGCAAGTCAACCCAAACGTCGTCTTAGACTGGAAGATACAGGTTACATCTGCGTGACGTAGTAGTGTCCGTCCATTTATGGAAGGCAAGTCATCCCAAACGTCTTAGACTGAAAGATACAGGTTACATCTGCCTGACGTCGTAGTGTCCGCCCATTTATGGAAGGCAAGTCATCCCAAACGTCGTCTTAGACTGGAAGATACAGGTTACATCTGCCTGACGTAGTAGTGTCCGCCCATTTATGGAAGGCAAGTCATCCCAAACGTCGTCTTAGACTGAAAGATACAGGTTACATCTGCCTGACGTAGTAGTGTCCGCCCATTTATGGAAGGCAAGTCAACCCAAACGTCGTCTTAGACTGGAAGATACAGGTTACATCTGCGTGACGTAGTAGTGTCCGTCCATTTATGGAAGGCAAGTCATCCCAAACGTCTTAGACTGAAAGATACAGGTTACATCTGCCTGACGTCGTAGTGTCCGCCCATTTATGGAAGGCAAGTCATCCCAAACGTCGTCTTAGACTGGAAGATACAGGTTACATCTGCCTGACGTAGTAGTGTCCGCCCATTTATGGAAGGCAAGTCAACCCAAACGTCGTCTTAGACTGGAAGATACAGGTTACATCTGCCTGACGTAGTAGTGTCCGCCCATTTATGGAAGGCAAGTCAACCCAAACGTCGTCTTAGACTGGAAGATACAGGTTACATCTGCGTGACGTAGTAGTGTCCGTCCATTTATGGAAGGCAAGTCATCCCAAACGTCTTAGACTGGAAGATACAGGTTACATCTGCGTGACGTAGTAGTGTCCGTCCATTTATGGAAGGCAAGTCATCCCAAACGTCTTAGACTGAAAGATACAGGTTACATCTGCCTGACGTCGTAGTGTCCACCCATTTATGGAAGGCAAGTCAACCCAAACGTCGTCTTAGACTGAAAGATACAGGTTACATCTGCCTGACGTAGTAGTGTCCGTCCATTTATGGAAGGCAAGTCATCCCAAACGTCTTAGACTGGAAGATACAGGTTACATCTGCGTGACGTAGTAGTGTCCGTCCATTTATGGAAGGCAAGTCATCCCAAACGTCTTAGACTGAAAGATACAGGTTACATCTGCCTGACGTCGTAGTGTCCACCCATTTATGGAAGGCAAGTCAACCCAAACGTCGTCTTAGACTGAAAGATACAGGTTACATCTGCCTGACGTAGTAGTGTCCTCCCATTTATGGAAGGCAAGTCATCCCAAACGTCGTTTTAGACTGAAAGATACAGGTTACATCTGCCTGACGTCGTAGTGTCCACCCATTTATGGAAGGCAAGTCAACCCAAACGTCGTCTTAGACTGAAAGATACAGGTTACATCTGCCTGACGTCGTAGTGTGGGTATTTATGGAACGCAAGCTGTTACAAAGGTCACGAAAGTGTGACACTTTGAATCCAAAGTGATTTGATCTCATAATCATTCCCTAACTTTCTCTATTTCTTTATGAAATCACACAACGTTTGCTCCTTTCACAAAGTAATGATATACTCAACAGCAGCCTCGCCAAACGGTGAACCGAATCCTCAGCCACATAGGTAAAGCTACAACCACAGAACAACCAAACTCTCGCCACAGAAAAACCAAAACCTCGCCACAGGGAGACCATATCCTCAGCCACACAGGTAAACCACAACCACAGAACAACCATACTCTCGCCACAGAAAAACTAAATCCTCAGCCACACAGGTAAAGCTACAACAACAGAACAACCAAACTCTCGCCACAGAAAAACCAAAACCTCGCCGCAGGGAGACCAGGTCCTCAGCCACACAGGTCTTTACCTGTGCTTCTTTACAACCACAGAAAAACCAATGTCTCGCCATAGGAAAACTAAATCCTCAGCCATACAGGTAACGCTACAACCACAGAACAACCAAAATCTCACCACAGAAAAGCCAAAACCTCGGCACAAGGAGACCATATCCTCAGCCACACAGGTAAAGCTACAACCACAGAACAACCAAACTCTCGCCACAGCAAAACTAAATCCTCAGCCACACAGATAAAGCTACAACCAAGGAAGAACCAAACTCTCGCCACAGAAAAACTAAATCCTCAGCCACACAGGTAAAGCTACAACCACAGAACAACCAAACTCTCGCCACAGAAAAACTAAATCCTCAGCCACACAGGTAAAGCTACAACCACAGAATAACCAAACTCTCGCCACAGAAAAACTAAATCCTCAGCCACACAGGTAAAGCTACAACCACAGAACAACCAAACTCTCGCCACAGAAAAACCAAAACCTCGCCACAGGGAGACCATATCCTCAGCCACACAGGTAAAGCTGCAACCACAGAAAAACCAAAGTCTCGCTCCAGGAAAACCAGATTCTCACCACAGGGAAACCAGATCCTCAGCAACACATGTAAAGCTACAACCACAGAAAAACCAAAGTCTCACACCAGGAAAACCAGATTCTCGTCACAGGGAAACCAGATCCTCAGCCACACAGGTAAAGCTACAACCACAGAAAAACCAAAGTTTCAGGATATTAAACATATATCTTTAGTTTCTAAATCCCGGCACCAATACAAAGATATAGAAGCACTAAACGCATCGGGTGTTTATGTAATCGCCATTTCGGAAACAACTATCATTGCAAAATCTACAAGTACTCAAAGTGGAAAAATTAAACCTAGTATGAGCCCCCCACCACAAATTATTGTTTCCATTCAACCAATAAGGCATGTCCTCCCGAAATTAAATTGGAGCCAACAAGTTGGCTGAATTAGCGGCGTATCCGCTTCCGGTCTTGATCGCCACTAAATACATAATAAATACAGAAGGCTATGGACGCGACAGGCAGCCACAGCCGCCATTTTGGGTCACACGGTCTTTCCTTGTGGACCAAAAAATCTTTTTTGTAGCGCCCAACTCCTGTTGCGGTTATTTATAGTCTGACGGCGTTTATACGCGTTCAAACCGTCCGCCGCATCCTACTCCACTTCTAAGTAATGCTGGTCTAGACTTCCGACACACCGCTTGCCATATTGCAAAACTAATACAAGCTAGACGGAACCTCCACTCCAGATATGGGACGTACGCAATGACTAGGGGACAGTGTTGTAGGTGGCAACAATGGCATACTAACATTCACTCAATATTTATAATAAAAATACGCATCTCTTAGAGAGTCAATAGTGATTATTCAATAGGACGACGTTTCTACAACGGATTTGTGGTAATTTACAAGTCATTATTAAACGTATCTCATATAACTGTGTCCGTCATTACTAAAAGGGGCAACAAATTAGTTGTGGAAAGGTCGTCCTATTAAATAAACATTACAGTCCCATTTAAACAATCGTGTTTTTAGTCTAAACATTTTCAGACGCACTCGTACAAAAAGGAACATAAGCCTATACGCTCAATATGGATAAATAGTTTAATGTTTGGAAAATATTAAAATTAATTTTTTTTATTACTAAAGATGAAAAAAGGTTACATACACTGACATCTAACCATTATAAAGACGCTCCTGCAGTAGCACCTACTTTTTGTATAACTGATGGCGTTATTGCCAACTGGGATACAACTGGTAAATCTTCAAGTTCAAGTTGAAGATAGAAACAATGCAATAATGTCTGACATACTTGTGAAGGAAACGGGCGATTAGGATCGAATATATTAATAATTTGATTACAACATTAAGTGGGCAAAGAAGTGTACTGGAGGTCGTTAGAACGGGGACAAGCCAACTCGGATACAACTGGTAAATCTTCAAGTGGTTAAACATTCGGTCCGTTTCTGGAAATTGTTACACATTTCGTCCGTTTCAGGATATTGTTACACAGTTCGTAGATTTCTGGCAATTAATACACGTTACGTCCATTTCTGGGAGTGGTTAAACATTCGGTCCGTTTCTGGAAATTGTTACACATTTCGTCCGTATCAGGATATTGTTACACAGTTCGTAGATTTCTGGCAATTAATACACGTTACGTCCATTTCTGGGAGTGGTTAAACATTCGAGGTCCGTTTCTGGGAATTGTTACACATTTCGTCCGTTTCAGGAAATTGTTATACAGTTCGTAGATTTCTTGCAATTAATACACGTTACGTCCATTTCTGGGAGTGGTTAAACATTCGGGGTCCGTTTCTGGGAATTGTTACACATTTCGTCACTTTCAGGAAATTGTTACACAGTTCGTAGATTTCTGGCAATTAATACACGTTACGTCCATTTCTGGGAATGGTTAAACATTCGGGGTCCGTTTCTGGGAATTGTTACACATTTCGTCCGTTTCAGGAAATTGTTACACAGTTCGTAGATTTCTGGCAATTAATACACGTTACGTCCATTTCTGGGAATGGTTAAACATTCGGGGTCCGTTTCTGGGAATTGTTACACATTTCGTCCGTTTCAGGAAATTGTTACACAGTTCGTAGATTTCTGGCAATTAATACACGTTACGTCCATTTCTGGCAGTGGTTAAACATTCGGGGTCCGTTTCTGGGAATTGTTACACATTTCGTCCGTTTCAGGAAATTGTTACACAGTTCGTAGATTTCTGGCAATTAATACACGTTACGTCCATTTCTGGCAGTGGTTAAACATTCGGGGTCCGTTTCTGGGAATTGTTACACATTTCGTCCGTTTCAGGAAATTGTTACACAGTTCGTAGATTTCTGGCAATTAATACACGTTACATCCATTTCTGGGAGTGGTTAAACATTCGGTCCGTTTCTGGGAATTTTAACACAGTTCATCAATTTCTGAAAATTGTTACACAACTCGTCCGTTACGGGGATTTAATACAGTTCGTCTATTTTTGGAAATTGTTAGTAGTATGTTTCTAGGAATTGTTACACATTTCGTCCGTTTCAGGAAATTGTTACACAGTTCGTAGATTTCTGGCAATTAATACACGTTACAACCATTTCTGGGAGTGGTTAAACATTCGGTCCGTTTCTGGGAATTTTAACACAGTTCATCAATTTCTGAAAATTGTTACACAACTCGTCCGTTACGGGGATTTAATACAGTTCGTCTATTTTTGGAAATTGTTAGTAGTATGTTTCTAGGAATTGTTACACAGTTCATCTGATTCTGGGAATTGATGTTACAGGTGGCCAGACAAGTGTTACGGTTAGAACACACCCTCGGTAATCCGGCATTTTCAAGAATTCACCATGATCAAATTCCTGAAGACAGTAAAAGAATCTTTGCGCCACAGAGGGGGGGGGCTAAGGTTTACATAACTACTGTGCTATTTACCTTTTCTCCAGTATACTGGGATATATATATATTAAATATGGTGATATGTTTTCTTGTAATATAGTTAATAAATTAAAACTATTTCAAAAACAAGAATACTTTTAATGCATATATTATTCAAAGCTTTTCACCGATAAAACAGTGCCAGCATCTTCAGAAAATATAATTATGTAACAAAAAGGGCACTGTTTTATTGGCGAGAAGCTTTGAATAATATATGTATTAAAAGTATTCTTGTTTTTGAAATAGTTTTAATTTACTATTATTTTATATATATCACTATTACAATTATTATCGAATAGCGTTTAGTGATCTTTTATCACCCCAGTTGACAGCATCCTACTTCAAACAAGCGACCCTTCCCCGCAATGCTAACCCCTCCCCTATCTATTGCAATAGGGAATCCTTATGATATTTTCTTTATGAATTTACCTGATCCCGTCAAACCATCCGTATCCGTCCTCTACAAGGAGGTGTAACAGAAGGACAACACACCATGCGCCCCGATAAAGAGTAGGTTTCTTCAGGTATTCGACCT
>JBAIZL010000403.1:670000-842500 GCA_036971475.1 Prosapia bicincta
TGTAACAACTCACACGCAAGATTGTAACAATTCCATTGAAAGTGTGTAGAAATTCACACGAAAGAGTGTAACAAGTCATATGAAAGAGTGTAACAATTCACACGAAAGTGTCTAGCAATTCATACGAAAGAGTTTAACAACTCACACGAAAGAGTGTAACAATTCCATTGAAAGTGTGTAGCAATTCACACGAAGAGTGTAGCAACTCACACGCAAGAGTGTAACAATTCCATTGAAAGTGTGTAGAAATTCACACGAAAGAGTGTATCAAGTTATATGAAAGAGTGTAACAATTCAGATCAACGAACTTTGCCTCTGGGTTTCCGAATTCATGGTGGAGGATGCTAACAGCTGCCTTATTTTAAATCGTACCGAAGTTGCTGCGGTGAGCATTGCAAACCAACGACTCGCTTGTAACGCGTACCGAAGTTGCTGCGGTGAGCATTGCAAACCAACGACTCGCTTGTAACGCGTACCGAAGTTGCTGCGGTGAGCATTGCAAACCAACGACTCGCTTGTAACGCGTACCGAAGTTGCTGCGGTGAGCATTGCAAACCAACGACTCGCTTGTAACGCGTACCGAAGTTGCTGCGGTGAGCATTGCAAACCAACGACTCGCTTGTAACGCGTACCGAAGTTGCTGCGGTGAGCATTGCAAACCAACGACTCGCTTGTAACGCGTACCGAAGTTGCTGCGGTGAGCATTGCAAACCAACGACTCGCTTGTAACGCGTACCGAAGTTGCTGCGGTGAGCATTGCAAACCAACGACTCGCTTGTAACGCGTACCGAAGTTGCTGCGGTGAGCATTGCAAACCAACGACTCGCTTGTAACGCGTACCGAAGTTGCTGCGGTGAGCATTGCAAACCAACGACTCGCTTGTAACGCGTACCGAAGTTGCTGCGGTGAGCATTGCAAACCAACGACTCGCTTGTAACGCGTACCGAAGTTGCTGCGGTGAGCATTGCAAAGCAACGACTCGCTTGTAACGCGTACCGAAGTTGCTGCGGTGAGCATTGCAAACCAACGACTCGCTTGTAACGCGTACCGAAGTTGCTGCGGTGAGCATTGCAAACCAACGACTCGCTTGTAACGCGTACCGAAGTTGCTGCGGTGAGCATTGCAAAGCAACGACTCGCTTGTAACGCGTACCGAAGTCACTGCGGTGAGCATTGCAAAGCAACGACTCGCTTGTAACGCGTACCGAAGTCACTGCGGTGAGCATTGCAAAGCAACGACTCGCTTGTAACGCGTACCGAAGTCACTGCGGTGAGCATTGCAAAGCAACGACTCGCTTGTAACGCGTACCAAAGTTGCTGCGGTGAGCATTGCAAAGCAACGACTCGCTTCGCTAGATCAATACAGTCAGGCAGTCCTCCTGTTTACTTTGTGCTCAGACTGTACGGCTTACGTAGGCTCAGCTTACCGGTTTTTCTCTATTGAAAAGATTTTGCTCCAGAATGGAAAAGGATGACCTTTTTTATTTAACAGACAGTTGGGGGCACCTGGTCTACCCCCTCCTCTAGCCTGATGGGAATATTTACTTTAGATTTATCTGAACTATCCACGGCCATTTTATTAACAAGTCAATAGAGTAAATAGCAAAAACTATTTTAATGAAATAATTTTAACTAGAACTAAATAAAGTTCAAACAAACGCTTCTGAATACTTAAATAAATAATTGTTAGCCTATATCTTGTTCGAATTTTCAATTGTAATCAAATACATTTTATTTTATTTTATTCGTCCACTCAAGTTCAAATACATTTTTTTAAACTTGTAGTGGATGGCATTTGATGGTAATACTTTTTTTTTCAAATATTATTTCTTTAATTATTTTTTTTTGAATTAATTTTAGTTTTATATGGGAGAAAAATGTGTCACAAAAGTATGCAATATAGTTATCTCCTCCCATTTGGCTTAAAATGAGTAATAACATATGATTACATAAAACAGCTGACTTTATGTTATAGGTTATGCGGTAAAACAGCTGTTTTAACGCATAGGTTATGTTGCTTTATTTATGTTAATTGTAATCTATATCTATAAAAATGAATGTTTGTATGTATGTTATAGACGCCCAAACCGCTGAACCGAAGTTTATGAAATTTGGACAGTTTCTTTAACATATTCCCAGGATGGTTCCTGTGAAGTTTGGTGTAGATCCATTCACAGGGCTCTGCTCCAGAGGCGTAGGATGGTTCAAAAACCGATGTATGTATGTATCTTATGGGCGCCTAGACCGCTGAACCGAAGTTTATGAAATTTGGACAGTTTCTTTAACATATTCCCAGGATGGTTCCTGTGAAGTTTGGTGTAGATCCATTCACAGGGCTCTACTCCAGAGGCGTAGGATGGTTCAAAAACCAATGTATGTATGTATCTTATGGGCGCCTAGACCGCTGAACAGAAGTTAATGAAATTTGAACAGTTTCTTTAACATATTCCCAGGATGGTTCCTGTGAAGTTTGGTGTAGATCCATTCACAGGGCTCTACTCCAGAGGCGTAGGATGGTTCAAAAACCAATGTATGTATGTATCTTATGGGCGCCTAGACCGCTGAACAGAAGTTAATGAAATTTGAACAGTTTCTTTAACATATTCCCAGGATGGTTCCTGTGAAGTTTGGTGTAGATCCATTCACAGGGCTCTACTCCAGAGGCGTAGGATGGTTCAAAAACCAATGTATGTATGTATCTTATGGGCGCCTAGACCGCTGAACCGAAGTTTATGAAATTTGGACAGTTTCTTTAACATATTCCCAGGATGGTTCCTGTGAAGTTTGGTGTAGATCCATTCACAGGGCTCTGCTCCAGAGGCGTAGGATGGATCAAAAACCAATGTATGTATGTATCTTATGGGCGCCTAGACCGCTGAACAGAAGTTAATGAAATTTAGAGGGGCTTTTGACATATTCCCTAAATGTATTCCCCTTATACGCCTAATGAAATGAAGAAAAATATTGTCTATCCTCTATCATTGCAGTAAATGAAATATAATTATTTAGATGTTTGATTTGCTTTTATTATTGCAAAAATTATGATTTCGGACGCAGCAACTTGCGCCGGGCAACACTACTTTGTATTAAATAGTAACTAAAATTATTTTTTTCTTTGTTAACCTAGGTGAGAATTTACTTGAAAAAGTTTTCCTTTATATTATTTTTTTTAGAATTTGTACAACAATTGCAGGTTAAATTTGTAACGTATATATTTTATAAGACAAATCTAGCAACGTATTGTAAAATTTAAAAATCCAAGATAATAGAAACTAACATAATTTTTCATAAAAAAATTCAATGCAAAAAACGAAACACATTTTTCGTTCAAAAAAAATACTTTTATAAATCCGGTTGAATTTTATCATCTCAAAAACCTCGCCATTTACGTTTCGTCAAATATTCTATTTCAACATGTTTTAGTAAGTTTTTTCTTTTACGATCCCAATTTTCCAATCGAATTTAAATTAATTTCCCCGTATCCTAGAGAGGTAAAACTCTGAAGACAAACTCAGAGCAACACAATATTAGATTAGTAAACTAAAATATAACGGTTCCCTAAAAAGCACAGAATAATTAAACTTTAAACAAAAATTAATACGTATTTAAAAGATCTGAAGAGTAAAAATAATTCTTTCTAGATCCAGATTATTCTAATATTAGGCAATTTTAATAGATTTTAATGACTAATAGATAGTTATGGAACTAGCCACGTATTTCACAGTTGTGGGAATTCTTATAAAGCGCTGTACTGCAGGGAGCAGCTGTCGTTCAGCTCACTCTCACCAGATCGTGCCATTTGCAACGCAATAATCTGCTTCCCAAGCGCCAATTATCCAAGCGAGATAGATGTAGCAAGAGTTTTGTCCAGTTTTTATTGAAACCATATTATAAAATATTTTATTTATTTAGATAAATATTTAAGGACAAAATATAATAAATTCGCGCCTTATTTCTGAAAAGTAGCCGTGTAACAGTTAAGCTTTCAAATATAGGCTACTATTTTGCATTTTTTATGAGAATAACTTGATAAGCTTTATATCGACTACCGTGACACCTTTCTATAGGAACAAAATACAATTCGCACAATGGCTATATTAAAATCAACTAAATAAATCAAATAAACAACCAATATCACAACTATTCTTTGAGCTTAGCTTGTGAGGCTATGTTAAAACAAATAAAAACACACAAAACTCACAAATTAATCATTTAATACCTCATACGCATTTCAATGACATCATCAGAGATGTCATTACATAATCAGGGATGTCAACTACAAACTCTAACTTACAACTTGTAACTACAGTTATAAGTTAGAGTTTGTAGCAGTAACACTCACTGATGATAACTTTGTCATTGAAACGCGTATGAGTTATTAAATGATTAATTTGTGAGTTTTGTATATGTTTTTATTTGTTTTAACCAATATCACAATAATAAATATTAATAATAAAATATAATATTAAAATATATAGTAAAATATATAACATTTGTGTCCAATAAAATATATATTTATTAATTAAATTAACCAAGTTACCTATAAATAACAACCAATTAACTAAGTCATCCAGAATAAATATTTATGTACATTTCGATGCCCCTCCCACCATCATCAGAGGATATAACTATCAATACGTTTTAATCCGATTTTGTAATCAAGTGTTACATTAGAATATAACTAGGCATAGGCGTGACCTGGGGCTAGACAGGGCGGTAGTTCCCATCCCAATATAGCCAGCAAAAGCTGTTATTTAAAATTCAGGTCCTTAAGTCAATGGAAATCACGGAGGCTACGAAGACACAAAGCCAAAGCAGTATCGCCGCACTTCATCTTAAATAGAAAAGCAACTTATTTTCTAGAACAAACATATTTTTATGAAATTTAGGCCGACTTGAAATTTTTATCTATGAGTTGATGTCAAGAGTAATTGATGCGTGAAAGCTTCGTACTTAGGAGAAATCCTGACGCATACAACGAAATGGTTGGAATTCCGGTGTAAACGGGCTGATGTTGATGTAAAACTAAACTCTCTAGATTTTTCAACGACGAATGCAATGACGTCAAAAAATTGGAATAAACTGTGAACATCATAGTACGAAATACGATTATTTTCCAACTAAACACTTGAATATGTTATTTTATCTGAGTTGACAATGGAACACATCTTCCGAAACGGCCGCCCTCAATAATACGAAAAGTATTTTAAGTTAATTAGAGCTTAGACAATGAAAAACTTTCACAACGGTAAATATTAAAATGGTTCACTCAAAATCTCACTACGCATTCATTTAATACGTACGGACTAGTTTCGACGACGATGTCACCAACATTAGTGATTGGCTACTACTAACCAATTATATTATTAGTAGTACTAACCAGTGATTGTTAGGAGCATATCACTGATGAAAGCGACATCGTCGTCGAAACTAGTCCGTACGTATTAATAAATGAATGAGTAGTGAGATTTTGAGTGAACCATTTTAATATTTACCGTTAAGAAGTAAGAGTTTCTATGAAAGTGTAACAAAACGACATATATTCAAGTGTTTTTAGTGAAAAGTTAGTATCTCAAGGGAAGATAGGGTCATATAAGGATTTTAGTTATTTACCAATAAAATAATGGTTATATTCCGTTTGGTAGAAACCCATAAAACTACGGGCAAAATGGCGCTCACTTTGGTTCCCACGTGTGGCTATGTTACCACGATAAGAAGGTTACTTCTGTAACCCCCCCCCCTCCCTATGAATGACCAACCACGGCCATCTCGCGATGAATGTATTCCACTCGTACAGTTCCGGTGTCTTCTAAATCACGGATTACTTCGCACAGTGGACACAAATCTGTGAAGCAATCTGTGCGTGGCAAACGCGCATGCGCACAGGTCGGTCATCCCTTAGCGAAGGTCAACAAACCTCGCAAAGTTTAAGAAACAGGGAGGAATGCGACGAGAACTGACCATTCGACCTTGAGTTTCTCACTACAGAAGTTTTCTGTCCCGAAACCGTGTAAATAGATTCAACAATTTACAAAGCTTTGGCAGACTTGTGCAATATTTGCGCAAAACATTCACAAAATGAAATTTACCGTTTAGGGCGAACAATGCGAACCCCAATTAGCCTTGTATTTAACATTTCGTACAGAAGCATTTATTTTTACACGTTCTTATTTGGAAATACTAATACATCTATGTAACCGGTTATTTAACGTAACCGTTTCGTGAATTCTCAGCTGGATTTACAAACACTTTACTCATGCAGCCATAAATATCTGTTTATATAGTGACCACAATTTTAAATCATTTAAAAATTTGTTTAGCTTGTTTAAATAGATTATAAACAATTCGTCAAACCGCCCACTTTAGCATAACATGCTCTTTTTAAATCTATGCTTTATTGGTTGAAAACGTATTACTGTCTACCATTGAGACAAATAACTAAACCAAAAATATAACATACTCTATATCAGGGGTCCTCACTAGGAATACTTTGAGAGCCAAACATTTTGCATAAAACTTTCCTGAGGGCCGCAAGTACAAGAGGCACTAAATAACTGACAACCAATATGATTATAACATACGTTTATTACATTACCAACATAAATAAACTGTTTTGCGCATAAAAAAGTTTGAAAATGTCCTTTTTTTACTTAGTTAATACTTTGAAGTTGATGGGCGAAATCTTTCACAGTCCTCTAATATGGCATCTATGTTGGCAGGTTGGGAAGAAACTGAAATTCTTAAAATGTTCTCAACATTCTCACTTGTTAGCCTAGATCTGTACTTGTTTTTTACAAACTTCAGCTTACTGAAAAAACACAATATTTTCTGAGCACATTCAAGTAAGTTAGGAAATTTGTCCTTTTCAACAACCCTCCAAAACTTAAAGTGAGCTTTATTCTTCATCTTTTCTTCAAAAATACTTTTGAGTTCCGTATCGTTCTGAAGATCGATTACTTCATTTTTCAAATCCCTAGCTTCATATCCAAAAACAGAAAGATGAGCTACATTAGCTTGTTTCATTGCCCATGGATTTTCTACCAAGCAAAATGGTTCCTGATACTTCCTGAAGTCACTAAACCTCTGAGACATTTCTTCCTTCCGGTCTTTCAACAGTTTTAGTAAATCGGAAACATTTTGACTTTCATCAAGATTTTCATAAAACAGTGTTTTAACTGAAGGGAAGCTGGAATAATCACTGTTTGATAGTTCTTCAATATACATATTGAGTTTTTGTTCATGTCCAAATACGATACTCATCATCTTAGTTACAATGTTATTACAGTCTACTTGCAATTTAGTCAGCGTTTCATTCATAATGCCCATCAGTAAGAAACGCTACTTTAAGCCACCAACTAAAATTATAAACTTCAGGGTACTCTTTGTTCTTTGTAGCCAAAGTAATCTCATGTCGAATGCTGAAGAAACGTTCCAAAACTTTACCCTTACTCAGCCATCTAACTACTGTGTGGTAAAGCACATCCCCGTATTGCGAAATAAGTTCTTTCAAAAACTCTTGAAAAGTTCTGTGGTTCAGTTCATTTGATCTTATGAAATTCACGATCTTAACGACGTCTTTCATAACACAGCAACAAAAAAATAATTTGACTTCAATCCTAACCGTCTAAGGGCCGCAAAAAATCGTGCCGAGGGCCGCTTAGTGAGGATGCCTGCTCTATATAGTAAAGCAAACTTGGCGACCTTTGGCAAGAAATACGAAATACAAACAAAAACAAATACAATGACGCAAAACAACTCACTGCACTCACAAAACCTCAGTTATTAGGCATATTCTTCGGTTCTGCCTTCAATTGAGCTAATAATTTTCCAAATACACTTTAACATAGCGTGTTTATTAGCTATGAAATTAATAATACACTTATCTCCACTGTTAGAAATTTTGTATCTATTTTAGTACATTTTCTCTTTCCTAACATTACAATATTTCCCTTTGGCGCGTTTCGAAATAACTCTATTTTCAAAACTTGCATAGTACTTCTTTACTGCTATTAAAGTACTATTCAAGTATTGAAAATGGAGTCAATCCGAAACGCGTCAACAAAGGAAAATATTGTAATGATAGGAAAGGTAGAAAAATGTACTCGAATATATGTCAGTATGTTACACTTGTCTATAGTAGCATTTACTTCTATATTATTGAGGATGGCTGTTTCGGGAGATGTGTCGCATATTCAACTCGGACGAAACAACGTATTCAAGTATTTTTAGTGAAAATATCGTATTTTGTACCATGATCTAAAACGTTTTGTTTTAGATTTTAGATTAGACAGCAGTAACACACTAACCGCAATATAAAAATCTTTTATTTTACTACAGTTATTTTATGAATATTTCGATTACGAGGTAATCATCTTCAAAAGTATTTCTAGTGTTTTTTTAGTTAGTTAAAATTAGTAAACAGTGCTCAAGTAATTTATTAGATCAATTAGTATGCTACATTTGCCTATAGAGTAGCACTTACTTTTGTGACATTTGTAGCACTAACGTTTGTTTACAATGGGATACATCTCCCGAAATGGCCTCCTTAATAATAAAAAAGTGAGTGTTACTGAAACACTTACCTAGCATACTAATATAGGTTCAAGGCTTTTAGTGAAAAACTAGTAGTGAAGTGAAAATGGAACCGAAAAGTACTAAAACTATCGCCACAACGGTGTCCGCGCTACCTAGCGCGTACGGAGCAGAGAAAGCCGCCAGGCCTAACATTTCCTCAACACAATTTCACAGAGGTCAAACCAATAACAATCGAACGAAGCGGTTAGCTCCAATTGTTTAGGAAGTTTCCCATAAAACCATACAACAGGATAATTTCTTCATGCGACAAATTTAAAGATTAACATTTAAACAAATTAAGTCTCTTGGGTAACCGGATGTCGAGTTTAGACAGCTTCCTGTATATGGCACTTCCGCTCTGGGCACTTAAGCTGAGCTATGAACGCTCAATAAGCCGAACCCATGCAAATAATGGCACCACGAGTGTGTCCGTTGGCTTCGTGGGCTCTGCCATTATTTTGTGTAGTGGGCCTAATCTGTTACTTCACACTCTACTTATATATATATATATATATATATATATATATATATATATATATATATATATATATATATATACACATATATATACACACATATATATATATATATATATATATATATATATATATATATATATATATATATATTAAAACAACATAAGTTATTCAAATACAAAATATTCTTGTATTCGAATAACTTATGTTGCTTTAAATTATTAAACAAGAAAACATATATATATATATATATATATATATATATATCACTTTCACTTATGTACTTAAACAAGAATCTTACTTGGTATTTATGCGAATTAACTTTCAATGACTGGCCTTGCCATTATCTTCGGGCATACCTTCATATATATATATATATATATATATATATATATATATATATATATATATATATATATATATATTCAAAGCTTTTCGTTGGTAAACAGTACCAACATCATCAGGAATGAAAAATACAATAATGCAAGATATAGGCCTAAAACATATGTTAAATTAGAAATAAAATTGTTGCTAAATTTATACAAATTGCCAAGTTTATTTTGTTGCTGTAACATTATAGACATTGAATATAGTATCAAATTTAGAATGTATTTGTATTTGTTCTTTTATTAATTTGTTATTATTATTGTGTTTATATATTTCAAATGCTTCATATATATTCATTCTTTATTAATTTCTTTTATTAGTTTTATATTTCCAATGTTTGGAAATTGGTGCTTATTATTAATACGATTTGCAAAATTTGATTTATATATTTCTGGATTTATATAAACATTCAAATGTTTTTTATATCTTTCTTTTAATTTTTTCTTGGTTTGGCCTATATAAGTTTTATTGCAGTTTTCGCATTCTAATTTATAAACACCACCTTTTTCATGTATATTATTATTATTTATTATTTTGTTATTAGTTTTGTACGCAATTTTGATATTTGTATTTTTAAATAATTTGGTGATATTTTTTTTTCATAGCCCATGAATAAAAATGAAGTCCATATTGAATTATTTTTATTTTTATAAATTAAATTATTACGTTGTTTATTAAAAATATTATAATTAAGTTTGTCAACAGTTTTCTTTTTATAACCGTTTTCTAATGCAATTTGACAAATTCAAACTTTGAAAAGCTTTAAATATAAATTAATAAATATTCTTATACTTGAATAACCTAAGTTGTTTTAATATATATATATATATATATATATATATATATATATATATATATGGTTCACATTTTCAATCCTTAATAAAATATGTTTTATTCATACACTCAAGTTCAAATAAAATTGTCTGAACTTATTGTGGATGACAATTGATGTTACTACAATTTTTTCAAATATTAATTCATTACGGGGGAGAAACTCTTCACAAAAGGGCCAATATATGCAATATAGTTATTTCTTTCGGTGGTAACATAAGATTTCATAAAACAGCTGATTTTGTTATAGGTCATGTGGTAGAAGAGCTGTTTTAATGCATAGGTTATGTTACTTTATTTTATATTAATTGTAATTACATAATAAAAACTAACTAAAATAAAATTTTTGATGACTTAAGTAAGGCCTGACTTCAAACGGTGTTTTCTATGTTACTTGTTTTTGTAATTTGTACAACAATTTCAGGTTAAATTTGTAACGTATATATTCTGTAAGATTATATACTATTTTTTATATTACTTGTTTATTTCTAACTTGAACAAACTGGCCATATTTTATAGCTTTCTACAGGCTTCGTTATTGTAAGACAAAATGGGGACGACAATGTAAATCACTGTTCTGTCATTGGTTGTTGCAGTCTCTTGCACTGATTAAATAAAAACACTACATTTAGTAATTTTAACAAAATAAAATGAACGGAATAAAATCGTTAATAAACTTAATTTAAATGACGAAACAGGGTTCCGCCATTTACTCCTCGCTACGCCACGCCTCTCTCTAAACATCCCGGGGCTCGTCGTAAGTTATTTTATTTAAACATTTATTTTTAATTTAAATTAAAAGAAAATACATAATAGTTTTTATTTATGAATTGTAATACGATCAATGTGTGAGTTGTAATACGATTATGTATTTGTTAACGACCAGGTGTATGTTTGTTCAGTGGTGGTTGCAAGAAAATTGCATTGATTAACAAAATGTACCATGTCAAGACATTTTAATATCAAAGTGGCATTTTAATAAACAAATTAAAAGGGTTATCAATCATAAATTTAAAAACAAATCTCGACAATACAAGGAAGCGCACGTTCTCCCAACCGATACGCGGTTGGCTATACTTGGCTTGTAAGTTAGGTAAGACTTGCTTTGAAATATTCGAAAACACACCTTTTGGGCTAGTAACAGATTCAGAAAGGGATAAGAAATAGAAAGTATGTAAGCCTTATATTTAAAAGTTTCTTTGACAAATCAAACAGGTTCGAGAATTTGCAATTGTTAGACGGAATCGTGAGTGTTTGAAATTATTAAACGACTCATAATGGACGAGGTAGCAGCGACTACAGAAAAGTGCGTTATGGAGCAGATGCACAGTACAAACAGCTGTTCGCAGGTAGAAACAGCTGATCACCGTAACGGCTTTCCTAACCTAACAAAAACGTGGCCTTGCCTGAAGACGATATCATCACTAGATTCATTAAACACATTGTATTCAAATGTAATGTGGAAACGACACTGAAACTTGTATTCGTTATCAAATACACTTCTTACATGAGGGTCATTTAGTAGTTACAGAGGGTTCACATAGTCAGTGCTATTTATGGGTCATGTGTTCATTACTAACCGGGGGGTCATATGTACTTAGTAGCTACATAAGGGTCATCTAGCAGTTACAGCGGGTCCACGTAGTCA
This sequence comes from Prosapia bicincta, assembly GCA_036971475.1. Taxonomy (NCBI): domain Eukaryota; kingdom Metazoa; phylum Arthropoda; class Insecta; order Hemiptera; family Cercopidae; genus Prosapia; species Prosapia bicincta. The sequence goes on from JBAIZL010000403.1 coordinate 681,916, forward strand.
GTTCTATTATTTATGGGTCATGTGGTCATTACTAACCGAGGGGTCATATGTACTTAGTACCAACATAAGGGTCATTTGGTAGTTACAGCGGGTCTACATAGTCGGTACTATGTACTTAGTTCCCAACAAAAGTTTTTCAAGGACTCTCTAATTGATCGCTATATTTATAAGGACCCCTCAAACTCTTAAACCTAAATTGTAGATTACACACAAAATAATATGAGTTACATTAGGCATCAGAAAGTAACTTATGTTGTGCCTGCGCACTTACTGTAACGTGGAAACTGTTCTTACATAATGGAAATTAATTCCATGCTACTACAAGAACATTCTAGAAGTGTTTTTATTTTTATTTAAGATAGAAAATGTAAGACTATGAATATGGTAAAGTTTGTAGGTGCAAGCGTAATTCAATAAACTTATTTATATTACTATTTTGTTTGTAAAATAGCGTTAATAAAGTAAAAACATGTCTCACCCAAGTAAGTTTTAATTGCGATAAACAGAGAAAAACTGTCGAATAAAAATATAATATTATTTTTAGGTCAAAATTATTATACAATGCAATTGCAATAACTCGCAACTTAACAATATCTCCAGTGGGAGGAGTCGATTTCAGAGATGTTAGGTTCCATACTTTGCACTTTCACTCTGAAAGCATATTTCAAGACACACATAGTTTTTAGTATGGTCGCAACGAACGTGTTAAACACAAATATTTTAACTTTAGTGACATATCACGGACCCCTAAGATACCTATTGGGACCATGGGGTCTCCAACCTAAGCTAGCATACTGAAAAAAAAAAAAATTATTTGGTAATATATTTTCTTTTAGGCATTTTTACCTTTAAATATGAGTACAGTACTCGTCTCTCACTTGCCACTTCTTTCCTCTATAAGTGGAAAGTAAACTAGCCGTAAACATGTAAAAAACTAAGCAAGAAAATCTCAAAAACCACCACTGAGCTCTTTATTGGAAAAACCGTTGTGGGTGTATGAGGGGGTTGCTAGTCTTTCTGCCCAGAAATATCATCAGCCCACCTTTCCTTTAAAGTTTTCGATGTGGCCCTCGATTAAAAAAGATTGGAGACGCCTGTTGTAGAGTATTGCAAACCATTTCTCAGAAGGTGACGCTGTATCTATATTGTATACTCTGCCCCTTTACCAAATACTGAAATGAAATATTAAAGTTTTCCATAATATATCCCTCAAATATTTTCCAAGATTTTAAATTATTGCAAGTACGTACGTACAGCTATAAACATTGGGGACAAGGTGGGCCGTTCTGCAAATATGTAGTCGGGTTTAGGTAGAACGCCAGACAGCAACAACCAATGATTTCTAAACACTTATAGCAAGACCCTGAATCTGGAGGTCTATTTCTGGGCACCATCCATGACCATACCAGATATGAAGCCCTCCCACAACTCGGAGTACTAGGGAAGTTTCGTAGGGACAGTAGTAGTTTTAAGATAGTGATGATTGTGAACTAGGTAGCATTGAGAAATGAACATAAAATCCACTAGTAAAGGATGGCATTGAATCACCTGGGTCACTTGTCTGAAGGTAGACAGGTTACGCATTCCCATCGTTTCTCATATAGGTAGGGTCTTTGATTCCGATAGATATACTGGAAATATTTGTCTTCCGTACAACCAGAGAAACCAAGGCACTGGCAAGAGACATTCTGAGATACGTAGGGTCTTAAAGGCAAAGAGGAGGAGAGAATAGGAGGATGGCGTAGAAAGAGGAAACTAAAGTATCCAGAGCATGGCAGGAGATATCCTGAGATATGTAAGGTCTTAAAGGAAAGGTGGAGAGAGAAGAGGACGATATCGTAGAGAGAAAACTAGAGTATCCAGGGCATGGCAGAAGACATCCTGAGATACGTAGGGTCTTAAAGGCAGGATGAAGAGCGGAGAGGACAATAGCGTAGAAAGAGGAAACTAGAGTATCCAGAGCATGACAAGAGACATCCTGAGATACGTAAGGTCTTAAAGGCAAGGTGGAGAGAGAAGAGGACGATGGCGTAGAAGGAGGAAACTAGAGTATCCAGGACATGGCAGGAGACACTCCAAGATAATATTACTCATGTAAAAAACTGTTTTCTAAAAAAGCATAAGTAGAATGAAAACCTTTTTTTGCTTAAGACAAATGAAATCAAATTATATGTACGCAATGCTACATAAAATATTTTACAGCTACTTGGCGAAAAAGGTCCAACAGTGTCTAAATGGTGTCAGCATTGCCGACTGTCTTGTAATATATATTTTAAAAACAGTGTTTAAACAAAAGTAACTTAGACACGGAAGGTGAAATCTTTAAAAAACGAGAAATGAAAGTTGAAAATGTTTTCATAATTATGGCAAATGTTACTGATAAACGTATTCACACAGGCATGCCAGTCCAGCCGTACGGGAGCTGCTTTGTTTGGTGCGCTTGCTAGCTGAGACCGACAACGAGCTACTAACCGTTCGGCAAATATCGGTTAATAACTACCCTCGTGAAGCTTGGCAACACTGCAAGCAACACCGAGATATTGGGTTACCCTTGGTTATTTGCTCCAATACAACTCGCAGCGTGTCAAATCGTATATTTTATCTTTTCTTTTAAAAAATGCAAAAACGTTTTTTATCTCATTGTGAACGTTTTGTATTTAAAGATTATCTCTTGAGGGAAAAAGGTAACAACTTTCATTAAAGCAATAAAATGCGACTCATTTTTACCAAAGTAAAAGAAAATCATTTCACATAACCTAAAGAAAATTCAGTTTTTTAAAAGTCCAATTTTTCACTTATAATTTTCTTTTATTACAACTGTTAAAAGTTTAACAATTTGGTATAAAAACGAAAACATTCAATAACGAAATTTAAATTTTAAAAATAATTTTCTTATTTCTATCAAATAAACAATTACTTTGAGACAAAATAGCGCTGCCGTCATCTGCAAAATCTACTAGACACAACTACACTGAAATCGACCGGAGATTGTATAACTCCTACCTACCAAAATATATTCTATACCAAACATTAACTATCCCATTAGTCTGGTCATCTTGCCAACCAAACGAAAAAAGGTCAATCGATAAAAATAAATAACCTATATTAAATATAAACAATAATTTCTAAATTGTATATAAGTAATTATCTAGATTTTTACAAAGGAGATAAAGACGTATTTGTAATAGGTCTTATAGTTGTATTCAAATTATTTAAAACATTTTAAATTTTACATTTTTAACTATTCTGTCATTTTAGTGCTTAAATCATGGCTATTATGAATATGATATTGACTATTCGGGGCTATATAATGTAGCCTACTGTTCTTTAAGGTTAGTAGTAATGCTAATTTCTTGTTTTACCTGAATATACATTAACAAAAAGGCCGAGATATGCCTTACGGTTGTTTCTTCCCATTTGGCTTAAAATAAAGTGATAACATATGATTTCATAAAACAGCTGATTTTATGTTATAGGTTATGTGTTAGAACAGCTGTTTTAATGCATATGTTACGTTAATTTATTTACATTAATTGCAATTATTTAATACAAAATAATTAAAATAAATTTTTATTTCTAATCACCCAAGAAGGAATTTACTTTAAAAGTTTTTGTTTGTATTAATTGTTTTATAAATAGAATTTTATAAAAACATCATTGGTATTTTATCTTTAGTAACTAACTTAATAATTTTTATGCTATTTTAGCTATTGAATACCGCTTTAACATTTATAAAAATCAATTTACGATGGACAAACTGATTGGTAAGTGCAGCGGCCAGAATGTCCGATGCAAAGAATCAGGGTAATTGTACAGAATACCAGAATCAAACCTAACCGGGTTGAATAATTGGCTAAATTTATATGTAAAAATTTTAAAGCATTATAATAATAATAATATTAAAACTAGGGTAAATAATAGTAAAATGGAGAAAATTAGAAATAACTTTAGACTTAAAAACATAAATTATAATCAATAAGAAAAATTATCACTTCAAAGTGGATAGCCTAAATTATGTATACAAAAAAGACGGTAATTGTGTAGTATAACAAACTCGGCCTAGATGCCGGCTATTAAAATAATTGTACTTAAATATAATCAGGAGTAAAGAATGTAAATTTATAAGATGTGAGGAAAGTAAATTAGGCCTAGCTAGGGAAAATAGTATTTATGTAAAAGTAAAGATTAAATGTTAAAATGTAATAGCCTAGAAATTAGGTTATACTAGAAGCAGTCATATTTGATTCCGGAAAATCCGCTTTCTTACTGACTTAGCAATTGATGAAAAGAAAGAAACAAAGTAAGGCAGGGAAAAAGGTCGGTAAGATAAGGCACAAGTTTTGATTGGGTAGTTATAAGATTTTAATGCAGTTGTGTGTCATAGGTTGCTGTATTAGACGTAACTATATATATTTTTCAATTTTAGATTTAAATTATAAAATTTCTTGATTTTGTATTTTTATTGTAGATTTTATTACTTGTATACTTCACTACACTATTCATAGAAGTTTACTTCTTGTATTAATTATTTTATTGCTTGTTTCGATTACTTCTTAAGCTTCTGGTGACCAACCTGGAAGCCTGGTTGCATGTACGACGTGCTCTTGGAGTGGAAACAAAGCGGAGTTCTGTGCCAACAAAAGGGTTCCTCAACAAGAACATTCGGAAAACTCGTTCTATTGTAGTCTTTGAGAAAAGGTGACAAATTGCTTAAGGGTGCCTTGGGCGTTCTATGAACGTCTGAAGAAATGACTATAGGAATTTCAATTCCATAAACAATTAATACGTTTTATGGCTGAACTCAAGTACTCCTAAAAAGTATGTAATTTCCTTGAATTACTGCCACAACAAACATGCAAATATTAAGAAAAAGGTGAAACTAAAACTGAAAACCGTTTTACTATCTCACATTATTTAATAAAGTGGAGATTTGACAATCACAGCCGAGAGCTGTGAGTATGCTATGACGCCCACGTTACTCAGCATAGGCCATGATGGCGGCCGGCAGTCAATAACCTAGGCCAACTACTCACGATGACTCACTCACTACTCTCATCGCATCCCCTGCTCAATATCGATCCACTTTTTCTTCGCAAGTCCTGCGTAGAGAGAAGGAAGAGTTCGCCCCCCCCCCCCGACGCCCATATCACAATTCTCTCGCGCCCATTCATACAAGAAGCAAAATTGCCCGTTAGTAACACGGAAATACGAACACGCTGTAAAAACGGAATTATTCTCATCTATTTTCGAATGAAATTTAGAAATCAACATTATTTATCACCTTTTTACTTGTGGTAGTAACTTTGTACAAAAAACTGAAAACTTCAATATCTACTGTAGTGGCCTCCCAAGATACCATTAATGTCAGACATAGGTCTCACTAACACAAGTCTACTTAAAATATTAAAGGACCTCCCGTTAATTGCCAATTACAAAACACGTAAGGCTACATATCCGTCGGTAGGAAAACTATATGTCACGTTGCTTGCAATGACAGCTATACTTTTCGCCAACACAAAACACGTCACTATCAAAATATTAAAGGACCTCCCGTTAATTGCCAATTACAAAACACGTAAGCCTACATATCCGTCGGTAGGAAAACTATATGTCACGTTGCTTGCAATGACAGCTATACTTTTCGCCAACACAAAACACGTCACTATCAAAATATTAAAGGACCTCCCGTTAATTGCCAATTACAAAACACGTAAGCCTACATATCCGTCGGTAGGAAAACTATATGTCACGTTGCTTGCAATGACAGCTATACTTTTCGCCAACACATAACACGTCAATATTAAAATATTAAAGGACCTCCCGTTAATTGCCAATTACAAAACACGTAAGCCTACATATCCGTCGGTAGGAAAACTATATGTCACGTTGCTTGCAATGACAGCTATACTTTTCGCCAACACAAAACACGTCACTATCAAAATATTAAAGGACCTCCCGTTAATTGCCAATTACAAAACACGTAAGCCTACATATCCGTCGGTAGGAAAACTATATGTCACGTTGCTTGCAATGACAGCTGTACTTTTAGCCAACACAAAACACGTCAATATTAAAATATTAAAGGACCTCCCGTTAATTGCCAATTACAAAACACGTAAGCCTACATATCCGTCGGTAGGAAAACTATATGTCACGTTGCTTGCAATGACAGCTATACTTTTCGCCAACACAAAACACGTCAATATTAAAATATTAAAGGACCTCCCGTTAATTGCCAATTAAAAAGCACGTAGGCCTACATATCCATCGGTAGGAGAACTATATGTCACGTTGCTTGCAATGACAGCTGTACTTTTAGCCAACACAAAACACGTCAATATTAAAATATTAAAGGACCTCCCGTTAATTGCCAATTACAAAACACGTAGGCCTACATATCCATCGGTAGGAAAACTATATGTCACGTTGCTTGCAATGACAGCTATACTTTTCGCCAACACAAAACACGTCACTATTAAAATATTAAAGGACCTCCCGTTAATTGCCAATTACAAAGCACGTAGGCCTACATATCCGTCGGTAGGAAAACTATATGTCACGTTGCTTGCAATGACAGCTATACTTTTCGCCAACACAAAACACGTCACTATTAAAATATTAAAGGACCTCCCGTTAATTGCCAATTACAAAACACGTAAGCCTACATATCCGTCGGTAGGAAAACTATATGTCACGTTGCTTGCAATGACAGCTATACTTTTCGCCAACACAAAACACGTCACTATTAAAATATTAAAGGACCTCCCGTTAATTGCCAATTACAAAACACGTAAGCCTACATATCCGTCGGTAGGAAAACTATATGTCACGTTGCTTGCAATGACAGCTATACTTTTCGCCAACACAAAACACGTCACTATTAAAATATTAAAGGACCTCCCGTTAATTGCCAATTACAAAACACGTAAGCCTACATATCCGTCGGTAGGAAAACTATATGTCACGTTGCTTGCAATGACAGCTATACTTTTCGCCAACACAAAACACGTCACTATTAAAATATTAAAGGACCTCCCGTTAATTGCCAATTACAAAACACGTAAGCCTACATATCCGTCGGTAGGAAAACTATATGTCACGTTGCTTGCAATGACAGCTATACTTTTCGCCAACACAAAACACGTCACTATTAAAATATTAAAGGACCTCCCGTTAATTGCCAATTACAAAACACGTAAGCCTACATATCCGTCGGTAGGAAAACTATATGTCACGTTGCTTGCAATGACAGCTATACTTTTCGCCAACACAAAACACGTCACTATTAAAATATTAAAGGACCTCCCGTTAATTGCCAATTACAAAACACGTAAGCCTACATATCCGTCGGTAGGAAAACTATATGTCCCGTTGCTTGCAATGACAGCTATACTTTTCGCCAACACAAAACACGTCACTATTAAAATATTAAAGGACCTCCCGTTAATTGCCAATTACAAAACACGTAAGCCTACATATCCGTCGGTAGGAAAACTATATGTCACGTTGCTTGCAACGACAGCTATACTTTTCGCCAACACAAAACACGTCACTATTAAAATATTAAAGGACCTCCCGTTAATTGCCAATTACAAAACACGTAAGCCTACATATCCGTCGGTAGGAAAACTATATGTCGCGTTGCTTGCAACGACAGCTATACTTTTCGCCAACACAAAACACGTCACTATTAAAATATTAAAGGACCTCCCGTTAATTGCCAATTACAAAGCACGTAAGCCTACATATCCGTCGGTAGGAAAACTATATGTCACGTTGCTTGCAATGACAGCTATACTTTTCGCCAACACAAAACACGTCACTATTAAAATATTAAAGGACCTCCCGTTAATTGCCAATTACAAAACACGTAAGCCTACATATCCGTCGGTAGGAAAACTATATGTCACGTTGCTTGCAATGACAGCTATACTTTTCGCCAACACAAAACACGTCACTATTAAAATATTAAAGGACCTCCCGTTAATTGCCAATTACAAAGCACGTAAGCCTACATATCCGTCGGTAGGAAAACTATATGTCACGTTGCTTGCAATGACAGCTATACTTTTCGCCAACACAAAACACGTCACTATTAAAATATTAAAGGACCTCCCGTTAATTGCCAATTACAAAGCACGTAAGCCTACATATCCGTCGGTAGGAAAACTATATGTCACGTTGCTTGCAATGACAGCTATACTTTTCGCCAACACAAAACACGTCACTATTAAAATATTAAAGGACCTCCCGTTAATTGCCAATTACAAAGCACGTAAGCCTACATATCCGTCGGTAGGAAAACTATATGTCACGTTGCTTGCAATGACAGCTATACTTTTCGCCAACACAAAACACGTCACTATTAAAATATTAAAGGACCTCCCGTTAATTGCCAATTACAAAACACGTAAGCCTACATATCCGTCGGTAGGAAAACTATATGTCACGTTGCTTGCAATGACAGCTATACTTTTCGCCAACACAAAACACGTCACTATTAAAATATTAAAGGACCTCCCGTTAATTGCCAATTACAAAACACGTAAGCCTACATATCCGTCGGTAGGAAAACTATATGTCACGTTGCTTGCAATGACAGCTATACTTTTCGCCAACACAAAACACGTCACTATTAAAATATTAAAGGACCTCCCGTTAATTGCCAATTACAAAACACGTAAGCCTACATATCCGTCGGTAGGAAAACTATATGTCCCGTTGCTTGCAATGACAGCTATACTTTTCGCCAACACAAAACACGTCACTATTAAAATATTAAAGGACCTCCCGTTAATTGCCAATTACAAAACACGTAAGCCTACATATCCGTCGGTAGGAAAACTATATGTCCCGTTGCTTGCAATGACAGCTATACTTTTCGCCAACACAAAACACGTCACTATTAAAATATTAAAGGACCTCCCGTTAATTGCCAATTACAAAACACGTAAGCCTACATATCCGTCGGTAGGAAAACTATATGTCGCGTTGCTTGCAATGACAGCTATACTTTTCGCCAACACAAAACACGTCACTATTAAAATATTAAAGGACCTCCCGTTAATTGCCAATTACAAAGCACGTAAGCCTACATATCCGTCGGTAGGAAAACTATATGTCACGTTGCTTGCAATGACAGCTATACTTTTCGCCAACACAAAACACGTCACTATTAAAATATTAAAGGACCTCCCGTTAATTGCCAATTACAAAACACGTAAGCCTACATATCCGTCGGTAGGAAAACTATATGTCACGTTGCTTGCAATGACAGCTATACTTTTCGCCAACACAAAACACGTCACTATTAAAATATTAAAGGACCTCCCGTTAATTGCCAATTACAAAGCACGTAAGCCTACATATCCGTCGGTAGGAAAACTATATGTCACGTTGCTTGCAATGACAGCTATACTTTTCGCCAACACAAAACACGTCACTATTAAAATATTAAAGGACCTCCCGTTAATTGCCAATTACAAAGCACGTAAGCCTACATATCCGTCGGTAGGAAAACTATATGTCACGTTGCTTGCAATGACAGCTATACTTTTCGCCAACACAAAACACGTCACTATTAAAATATTAAAGGACCTCCCGTTAATTGCCAATTACAAAGCACGTAAGCCTACATATCCGTCGGTAGGAAAACTATATGTCACGTTGCTTGCAATGACAGCTATACTTTTCGCCAACACAAAACACGTCACTATTAAAATATTAAAGGACCTCCCGTTAATTGCCAATTACAAAACACGTAAGCCTACATATCCGTCGGTAGGAAAACTATATGTCACGTTGCTTGCAATGACAGCTATACTTTTCGCCAACACAAAACACGTCACTATTAAAATATTAAAGGACCTCCCGTTAATTGCCAATTACAAAACACGTAAGCCTACATATCCGTCGGTAGGAAAACTATATGTCACGTTGCTTGCAATGACAGCTATACTTTTCGCCAACACAAAACACGTCACTATTAAAATATTAAAGGACCTCCCGTTAATTGCCAATTACAAAACACGTAAGCCTACATATCCGTCGGTAGGAAAACTATATGTCCCGTTGCTTGCAATGACAGCTATACTTTTCGCCAACACAAAACACGTCACTATTAAAATATTAAAGGACCTCCCGTTAATTGCCAATTACAAAACACGTAAGCCTACATATCCGTCGGTAGGAAAACTATATGTCACGTTGCTTGCAACGACAGCTATACTTTTCGCCAACACAAAACACGTCACTATTAAAATATTAAAGGACCTCCCGTTAATTGCCAATTACAAAACACGTAAGCCTACATATCCGTCGGTAGGAAAACTATATGTCGCGTTGCTTGCAATGACAGCTATACTTTTCGCCAACACAAAACACGTCACTATTAAAATATTAAAGGACCTCCCGTTAATTGCCAATTACAAAACACGTAAGCCTACATATCCGTCGGTAGGAAAACTATATGTCACGTTGCTTGCAATGACAGCTATACTTTTCGCCAACACAAAACACGTCACTATTAAAATATTAAAGGACCTCCCGTTAATTGCCAATTACAAAACACGTAAGCCTACATATCCGTCGGTAGGAAAACTATATGTCACGTTGCTTGCAATGACAGCTATACTTTTCGCCAACACAAAACACGTCACTATTAAAATATTAAAGGACCTCCCGTTAATTGCCAATTACAAAACACGTAAGCCTACATATCCGTCGGTAGGAAAACTATATGTCACGTTGCCTGCAATGACAGCTATACTTTTCGCCAACACAAAACACGTCACTATTAAAATATTAAAGGACCTCCCGTTAATTGCCAATTACAAAACACGTAAGCCTACATATCCGTCGGTAGGAAAACTATATGTCACGTTGCTTGCAATGACAGCTATACTTTTCGCCAACACAAAACACGTCACTATTAAAATATTAAAGGACCTCCCGTTAATTGCCAATTACAAAACACGTAAGCCTACATATCCGTCGGTAGGAAAACTATATGTCACGTTGCTTGCAATGACAGCTATACTTTTCGCCAACACAAAACACGTCACTATTAAAATATTAAAGGACCTCCCGTTAATTGCCAATTACAAAACACGTAAGCCTACATATCCGTCGGTAGGAAAACTATATGTCACGTTGCCTGCAATGACAGCTATACTTTTCGCCAACACAACACACGTCAATATTAAAATATTAAAGGACCTCCCGTTAATTGCCAATTACAAAGCACGTAAGCCTACATATCCGTCGGTAGGAAAACTATATGTCACGTTGCCTGCAATGACAGCTATACTTTTCGCCAACACAAAACACGTCACTATTAAAATATTAAAGGACCTCCCGTTAATTGCCAATTACAAAACACGTAGGCCTACATATCCGTCGGTAGGAAAACTATATGTCACGTTGCTTGCAACGACAGCTATACTTTTCGCCAACACAACACACGTCAATATTAAAATATTAAAGGACCTCCCGTTAATTGCCAATTACAAAACACGTAAGCCTACATATCCGTCGGTAGGAAAACTATATGTCACGTTGCTTGCAATGACAGCTATACTTTTCGCCAACACAAAACACGTCACTATTAAAATATTAAAGGACCTCCCGTTAATTGCCAATTACAAAACACGTAAGCCTACATATCCGTCGGTAGGAAAACTATATGTCACGTTGCTTGCAATGACAGCTATACTTTTCGCCAACACAAAACACGTCACTATTAAAATATTAAAGGACCTCCCGTTAATTGCCAATTACAAAACACGTAAGCCTACATATCCGTCGGTAGGAAAACTATATGTCACGTTGCTTGCAATGACAGCTATACTTTTCGCCAACACAAAACACGTCACTATTAAAATATTAAAGGACCTCCCGTTAATTGCCAATTACAAAACACGTAAGCCTACATATCCGTCGGATGGAAAACTATATGTCACGTTGCCTGCAATGACAGCTATACTTTTCGCCAACACAACACACGTCAATATTAAAATATTAAAGGACCTCCCGTTAATTGCCAATTACAAAACACGTAAGCCTACATATCCGTCGGTAGGAAAACTATATGTCACGTTGCTTGCAATGACAGCTATACTTTTCGCCAACACAAAACACGTCACTATTAAAATATTAAAGGACCTCCCGTTAATTGCCAATTACAAAACACGTAAGCCTACATATCCGTCGGTAGGAAAACTATATGTCACGTTGCTTGCAATGACAGCTATACTTTTCGCCAACACAAAACACGTCCCTATTAAAATATTAAAGGACCTCCCGTTAATTGCCAATTACAAAACACGTAAGCCTACATATCCGTCGGTAGGAAAACTATATGTCACGTTGCTTGCAATGACAGCTATACTTTTCGCCAACACAAAACACGTCACTATTAAAATATTAAAGGACCTCCCGTTAATTGCCAATTACAAAACACGTAAGCCTACATATCCGTCGGTAGGAAAACTATATGTCACGTTGCTTGCAATGACAGCTATACTTTTCGCCAACACAAAACACGTCACTATTAAAATATTAAAGGACCTCCCGTTAATTGCCAATTACAAAACACGTAAGCCTACATATCCGTCGGTAGGAAAACTATATGTCACGTTGCTTGCAATGACAGCTATACTTTTCGCCAACACAAAACACGTCACTACTAAAATATTAAAGGACCTCCCGTTAATTGCCAATTACAAAACACGTAAGCCTACATATCCGTCCGTAGGAAAACTATATGTCACGTTGCTTGCTATGACAGCTATACTTTTCGCCAACACAAAACACGTCAATATTAAAATATTAAAGGACCTCCCGTTAATTGCCAATTACAAAGCACGTAGGCCTACATATCCGTCGGATGGAAAACTATATGTCACGTTGCCTGCAATGACAGCTATACTTTTCGCCAACACAAAACACGTCACTATTAAAATATTAAAGGACCTCCCGTTAATTGCCAATTACAAAACACGTAGGCCTACATATCCGTCGGTAGGAAAACTATATGTCACGTTGCCTGCAATGACAGCTATACTTTTCGCCAACACAAAACACGTCACTATTAAAATATTAAAGGACCTCCCGTTAATTGCCAATTACAAAACACGTAGGCCTACATATCCGTCGGTAGGAAAACTATATGTCACGTTGCTTGCAATGACAGCTATACTTTTCGCCAACACAAAACACGTCACTATTAAAATATTAAAGGACCTCCCGTTAATTGCCAATTATAAAACACGTAAGCCTACATATCCGTCGGTAGGAAAACTATATGTCACGTTGCTTGCAATGACAGCTATACTTTTCGCCAACACAAAACACGTCACTATTAAAATATTAAAGGACCTCCCGTTAATTGCCAATTACAAAACACGTAAGCCTACATATCCGTCGGTAGGAAAACTATATGTCACGTTGCTTGCAATGACAGCTATACTTTTCGCCAACACAAAACACGTCACTACTAAAATATTAAAGGACCTCCCGTTAATTGCCAATTACAAAACACGTAAGCCTACATATCCGTCCGTAGGAAAACTATATGTCACGTTGCTTGCTATGACAGCTATACTTTTCGCCAACACAAAACACGTCAATATTAAAATATTAAAGGACCTCCCGTTAATTGCCAATTACAAAGCACGTAGGCCTACATATCCGTCGGATGGAAAACTATATGTCACGTTGCCTGCAATGACAGCTATACTTTTCGGCAACACAAAACACGTCACTATTAAAATATTAAAGGACCTCCCGTTAATTGCCAATTACAAAACACGTAGGCCTACATATACGTCGGTAGGAAAACTATATGTCACGTTGCCTGCAATGACAGCTATACTTTTCGCCAACACAAAACACGTCACTATTAAAATATTAAAGGACCTCCCGTTAATTGCCAATTACAAAACACGTAGGCCTACATATCCGTCGGTAGGAAAACTATATGTCACGTTGCTTGCAATGACAGCTATACTTTTCGCCAACACAAAACACGTCACTATTAAAATATTAAAGGACCTCCCGTTAATTGCCAATTATAAAACACGTAAGCCTACATATCCGTCGGTAGGAAAACTATATGTCACGTTGCTTGCAATGACAGCTATACTTTTCGCCAACACAAAACACGTCACTATTAAAATATTAAAGGACCTCCCGTTAATTGCCAATTACAAAACACGTAAGCCTACATATCCGTCGGTAGGAAAACTATATGTCACGTTGCTTGCAATGACAGCTATACTTTTCGCCAACACAAAACACGTCACTATTAAAATATTAAAGGACCTCCCGTTAATTGCCAATTACAAAACACGTAGGCCTACATATCCGTCGGATGGAAAACTGTAACACAGTTTGGTTTCAAAGACAGTTACATCTTTCACCAAGACAAGCACTTTAAAATTAAATTTGGAAAATTTGCGTCTCTGGAATAACGTTCGTAGGGATAGTTTCTCGCACGACGGGGGCAAGGACGAAGGCCTATTTGGTCTGCTACATGTTTGGTTAGGTCCAATATGGCGCCGACAAACAAACATACCGGCTACAGCTGGCGTTCATTATAAACATCCACCGCTTGCCTTTCTCAACGCATTTCCAATGCACTCCACGTCCTACATGGGCGACCTAATGGTATCTGCTCACAAAAGTTCAATAAAAATATAACAAGAGTACTCAAAACTTTACTCACAGTTTGTGAAAACTCAAACAAACTTTATTTTCATAAAGAAGAAATAATAAACTCAATTCCAGAACTATGGGAAAGGTTGTAGGTAGAAGAAATGGTTAGTGGGATAAACGAGGATATTAACCTTCAACTTGGATCTAGCTGGTGCAGGATCAGGTTAGGGTTTTTCGTGGTTTTAAGGCTGTCAGTTCTCACACACGCACTCCGCACTCACACACACACACACACACACACACACACACACACACACACACACACACACACACACACACACACACACACACACACACACACACACACAATGGTTTCATCAGTGATGGGCCGACGTTTATGTTACAGTAACACTCTGCAAACAGTGTCAGCCGATCACTGATAAAGGCAGCATTGCCGCCGAAACTAGTATTTGCGAATAAACTAGTGCGTGGTGAGATTGTCAGTACACTCTTCCAGTATTTACCTTTGAAAACGTAAACGTAAAAGAAACATTGGAAGTTCCCTAGCCTAACCTAACCAGGCCTAAAGAATTGATGTCGACAAATAAATTGTTTAGTTTTTGGCAAATTAACCTCAGTAAATCCTCAAAATTCCAAGTTTAACAATAATGTTATAAACAAAAGTGGTGAATTTTTCAATAATAATGTTGTTCTGACGTCAGAGAAAATCACTTTCAAATTAAACCGAAATTTCTTCTCAAATTTTAACAGCCTATATTTTTTAAAGACTACGAACGTTTTTGAAATGACTTTTCACCGCAAATTTTCTTGTAGCATTTGATGCATTTTTAATTCCCACGGGTTAAATTAATGCATTACAAACTAAGATTTTAATCTTTTCCGACATCAAATTTTTTCGTTTTTTCAATTGTTATTTATTCGTACCCGATCTATGGCTGAAAGTGGAGTCCTAGACAAGCCTGTACAGTTGGTTAAACTGAGGTTATGTATCTGTGCAGTAGTAAGGGTGTCTGGCTTGGCCATAACACGACTATCCTGTACCTCTTTAAGGGCCAAAATAACGTGCAACCCAAATAAACGTTATACGGTATTTAAATACAAAGTACAGTTTCCTCTTTAGATTCTATTCCAAAAGAAATGAAATTATGGTAGCTGTTGTGTTTGTAATAAATTTTTCCTTACAACTGGTAATACTTAAAAAATTTCATTCTATTTTCTTATAGGTTATGTATGATTGTAAAAATATTAGCTATATCTAATTAGGTTAATTAGAGATTAGCTAGTGAGAACAATTCACAATGGTTAAATTGAAACAGTTAACTCTAATTTTCACAACACATTAGTTTAATAAAACAAACACTAGTTTCGATGACGATATCGCCTTCATCGGTGTTGCGCCTACACTGATTATTTGATTGCTAAAACTGTTTTAAGTTTTGACTTAGAAGGATTTCCCTCTGTACCAGCTTCAACATGGATCTGCTTTTTGGTTGTTTTTTTGTGAAGCATTACGATAAATTATGGGAAGAAAAGAGTTGAAAATAACAGCACGGTAGAGTTATTTGAAAAGCGAGGCATAAATTGCTAAACCAAACGCGCCTGAAATTACAGTGCCGTGGAACAAAACGGCGAAAAAAGTTAGATAATTCAAAGTTAGAGCAGAGTTTGGAACGCATAGGTAGAGTAGAAATATCGGTAAAAAACAGAGTCGGCAAAATGTAGAGATTAATCCGGGGGTAGGTTGGCTAGGTGCCAGGGGTGTGGGTGGTGTCATATTTCCCAGTTTTGGCCCGAAGCCCGCGCCGGCCGTTGGAGAAAGTTGCGCTATTGTTCTTACTTCGGAAACGAATCCGTGTAAAATGGCGAAAGTTGAGTTTAGGAGTAAGCACTGGAAATTAAAACGTTTTTCACGGGATTGATAACACTAAATGGTTTCCAAATATAAAATGCTCTCTGTTAGTTTTTCCATACGTGGTTACACCCGGACACCAGCAACCATCAACCCGTGTAATAAATACATAACCTGACGGTATTTATTTACCATACCGGTATCTGGCCGGGCTCGTAGAAAATGATACGCCCTGCATCTGATACTAAACGATAATAAAAAGTCTACTTACACTTGAAATAAATACGAACTCAACGAATCGATTTTCTAATTACTCCCAAACGATTTAACTTCTCTTTAAAGTCAATTCCTACTTATGACAACCACAAAAAATTTTTAATTCAGTTACTTTTGATTAAATAATTACAATTAATATAAATAAAGTAACATAATCTATACGTGAAAACAGCTGTTCTACCACATAACCTATAACATAAAGTCAGCTGTTTTATGAAATAATTTTATCATTTATTTTAAGCCAAATAGGAAAAAAAAATTAAATCGCACACTTTGCCCCTTTTGTGAAAAGGTTTTCTCTCACACATAACTAAAATATTGCATTAAATTCAAATACTTAATTGATATTTGAAAAACCTGTATTAACTTCAAGTATTACTACAAGTTTAAAATATTGTGATGAGGTGACACTCACAAGATTTTGTTAGTGATGCGGGAGTCAAAGATTTTTAAAATATTGTATTTGAACTTGAGTGGATGAATAGAAAACTATTTTATTAACGATTGAATATATAAACAAACAATAAGGGAGTGAAAATAATAAAAAGAATTGCAAAAGACATTCTGAAGATTGGAGAACCTTTTTTTTCATAACTATGGGCGACTCCAGTAAGAAAAGGTGAGTGTAACTTCATTGACACATTGCGAGAATAAATAGGGCCTAATGGAATTTTCAACCTCTTGAAAAGAATTTTGTTTACACAATTAGAAAAATTATTTTCAAGTACTGGGCATCCCGTAAAGCATGTCATTTAGCGAGACTAATTCAACAAGAAAGCTCGAGACAAGGTAAATCTAAAAGCAAACACTGAGTAATACTTTATTGAACGGCGGGCAGCTTCGATTGTTTTTATTCTCACATATGTTACTTAAACATAAGTTCCAAACAAGAAACTGTCCCAAAACGTTAGGAATCATAAATTTGGAAATGTGATTTCCACTCTTACAAAACATAACACTGTGAGAAAGAATTCTTTACTTATAATTGCATTCTTACACTACATAGTTAAAGCTTATGCCTGTAGAGTATAACCACAAAGTACATTGTTAAAGCTTATGCCTGTAGAGTATAACCACAAAGTACATTGTTAAAGCTTACGCCTGTAGAGTATAACCACAAAGTACATTGTTAAAGCTTATGCCAGTAGAGTATAACCACAAAGTACATTGTTAAAGCTTATGCCTGTAGAGTATAACCACAAAGTATATTGTTAAAGCTTATGCCTGTAGAGTATAACCACAAAGTACATTGTTAAAGCTTATGCCAGTAGAGTATAACCACAAAGTACATTGTTAAAGCTTATGCCTGTAGAGTATAACCACAAAGTATATTGTTAAAGCTTATGCCTGTAGAGTATAACCACAAAGTACATTGTTAAAGCTTATGCCAGTAGAGTATAACCACAAAGTATATTGTTAAAGCTTATGCCAGTAGAGTATAACCACAAAGTATATTGTTAAAGCTTATGCCTGTAGAGTATAACCACAAAGTACAATGTTAAAGCTTATGCCTGTAGAGTATAACCACAAAGTACAATGTTAAAGCTTATGCCTGTAGAGTATAACCACAAAGCACATTGTTAAAGCTTATGCCTGTAGAGTATAACCACAAAGTATATTGTTAAAGCTTATGCCTGTAGAGTATAACCACAAAGTACAATGTTAAAGCTTATGCCTGTAGAGTATAACCACAAAGTACAATGTTAAAGCTTATGCCAGTAGAGTATAACCACAAAGTATATTGTTAAAGCTTATGCCAGTAGAGTATAACCACAAAGTATATTGTTAAAGCTTATGCCTGTAGAGTATAACCACAAAGTACAATGTTAAAGCTTATGCCTGTAGAGTATAACCACAAAGTATATTGTTAAAGCTTTTGCCTGTAGAGTATAACCACAAAGTATATTGTTAAAGCTTATGCCTGTAGAGTATAACCACAAAGTATATTGTTAAAGCTTATGCCTGTAGAGTATAACCACAAAGCACATTGTTAAAGCTTATGCCAGTAGAGTATAACCACAAAGTATATTGTTAAAGCTTATGCCTGTAGAGTATAACCACAAAGTACAATGTTAAAGCTTATGCCTGTAGAGTATAACCACAAAGTACAATGTTAAAGCTTATGCCTGTAGAGTATAACCACAAAGCACATTGTTAAAGCTTATGCCTGTAGAGTATAACCACAAAGTACATTGTTAAAGCTTATGCCTGTAGAGTATAACCACAAAGTATATTGTTAAAGCTTATGCCTGTAGAGTATAACCACAAAGTACATTGTTAAAGCTTATGCCTGTAGAGTATAACCACAAAGTATATTGTTAAAGCTTATGCCTGTAGAGTATAACCACAAAGCACATTGTTAAAGCTTATGCCAGTAGAGTATAACCACAAAGTATATTGTTAAAGCTTATGCCTGTAGAGTATAACCACAAAGTACATTGTTAAAGCTTATGCCTGTAGAGTATAACCACAAAGCACATTGTTAAAGCTTATGCCTGTAGAGTATAACCACAAAGTATATTGTTAAAGCTTATGCCTGTAGAGTATAACCACAAAGTACATTGTTAAAGCTTATGCCTGTAGAGTATAACCACAAAGTATATTGTTAAAGCTTATGCCTGTAGAGTATAACCACAAAGTATATTGTTAAAGCTTATGCCTGTAGAGTATAACCACAAAGTATATTGTTAAAGCTTATGCCTGTAGAGTATAACCACAAAGTACATTGTTAAAGCTTATGCCTGTAGAGTATAACCACAAAGTACATTGTTAAAGCTTATGCCTGTAGAGTATAACCACAAAGTACATTGTTAAAGCTTATGCCTGTAGAGTATAACCACAAAGTATATTGTTAAAGCTTATGCCAGTAGAGTATAACCACAAAGTACAATGTTAAAGCTTATGCCTGTAGAGTATAACCACAAAGTATATTGTTAAAGCTTACGCCTGTAGAGTATAACCACAAAGTACATTGTTAAAGCTTATGCCTATAGAGTATAACCACAAAGTATATTGTTAAAGCTTATGCCTGTAGAGTATAACCACAAAGTACATTGTTAAAGCTTATGCCTATAGAGTATAACCACAAAGTATATTGTTAAAGCTTATGCCTGTAGAGTATAACCACAAAGTATATTGTTAAAGCTTATGCCTGTAGAGTATAACCACAAAGTATATTGTTAAAGCTTATGCCAGTAGAGTATTACATTGTTAAAGCTTATGCCAGTAGAGTATAACCACAAAGTACATTGTTAAGACAGATTTAGTCATAAAAGCGAAAGCGCAAACTTTGAGAAGGTTAACGGGCAAACTTGATTAAGTTCGGTTTATAAAATGTCGCAATGTTCCGCCAGCTATTGTGCCGCATAAACCTGTTTAGTTTTATGCATACTCAACCACTTCCCGATCTCAGTGTTTCCCTTATTTAATACCAAATCTACCCTATCCGAATACGTTGTAGACATATTGTAAAACTCGTGATTGTTAATCTCGTAGTATAAAAGACACGTATGCCTACGTTTGGTGCGAAAAAGGAAAAAAGTTGAATACAGTTGAACATTGGTCTAAATTGGAGATAAAAACATAATGATAATGTATCAAATACACAGAAAAAAATTAAATCGCTCGCACGCACGCACACACCCACACACGTGCGCACGCTCTCTCTCACACACACACACACTCACACACACACACACACACACACACACACACACACACACACACACACACACACACACACACACACACACACACACACACACAGAGTTGAAATAAAAGGACCCTACCTAGTTGACCAATTCGTATTAGGAAACGCTCCCTGACTGACCCCGACTACTACCCCATTCCACCCCTACACACTCCGCAAAGTATTGGCAACGCGTAATAGACAATGGAAGTGGTTAAGCTGGGAGCGTGGGCCAACCACTGGCCTTGAGCTCCTGATAATGCAGTTTGTTGACATTGCAGCTCATTGTTGTTGTTATCAGTAGAATACTGTTGTGGCCAGTGTGACAGTTGATAACACAGTTCCGCCGGATTCTAAGTCGCGACAAACGTTTATCGTACGAGTTGTGGTTTTAGTAATGAAGTAGTAACGCTATGCTAAAACATCGGCCTGGCGGGACAGCCAGAACTGTTCTCTCCACATGGCTACTTCTGCAAATAGGAATGTAATAATAAAGCAACAAAAGAAATGATTGCACATTCTGCGTCTTACCTTCTTCTCGGTGAGCTTCTCGCAGCGCCTCATCTTGCAGATCTGATGGCTCTTATCGTTGCGGCACGGGGCACAATCCCCGCAGTTGTCCTTCCTCTGGCAGCCGATACACTCGCCGCACCGTTTGCGTTTCTTCTTGACCGGTTTCTCCCCGTTATCGCATTCGTCGTTGTCCAGTTGCCCTTGCCCGGACAGGCCGCTCAGCTGGTGACCGGATATTAGGGGCGACTTGAACCCGGCCGTGCTCGAAATTGCCGCCACTTGTCCCGAACTTTCTACACTCGAGCTGCCTACACCGTCGCTTTCCGTGGAGCTCTCCAGACTGGACGCTCTCACTTTTCGTCTCTCTTTCTTCCTTGAGTCTTGAAGGCCTAACGGTGAACGACTCTCTTCCAGTTTGATTCCGTCGGTGTCTAACATTGCGTTCTGATAGATACCGCCTTGTAACTGAGTGACTATTACAGGTTCTGTCTTCACTACCGTCAGAAGAGTGGTCTGTTGAGGATGTTGCGCTTGGGGGGCGCTCACGTAAGCGTTCCCTTGCAGGATCCCCGGTCCTAGTTGGTGGTACTGAGCGTTGTTGAGACCCGGAGGACTCTGGAAGAGATGGATGTGTCGCTCGTCAAGGAACTGTTGCTGGATAGCAGGAATCTCCCGGGCTTGTACAGGAGCCGGCACTAAAGGATATCCCCGCGCATTTACGTTAACAGTTGACAACGTGTGGAAGCTAGGAAGCCCTGAGGAGGAGTTGCAAGGGGACGGAGGCGCCGGAGTCAGGGTCGTCAAGGTAATGCCTTCGCCATTCTGCTCCTGAGGAAACGCGTTGAACTGGGACTGAAATGACGGAAGCTTGTTGGCTATTGGCGATGTAGGATGGCCGTCCTGCGACGTACTGTCTATGGGTTTACTCTCCCAAGGACGGTACTGCGGCTGAGGGATGATCATAGGAAACCCGTCTCCGCGATCCAATAGTCTCCCCGTTAAGCCTTCATTGTAGTACTCCCAGCTGGAGATATCAAGCAGACGGCTTGATAACGTCTCAGCACCGAAACTGTCGCCTCCAAGCCTGGAGTTGAGGCCTTCGGTTATGTCTGTAGCCGAGAAAGAACTGAAAGGTGGAAGCCCTGAGGAAGACGATGATTTTGAATTTGGATCAGCACCCGGATCTGGTACCGTGGAGGAAGGCGTTGGGGGTTGCGAGGGAGGAAAGCCACCCCCTCCGCCCCCAAACTGAGCCTCTCCACCGCCCTCACTCATCGCAGCGTCATAACGTCCGCATAGTTTTCTCGGTGACACTCCGGAACTATTTCCACCACCACAACACGCGACACTTTTCTATCCTTTCCGACCACGTTTTCCTGCAACAAAAAAAAAAAAATAACAATTAAATTTATACTAAATACAAATCGTCTAAAAACTAAACTTATTGGAATCCTTCATTGCCCTTTACTTACTGGATGAACAAAAAGTATTTCCTTTCCTACCACATTTATATATTGTAATTCCTCATTACTTAAGCTTTCTAAGTATACAACCTCAGTGCACCAAGAATTGCAGACCTCTGAGTATAACTAGATTGTAAAGTCCACCATAAAACCTGTAATGTAGCTCCTACACTGGCTGGTAAATGTGACTTGCAAAGTGCAGCAAACGGACACGAACCTCCGTAAAGGTTAGGTACAACTGTAACAGGGACATTTGTATGCATGACGCCGAATAATGTAGCTCCCTGCAGATCAATTCAGCAATCGAATAGCTGTAAACACAATATATGTTTTCAAGAGACGCTGGAACGTTGAATTCGAAGGGTATTGTAATGCTGCCATTCCGCGAAAATGCAAAGTAAAACCTAAAGCTGTGTGGAACGTATTTAATATCTGGGCTTTATCACTATTACGTATGGTTACCTTAGTCGGCATTCTTGACATCCTACCGTTTTCGAATCCCATACGTTGTAATTGTTTATATGCGAATTTGAATCAATAAAACGTTGGAAGAAATTAATTATAGATAAGAAGAAAGTTTCTTTGCCGGCTCAGAATCATAGACAGCGTACTAACACGAAGGATAATTTTGGTGAGATATTACTGAAGAAGATACCTATTTCCCTGTATTCCTGGACGTAAGCTTGTTATTTAGTGTTGCGGATAATCAGGACTAAAGAATATCCAGGCGGGAGCGATCTGGGATACTTGTACAGAAGAGATCTGCTTGACTTAGAAGTGTGTATCTTGTACAAACAAACAACTTGATGATAGAAACCCTCTTCAGAAATCAACGATAACGAGTTAGTAACAGAATTTCCCATAAACACGGTCGGATGGTTTTATTATTGTACTCGACACTCTGCTAAATCAGAAATGCGACTTGAAGCAAAAAAGAGACTTAAGCGTGCATTCATAAATGATATAACAATGTAATAATACGACTACCGTCAGGTTAGATAACGAGCCAAACCAAAAATATCCCTGGTTGCATACAGGTTGCAGTCATACACTATGAGTCACGAGTACCTTGTGATCAGACATTGGGCCAGGCACGAAGACGCAGCTGTGTTGCGGGTTGCAGTCAGACGTTATGAGTCACGAGTACCTTGTGTTCAGTCAGACACTATGAGTCACGAGTACTTTGTGATCAGTCACAGGGCCAGGCACGAAGACGCAGCTGTGTTGCGGGTTGCAGTCAGACGTTATGAGTCACGAGTACCTTGTGTTCAGTCAGACACTATGAGTCACGAGTACTTTGTGATCAGTCACAGGGCCAGGCACGAAGACACGACTGTGTTGTCGCTTGCCAGTTAGTTACATTGCGGTACGGCAACCATCATGCTATACATTGGTCAGAAGCAAAGTTAGATGCCAAAACGTTGTTTTTAATGAGGGTTGCACTTAAACACTAGGAGACGACACAACGAGCACCTTTCTGGATGTAATTTGGAGTCACAAGCTATATAAGAATCATTACTGGGCTCAACCACCAAGCCAGAGCCAGAGCTAAGGAAGGTTCAAATAAATGGCTCGATGCGGGTTAGAATTATTATCTCAGTAAGGAAATGTTTAATTAACGTTACATAGACTGGCACGAAAATAAATTACTTAATCGTTCAATAAACCAAATAATTTAACCGTTCTCATCAAAAACTATTACAATGAAATATCACCTCGCTAAAAACAGTTATGGCTGTAGCAGGTGACAATTGTTTCTACTCCTAAAGTCCCTTGAGGCCTTCCAAGGAAGACTTGGTGCCAAAAACGGTTTTTTCTCAATGTACTAATGCAATGGACAATGAACCGACCAGATTCTCTCTCCCATGTCAAGTTTTCGGTTGGAACATTGACTAGCCAGGTAGTCTAATCCAAAGTACAACAAAGGCCTTTCTACCTGTATACCTGGCGGTATCGGAGGTGATCTACAAATACCTATGCACAAAAATAACCAAGTGCACAGCATTCAGGAAATAATGTTATTTCTCAGGCTTATCTTTAAATATGATTATAACAAGTAAAAGGTTAAATTTCTGATAGAGCTATAATTCACAAATGTATTTCAGCAGCATATTCAATAAACTTGTACTTTGCCAATGGCTATTATATTGCAAATACTAAGATTACATTTATATAATACATTTTCTTATAGACTAGCATTTTTAAAATGTTTCACAAAGTTAAGATTTGCAGTAAGGTTTAATTGTGTGAAGGACTACTCTGAGATTATTGCAAAAACAAAGTTTACGTGTATAAAGAGAATTTTCTAAATCAGATATAGTTCCCCAAAATGTAACCGTTAAAATGGAGTTAGGTCCGATTTTATTTATCGAGGATAGATGTAATGTTAAAACCTAATAGATTGTTTCTTGAAAATGCAGTTTACATTTGCATAGATTATGTAAAATGTATATTTTGTCCGAACAACACTTCACAAATATATTTCGGTGTTTACTGATTCGCCACAGCTGATTTTATTCATTACCCATTATAACACAAAGATACTACTGTATATCGATTCCTACAAATAACAAGTGGGGCATTGAAGTGTGTAATATATAAACTCTATTCATGAATGGAGCTAGCAAATAAATAAATAAATAACGCTTGATCGTGAAGTAACAGATTGGCAACTTATTGCAAAATACAGACTACAATTGTGTACTAAATCTTCCGATAGAGCATCAATTCGTAAATGAGTTTCAGAAGATATTAAGTTATAATTTTGTATGGCCCTGGAGTAAAATAAAATTAATAGAGAATCTTTCTTGCAAACTACATATTGCGAGTATAAACTATAATTTTTTAAAGGATCGTAAGCTAAGAGATTCCTAAAGTTTATTCTTAAATAAAAGTAATAGTTGTTTGTTAGAAAAACAAGATTTATGAATATTGACTATACAAAATTTATTTTCTGAAATGGCTTTTACCAATATGTTTCAACAGTTACACGAGCAATAAATTTTCATAATGACATCGTTTATTGTTCCGTAAAAGTAAAAGTCTAGATGGTTTATATAATAAAAAACGAAGCGCACAAAATGTATTTTTTATAAACATTTCCCAAATATATTTCAATAGTTCCATATATAGTATAAATTCAATTTGACACTGAAATTGTTCACTAATAAAATATTGTAAAAAGAGAGTTTATACTATTATTAAATGTACAGGTATAAAATGTATTTTTAATAAGGTAACCACTCACAAATATGTTTCCCTTGGTATACACGCAATGACGTTTGATTTGTTCTAGGCCTATTTTGAGTATAAAACATAATATGGCTTATTGTAAAACCAAAATTTATCTTTATTACGTGTACAGAAAGATACACTTTATTAAGTGTGCTATGAAATAAATTTTTAGTAAAGCACATACGCTTCATTGACATGCAGTGACGTTAGACTGTTGGATAAACTATAAAACTGTTTATTGTAAAAATACAGTTTTGTATTTAAGATTACAGACTTAAAATATATTTTTAGTAAGGCAACAACTCCCAAATATGTTTCAGTGACATGCAGTGAGGTTTGATTTTGCTTAGGCCAATTGTTGGATAAACTATAAAATTGTTTATTGTAAAATTAAAGTTCTGTTTTTAAGATTACAGACCTAAAATATATTATTAGTAAGGCAACAACTCCCAAATATGTTTCAGTGACATGTAGTGAGGTTTGATTTTGCTTAGGCCAATTGTTGGATAAACTATAAAATTGTTTATTGTAAAATTAAAGTTCTGTTTTTAAGATTACAGACCTAAAATATATTATTAGTAGGGCAACAACTCCCAAATATGTTTCAGTGACATGTAGTGAAGTTTGATTTTGCTTAGGCCAATTGTTGGATAAACTATAAAATTGTTTATTGTAAAATTAAAGTTCTGTTTTTAAGATTACAGACCTAAAATATATTATTAGTAGGGCAACAACTCCCAAATATGTTTCAGTGACATGTAGTGAAGTTTGATTTTGCTTAGGCCAATTGTTGGATAAACTATAAAATTGTTTATTGTAAAATTAAAGTTCTGTTTTTAAGATTACAGACCTAAAATATATTATTAGTAGGGCAACAACTCCCAAATATGTTTCAGTGACATGTAGTGAAGTTTGATTTTGCTTAGGCCAATTGTTGGATAAACTATAAAATTGTTTATTGTAAAATTAAAGTTCTGTTTTTAAAATTACAGACCTAAAATATATTTTTAGTAAGGCAACAACTCCCAAATATGTTTCAGTGACATGCAGTGAGGTTTGATTTTGCTTAGGCCAATTGTTGGATAAACTATAAAATTGTTTATTGTAAAATTAAAGTTCTGTTTTTAAGATTACAGACCTAAAATATATTATTAGTAGGGCAACAACTCCCAAATATGTTTCAGTGACATGTAGTGAAGTTTGATTTTGCTTAGGCCAATTGTTGGATAAACTATAAAATTGTTTATTGTAAAATTAAAGTTCTGTTTTTAAGATTACAGACCTAAAATATATTTTTAGTAAGGCAACAACTCCCAAATATGTTTCAGTGACATGTAGTGAGGTTTGATTTTGCTTAGGCCAATTGTTGGATAAACTATAAAATTGTTTATTGTAAAATTAAAGTTCTGTTTTTAAGATTACAGACCTAAAATATATTATTAGTAGGGCAACAACTCCCAAATATGTTTCAGTGACATGTAGTGAGGTTTGATTTTGCTTAGGCCAATTGTTGGATAAACTATAAAATTGTTTATTGTAAAATGAAAGTTCTGTTTTTAAGATTACAGACCTAAAATATATTATTAGTAGGGCAACAACTCCCAAATATGTTTCAGTGACATGTAGTGAGGTTTGATTTTGCTTAGGCCAATTGTTGGATAAACTATAAAATTGTTTATTGTAAAATGAAAGTTCTGTTTTTAAGATTACAGACCTAAAATATATTTTTAGTAAGGCAACAACTCCCAAATATGTTTCAGTGACATGCAGTGAGGTTTGATTTTGCTTAGGCCAATTGTTGGGTAAACTATAAAATTGTTTATTGTAAAATTAAAGTTCTGTTTTTAAGATTACAGACCTAAAATATATTTTTAGTAGGGCAACAACTCCCAATTATGTTTCAGTGACATGCAGTGAGGTTTGATTTTGCTTAGGCCAATTGTTGGATAAACTATAAAATTGTTTATTGTAAAATGAAAGTTCTGTTTTTTAGATTACAGACCTAAAATATATTATTAGTAGGGCAACAACTCCCAAATATGTTTCAGTGACATGCAGTGAGGTTTGATTTTGCTTAGGCCAATTGTTGGATAAACTATAAAATTGTTTATTGTAAAATGAAAGTTCTGTTTTTAAGATTACAGACCTAAAATATATTTTTAGTAAGGCAACAACTCCCAAATATGTTTCAGTGACATGTAGTGAGGTTTGATTTTGCTTAGGTCAATTGTTGGATAAACTATAAAATTGTTTATTGTAAAATTAAAGTTCTGTTTTTAAGATTACATACCTAAAATATATTTTTAGTAGGGCAACAACTCCCAAATATGTTTCAGTGACATGCAGTGAGGTTTGATTTTGCTTAGGCCAATTGTTGGATAAACTATAAAATTGTTTATTTTAAAATTAAAGTTCTGTTTTTAAGATTACAGACCTAAAATATATATTTTAGTAAGGCAACAACTCCCAAATATGTTTCAGTGACATGCAGTGAGGTTTGATTTTGCTTAGGCCAATTGTTGGATAAACTATAAAATTGTTTATTTTAAAATTAAAGTTCTGTTTTTAAGATTACAGACCTAAAATATATTTTTAGTAAGGCAACAACTCCCAAATATGTTTCAGTGACATGCAGTGAGGTTTGATTTTGCTTAGCCCAATTGTTGGATAAACTATAAAATTGTTTATTGTAAAATTAAAGTTCTGTTTTTAAGATTACAGACCTAAAATATATTTTTAGAAGGGCAACAACTCCCAAATATGTTTCAGTGACATGCAGTGAGGTTTGATTTTGCTTAGGCCAATTGTTGGATAAACTATAAAATTGTTTATTGTAAAATTAAAGTTCTGTTTTTAAGATTACAGACCTAAAATATATTTCTAGTAAGGCAACAACTCCCAAATATGTTTCAGTGACATGTAGTGAGGTTTGATTTTGCTTAGGCCAATTGTTGGATAAACTATAAAATTGTTTATTGTAAAATTAAAGTTCTGTTTTTAAGATTACAGACCTAAAATATATTTTTAGTAGGGCAACAACTCCCAAATATGTTTCAGTGACATGTAGTGAGGTTTGATTTTGCTTAGCCCAATTGTTGGATAAACTATAAAATTGTTTATTGTAAAATTAAAGTTCTGTTTTTAAGATTACAGACCTAAAATATATTTTTAGAAGGGCAACAACTCCCAAATATGTTTCAGTGACATGCAGTGAGGTTTGATTTTGCTTAGGCCAATTGTTGGATAAACTATAAAATTGTTTATTGTAAAATTAAAGTTCTGTTTTTAAGATTACAGACCTAAAATATATTTCTAGTAAGGCAACAACTCCCAAATATGTTTCAGTGACATGTAGTGAGGTTTGATTTTGCTTAGGCCAATTGTTGGATAAACTATAAAATTGTTTATTGTAAAATGAAAGTTCTGTTTTTAAGATTACAGACCTAAAATATATTTTTAGTAAGGCAACAACTCCCAAATATGTTTCAGTGACATGCAGTGAGGTTTGATTTTGCTTAGGCCAATTGTTGGATAAACTATAAAATTGTTTATTGTAAAATGAAAGTTCTGTTTTTAAGATTACAGACCTAAAATATATTTTTAGCAGGGCAACAACTCCCAAATATGTTTCAGTGACATGTAGTGAGGTTTATTTTGCTTAGGTCAATTGTTGGATAAACTATAAAATTGTTTATTGTAAAATTAAAGTTCTGTTTTTAAGATTACAGATCTAAAATATATTTTTAGTAGGGCAACAACTCCCAAATATGTTTCAGTGACATGCAGTGAGGTTTGATTTTGCTTAGGTCAATTGTTGGATAAACTATAAAATTGTTTATTGTAAAATTAAAGTTCTGTTTTTAAGATTACAGACCTAAAATATATTTTTAGTAGGGCAACAACTCCCAAATATGTTTCAGTGACATGTAGTGAAGTTTGATTTTGCTTAGGTCAATTGTTGGATAAACTATAAAATTGTTTATTGTAAAATTAAAGTTCTGTTTTTAAGATTACAGACCTAAAATATATTATTAGTAGGGCAACAACTCCCAAATATGTTTCAGTGACATGCAGTGAGGTTTGATTTTGCTTAGGTCAATTGTTGGATAAACTATAAAATTGTTTATTGTAAAATTAAAGTTCTGTTTTTAAGATTACAGACCTAAAATATATTTTTAGTAAGGCAACAACTCCCAAATATGTTTCAGTGACATGCAGTGAGGTTTGATTTTGCTTAGGCCAATTGTTGGATAAACTATAAAATTGTTTATTGTAAAATGAAAGTTTTGTTTTTAAGATTACAGACCTAAAATATATATTTAGTAAGGAAACAACTCCCAAATATGTTTCAGTGACGTGCAGTGAGGTTTGATTTTGCTTAGGCCAATTGTTGGATAAACTATAAAATTGTTTATTGTAAAATTAAAGTTCTGTTTTTAAGATTACAGACCTAAAATATATTTTTAGTAAGGCAACAACTCCCAAATATGTTTCAGTGACATGTAGTGAGGTTTGATTTTGCTTAGGCCAATTGTTGGATAAACTATAAAACTGTTTATTGTAAAATGAAAGTTCTGTTTTTAAGATTACAGACCTAAAATATATTTTTAGTAAGGCAACAACTCCCAAATATGTTTCAGTGACATGCAGTGAGGTTTGATTTTGCAATTTAGTTGATAAAATACAACATTGTTTAATGTAAAAAAACTTTACATTTTTATAGTGCATCAACTATAATTTTTTAAAAAATCCACAACTATAAATATCTTTTAACAGTCACATGCGTGCTGACTGATTTCTCCAAGGACTCTTGGGGAGTAAAAAGTAGAAGACATTTACAAGATAAGCTAAGAGCTTTACTTTTAATGGTGTTTTCAGAGTTTGATTTTTCTGTATTTAAACACAACTAGTAATACGACGCATAAACTGTTATTACTCATCACTTTTAGTTTTATCATTATAATTTATAAGTAATATACAGTGTAGCCAGATTGTACAATGCTAGCGTTTTGCTGGTAATAATCGATTGTTTTGCTTTTACATATATGACTCAATAAACGTGATTGAGTTTCATGCGAACACAATAAGTGATTTTAAATGTCGTGAACCTGAATTGATAACCATTACTTAAGTATCGCTATAAAACGTAACTTATAGAAGCAAACTTCTTAATGAAATAATCCTTCTATGTTGTACCAGAATACTATACAGCTACAGTAAAATTATACCTACACGGAAACCGGTCGGGATAAGTAGGTTTAAAGAAAATAACTTAATAACTGTTACGTAAGCCAATAAATCGGTTGCTGCATTGGACGTTAGCGATAACAAAACAATTATTTTTTGCTAAACATACCTATCGTAATTTGATACTTTATTCCTAGATTGTAAAGTAGGTTTGTGTAATTCTACACGCCTTGAAGTAGCATAATACAGAGTGCTATGTTTTACGAAGTAACATTTAGTTTATGTTACTAATAGCATTTTCATACTATTTATTAGGAATATACCTGTGGTTGAATTTAATAATAAATACACAAAAACCTCTTAACCACAAACTTTCTTTATTTTACCCTTACATTTCAGTTACCAAGTAACCATCCTCAAAGGGATAACATATAAAGTCTTTGTATGTTATCCCTCCGAGGATGGTTATTTGAAAACTAAAATGTAAAATAAAGAAAGTTTGTGGTTAAGAGAGGTTTGTGTATTTATTATGCATTTTCATACCTATTTGTACATTGCAGCTATTTATTTTCTCTTGAATTAATCAAATTAACTACTTGGTTTACTTATAATTTGAGCAAATTTACGAAAATCACAAACTTTTTCGATCGCTATAATCTTTTTAGTATATAGATTGGCCGCTTGGATGCGTTGTTGAGCTAGGCGGCAGCTATTTTAAATGCAGGTTTTCTATGTATTGCGTGTGTGTGATTACACTGAGGTATCTTTTGCTAATCACGTTATAGAAACATGTCACACTTTCACAGGCATCAACCATAACCTAGAAATCTTCACCAACAAAAAAAGACCACATCTCAACAACACTAGAACAACTTGAATATTTCAAATATTCCAACACACTAGAACAATATGAATGTTTTAAAGATCCCAAAACAAAAACATATGAAATGAATGAACTCAATCTAATCACACATTTTTCTACTACTTAAAACGTGCCTTATAAAACCGCTGCCCCCTAAACCAACCACGCTTTCAATCGTCCAAACTAGACACTGACGAACATCGCTTGGTGAGATAAAGAACGTTTTGTCTCAGTAGGTTTTTCATACTCACTTCGCTTATAAGACGTACATCGTTAATTTGTTCAAGCGAAATGTAAAAGTTTCCCCTAACGACACTGACAATAAACTCCGTGAGTTATGTTAGTTTTTAAAAAAATTTAACCCTATTAACGGTTTGGTAAAATTAAAAACACTGTTTTCGTGTTTCATAACGTAGCATACTTTTGAGTAACATAAATAAAAAAATAAAAAACGAAATTGGAGCCACTTTTGACAATTATTAGTTTTTTCTGATCAGGCTATTAACTGATATATATATATATATATATATATATATATATATATATATATATATATATATATATAGGCCTATATATATTTAAGATCAAATAATATACACAAATACAGGAATATTTAATTTATTGAATAATAAACTCAAAGCTTTTCGTTGGTTTACATTACCAACATCCTCAGGAGATTTTTCTTAGTATTGTAACTCCTGAGGATGTTGGTAATGTAAACCAACGAAAAGCTTTGAGTTTATTATTCAATAAATTAAATATTCCTGTATTTGTGTATATTATTTGATCTTAAAAATATTCTAACAGGAAAACACATTTGATATTATGTATATATATATATATATATATTATAACATAAATATATGTATATTTAACTAATCAGGTTATGTTATAATTAATTAATTTATATAGTTATAGGGCCTAAAGATCAACTTCTGTTGTAAATTA
The DNA here is from genome assembly GCA_036971475.1 of Prosapia bicincta. Classification (NCBI taxonomy): domain Eukaryota; kingdom Metazoa; phylum Arthropoda; class Insecta; order Hemiptera; family Cercopidae; genus Prosapia; species Prosapia bicincta. The sequence continues at coordinate 714,612 of JBAIZL010000403.1, forward strand.
GAGTTTGTAGTAGTAACACTCACTGATGATGGTCATTGAAACGCGTATGAGTAAATAAATGATTAATTTGTGAGTTTTGTGTATGTTTTTATTTGTTTTTAACATAACCTCACAAGCTAAGCTCAAAGAATATTTGTTTAAAATAATATATATTTTCAATAATCAACTACTGCCAATACTTATGCAAATTTATTATAACTGGAACACAATTTTTAATCATGTACTATTTGCATGTATAATGTTTCTGTAACATATTTAATTCGATATAGGCCTATTTCAATAAACCAAGAGTTTTTCTCAACAGCTGGTGTTTTTTAGTATTAAATTATTAGCAAATATAAGAAGTAGTTCTTTAATACCAGAGTTTTTTCTAATCATACCATTATAACTTAGTGTATTGTATATTTCAACTAAAAATTAGTTTATTCAGTTTAGTAGTATTATTAGTAAATATAAAGTGTACTTCAAAGGGTCCAAAGTTTGGGAATTCTGGAATTAAGTATTTGCATTATTAGTAAATATAAAGTGTACTTCAAAGGGTCCAAAGTTTGGGAATTCTGGAATTAAGTATTTGCATTATTAGTAAATATAAAGTGTACTTCAAAGGGTCCAAAGTTTGGGAATTCTGGTATTTAGTATTTGCATTATTAGTAAATATAAAGTGTACTTCAAAGCGTCCAAAGTTTGGGAATTCTGGTATTTAGTATTTGCATTATTAGTAAATATAAAGTGTACTTCAAAGGGTCCAGCAAAAAATGTCATTCTAGGTTTTAAAATTTACATTATTTATAAATATAGTATAAAGTGTATTTCAAAGGGCCTATATTGATTGAACATATTATAAATATAGTATAAAGTGTATTTCAAAGGGCCTATATTGATTTAACATATTATAAATATAGTATAAAGTGTATTTCAAAGGGCCTATATTGATTGAACATATTATAAATATAGTATAAAGTGTATTTCAAAGGGCCTATATTGATTGAACATATTATAAATATAGTATAAAGTGTATTTCAAAGGGCCTATATTGATTGAACATATTATATTAGGCTCTTGGTATTTACATTTTTAATAAATATAAATTATATTTCAACAACTTTCGTAATTATACAGTGCAACATGCAATTACACTATAAAGCGAGTATAAATAATTTACTTACAGTCAGTCACGTTTTTATGCGTTTATTTACTTTATTACTATGAATTTTTGTGTTTAATATTGTTGGATTTTTCAGTAATTACTTAAAACCGATTGTTTAAATTTTCCTGTTTTTATATGGCAATCTAGATAATAGAAATTTTATCTAACTAAATATTACTAGTTTTTTATTACTAACTAAAAAAATAATAATAAAGTAATTGTTAAAAGGGGTTGGTTAGTCATTTTTTATGTGTATCATAACTATATATATATATATATATATATATATATATATATATATATATATATATATATATATATATGAGTGTGTTTGTGTGTGTATGCGCGCGTGTGTATGTGTAGAAATAACGTATTTAATGATAACGATGATTTATTTCTAGGTTATTTTATGTAGGCTATATAATGTAGGAATTATCTACTATAAAAGGCATTATTTTTCCTAAAGGTAGCTTTATTTTTAATTTTGGTTTGTGAATGTCATCGTTCTGAATGTACGTAGGTACAAACAGTCAACGCCTACTGCAAGTCACGTTGTTTTTTAATTTTGCTTTTTTATAGTATAATATTATTTGAGGAAAATAAATATTTATAATGAATCAAAGAAAGTAAAATCTTGGTTAAAAATTGATTTCTTTTGATCTAAACTTATGAATTATAAAAAAATATGTATGTTTTTACTACTAAACGGCTTCTAAACACGCTAGGAAAAATTTGCTCACTTTTAAATACATAAAAGATTATACTAAAAAATGCCTTAGTATGAATAGTTTTGTACAACAAAGTTGGAAGTAATAATATAAAAAAAATATAAGCTGCTGAAACGGAACAAATACACTTCAAATATTATGACACTGTACAAGTACTGAGAAATTGTATAAATGGAAACCGCCTATTTAGATCTAAATATTTAAAACAATCAATACCTTATTGAAAACGAAGAATTATTATCACCAACTTCATAATTTGTATATATGTACAAAGAAAAAACATTAAATAAATATGCAAGTTGTGAATGTTGTTTAACAAAAATTGAATGTTCTATTAAAACGGTAAAATGGCATTTTATCTCATTCTAAAAAGAATATCACTGCTTTCTTTACTATATATGCACAAAATTCCACAATAAATGCTTACTAGAATTAAATTTCACTTTCTCTCACACTGACCTTGACCCTATAAATACAATTTGTAGGTTATTTCACAGAAATCCACTCCGTCCAATGCCACACTGATCGTGTTTGTTTATATGATCTAGGAAGCGCGCAATTCGCACTCCATTCACTACAGGAATCGACCGCGTATCCTCGCAACCGATGACTCACAGCATGCTTCCTTTCCCTTTCTACCAGACTTATATTTCAATTATGTTACCAAATACTGACAACGATTCGCACAAAACTTATAACGCTTTTACACGTACATATAACTACTATCAAACACTACTTGTGTCAAAAGTGAGTCGATTTTTCCTAACGGTTAAAATTAGAAAAACTAAGAAAAACCCACCCCGTAATACTACAGAAGGGTGGGGAGTTTCAAGGTTAACACTGATTTCTTGTTGAAAACATTCACTTTCTGAATTGAAACCACTTGAATTCAGCACGAAACGGTTGTAAACAATGTAAATCAATATAAACACTTTAATGTGAAGCATTTACCTTAAATGCGTCCTTCCCCAATACGTGTAACTTTATAACCAAGCAGCCTGCGCTCTACGCACATCTGATACGAGCTTTTTTGTTTGGATTTTTGCTCGCGGTGCGTGCTAGTTAAGCGAACCGCCACCAGAGTGTATTAGAGAAGAGGGGGGGGGAAGGGGAGGAACACAACGTTAGTTCGTTGGAGGGGAGGAAAACTCCAGCAATTTTTACAACACACAAAATCAACCGATCTTTAAATAAAACAATATTTTACAACGCACAATAAGTAAGTCTTATTAATTATTCATCGAACGGTGATGAAAAGCTTTAACATTTTCGTTTTGAAAATCCTTTAAGGTTAAGAACAATGGGCTTCAATAAAAGATCGTCTTTGTGAATCTAACTTAATTGATTACTATTCAAATTGAATTCTTTGGAGAGGCAAAGAAACAGAAAAAGTTTAGAGTCTGAAAAAATTAATTAGTTTTGTGAACAATGGATGAAATAAGCAAAAAATCATTTATACCATTAGAATTAAAAGTTTCTTTTGCAGCTCGTTATCAGATTTACTGTATGAAAATCATGTCGGAAAATTTCTTTCATAAAACCTGTAACAAATGTTTACAAAGTTTTAAACACAAAAGTTTTGTCAGTGTATCCAAAGCTGTTTACCATTAGTGCAGAAAGATGCAAAATGAAACCATCACAAATAGGCCCCTCGTTTCGTATTTTACAGGTAATCTTTCAAATAATACGTTTCTATGATTAATAATGTTTTATTTTAAATACATAAATTATTTGACAAATAACTGATTTTTCTATGAACGAGTCATATAAACACAAATTTATTGAAGTAAATAAATTACTACTTACGTGCGCAAAGAAAAATTTTATTTTAGTTACTTTTTTTAAATTATTACAATGAATATAAATGAACCTATGCGTTCTGCCACATAACCTATAACATAAAATAAACTGTTTTAAGAAATCATGTGTTATCACTTATTTTAAGCCAAATGGGACGAAATAACTGTATTGCATATCGTGTCCCTTTTGTGAAAAGTGTTTCTCACATGACATATAGGCCTACAACTAAAATTAATTTGTTAAATTTAATTAATAAATATAATATTTGAAAAAACTAAATTAATACCAAGTCTCATCCATAACGAGTTTTAAAAAATATATCTGTCATAAGTTGGTGAATAAACGGTATTTTATTATCGATTGAAATTTGTAGGCCTACAAGATATAAATAAGGCGAGTGTAAATACCTAGCATCAGTTCAGTTGTAGTGTTAGAGAAATGTAAATATAACTCAAGTAATAAATTTTAAAATTTTATTAACTAAAGCATAATAAATTAAGTAACGTAATCACTTAATGCAGCTTTCGTTATGAACAAGTTAGTATAGGTCTATATCAGATCTTTACCTAACGTTGACGTATTCTAATACAATTTGTCTTAAACATAAATTCTAACGAACTAATAATCTACAAAACAAAAAACAAGCTAAAAGTAATAAAAAGAGAAGTTTGATAAAGTCATATCTTATTTCATAATTTAACCAAATATATATATATATATATATATATATATATATAGGCCCTATATATAGAGCTTACACACACACACACACACATATATATAGCTTACATATACACACATAACAACATAGGTTATTCAAATACAAGAATATTTATTAATTTATATTCAAAGCTTTTCGTTGGCAAACAGTACCAACATCATCAGGAATGAAAAATACAATAATTCAAGATATGGGCCTAAAACATACGTTAAATTAGAAATAGAATTGTTGCTAAATTTATACAAATTACCAAGTTTATTTTATTGCTGTAACATTATAGACATTGAATATAGTATCAAATTTAGAATGTATTTGTATTTGTTCTTTTATTAATTTGTTATTATTACTGTATTTATATTTTTCGAATGCTTCATATATGTTCATTCTTTATCCTTTATTAATTTCTTTTATAAGTTTCATATTTTCAATATTTGGAAATTGGTGCTTATTATTAATACAATGGTTTCCAAAATTTGATTTATATATTTCTGGATTTAATGTTATTTATATCTTTCTTTTAATTTTTCTTGGTTTGACCTATATAAGTTTTATTACAGTTTTCACATTCTAATATATAAACACCACCTTTTTCATGCATATTATTTGTTTTATTATTGTTATTTATTATGTTTATTTAAATTATTATGTTGTTTATTAAAAGTATTATAATTAAGTTTGTCAACATTTTTCTTTTTATAACCGTTTTCTAATGCAATTTCATAAATTATGTTTTTTCTCTTATTTTATTTTCTTCATTCATGGGTATTTTATGCATTCTATATAATAAGTTATATAAAGCAGCCATTTTCTGATTATATGGATGATTAGAATTATTTGGTATAATTTGGTTTGTTAAAGTTGGTTATATCATATATTCAAAGTTTTCATTTTTTCTTGGTATTGTTAAATCTAGAAAATTTATTTTATTATTTGTTTCAATTTCATAAGCAAATTTGATTTTATTGTTAATTTTATTTATTTTATCCAAAATATTTGTTAAATTTATATTATTATTGTTTGATATATACATTCCATCATCTACATAGCGAATCCAATAACCATTTTTATCATATATTTTTATAATTTCATTTATGTTATTATCTAATTGTTGTAAAAATATTTCAGATAATATATTTGATAATGGCGAGCACATAGCAAGACCATCTTCTTGTTTATAAATTTTGTCATTGTATGAAAAATAATTTTGATTTAATATTATTTTGAGTGTATTTAAAATTTCTAATGTTAATTTTTTTATCTTTCTCGTGTTCTAATTTAGATTTTATAATTTCGAGAGTTTCTTTTATAGGTAAGTTTGTATACATATTTTTTATTTTTAATGATATTAATTTTGTATTTTCATCAATTTTGATTGCATTTAGTTTTTCAATAAGATCAATAGAATTTATGATAGTATGATTATTATTTAGTTTTATTTTATCTTTAAGAATATTTACCATAATTTTTGATATTTTATAATACGGAGCATTTTTAAAATTTATTAATGGTCTTATTGGTTTATCTATTTTATGTAATTTCACAAGTCCATTCAATATTGGAATTTTCCGATTATCGTTTATATAGTTTCTAATATTATTTTTATTGAATAATTTATATGAAGATTTTACAATATTTTTTATTTTATTTTGAAATTTATTCGTAGAATCTTTATATATTTGACAAAATTGATTATCATTTCCATATTTTTCTGTTTTTGTTATGTGCTCATTTTTATCAATAATGACAATAGCATTACTTTTATCTGCCTTTACTGTAATAAGATTATTATTTTGTAATTTTTGTTTTAATTCTTTAATTTCAAAATATTTTTTCTTATGTGTTTTATTAACTGTATTATTTTTAATCATTTTTTTAATTTAATAGGCAGCTTCGATCCTGGTATTTTCTTGTACGCTTTTATTTAGTTTACTAATAGCTATTTCTGTATCTATTATAATATTATTAATAATATATATATATATATATATATATATATATATATATATATATATATATATATATATATATATTAAAACAACATAGGTTATTCAAATACAAGAATATTTATTAATTTATATCCAAAGCTTTTCGTTGGCAAAGCTTTTCCTATGATGATGATGTTAGTACTGTTTGCCAACGAAAAGCTTTGGATATAAATTAATAAATATTCTTGTATTTGAATAACCTATGTTGTTTTAAATTATTAAACAAGAAAACGTATTTTATATTTATATATATATATATACGAGGTTAATATATTACTATTGTAAATACTTTTATCCACCACTAAGTGCAATCATTTTACCTTGTGTGATGAAGCACCTTTCGGTCAGACTTTATATTGAATTTATTAATATATTGATAAATTTTGTAAAATGTTTTAGAAATATTTTATTAATAGGCCTACTGTCGATATTAACTTGAAAACTCTTTTCACATTAAAATTTACAAAATCACACCACATATTTCAGTTTACACGTACAATATACAGGTGTAAAAGTACCTGTAAAATTTATTAGGCGTTACGACTTCTCATTTGGAGTTAATTCAGTTCCTTCTATTAGTTCACACTATAGGCATTATATCCTATACAACATCAAGAGCACAGTGGTACAATATATTACAGAAAATATTGGAAAGAACCCCAATACCACAAAAATAATTAAAAATAACAAATAAAACAAGTTACTTAAAACTAGAGTGGTCTAGTTGTAACTTCTTGTGTGCTAGATTGTAATTTTGTAACAAGACCCTCTGATGATGATGACATGGTCATCGAAATGTACATAAGGGTTATTTCTTAAGTAACTTGTTTTATTTGTTTTTTTTAAATTTTTGTGGTATTGGGGTTCTTTCCAAAATTTTCATTGTAGTGCTATGTATGCCTATCTTGTTCAAATTTTAATCGTCAACAAAATATCTTTTACTCGTTAATTTAAGTTTAAATACATTTTTTTAAAATTTGTATTGGATGGCACTTGAAGTTAATACGGGTTTTTTCAAATATTAGACCTAATCATTAATTAAATTTAATAATGAATTAATTCTAGTTTTATATAAGAGAAAATCTTTACACAAATGGGGCAAGGTATGCTATATAGTAATTTCGTCAAATTTGGTTCAAAATAAGTGACAACAAATGATTCCATAAAACAGCTGATTTTGTGTTATAGGTTACGTGGTAGAGCATCTATCCTAACGCGTAGTTTTTGTTAATTTAATTATATTAATTGTAATTATTTAATAAAAAGTAACTGAGATAAAGTTTTTCTTTGTTGAACTAAGTTGGAATTTACTTTAAAAAGGTTTTATTTATATAAATTGTTGTTTTTTATTGAAAGTTTATTTTTAGACTACACTAGTCGTCTTCACATTTAGTTTGTTACAGTATCACTGAACTGTTTACCTCTACGAACCTGAAAGTTCTTACTAAACCAATACCAGAAAGCCTTAAAAATTAATTTGTGACGTGTTATGGTCATAAAAACGCCTCATTGGGAAAATTTTAAGCTTTTGAATTCCGAGAGTTCTGAAGTTTCTGAATTCAGGTAGTGTTTGAATGAAAACTAAATCCACTCGAACATATACAGTTAAAATTGTAGCATCCAGAAGAAACTATGTCAGAAGAGTTGATTGCTTTGAGAAAGTTAACATATTGGACATTTCATCTGTTGGGAATACTTTGCCAATATGTACTATGACTCAACCAATTTGTCGTTCCTTTCATAAGATAAACTATTTTTAATTATAAAAATTGTCAAATTACTGAACCGTTCCATGTTTTTTTCTACATCAGATAACTTATGAGTTCATGAATTTTGTAGTCCATTACGTTCGGTGAATCTTATTAATCACTTAAACAATAGTTTATGACTATCCTAACTTTAAATTTAGTAAATTTGTTGTAACTTATTGAGACAGAACGTTTTCGATCGCTATGTGCCGATCTTCACCAGTGCCTTCTCCGTTTCGGGTATGGGTATGTTGGTGTACATATTTGTTATGTCGAGTGATAGTAGTGTTGAATTGTGTGGTATGTTTGTCTTTTATTTTATTTATGAGGTTTGTTCTGTTTTTTATGTGTGTTTAAGTTTATGGATTGTGTGATTATTTTGTCCATGTATTTTGCTAATTTATGTGCGGGAGGGGCATTCTTGTAGTTGATGATGGCTCGAATCGGGACATTGGGTTTGTGAATTTTGGGAAGAGCGCGGAGGGTAGGTGCTTTAGGGTGGATTTGTTTTACGTGGGATTTTTTGTTTTTGTTGATAATGTATTTAGATGTATTAATTAGTTGTTTAATGGTTCTGTGATATTTCTCTGTTGGATCTGTATGTAGTTGTACTATATTATTAGGCCTATTTATTATGTAATCATTGATTTTGTCATTAGGCTGTTTGTATTAATAATTACTGTGTTTTTACCTTTGTCTGCTGTGGTGAGTGTGATGTTATAAAGTCGGGCTTTTTGTTTTATGTCTCAGAGAAGACACTGATGAAGAAAGGCACATAGCGATCGAAAACGTTCTGTCTCAGTAAGTTTTAACAAATTTAATAAATTTAAAGTTCGGATAGTCATAAACTATTGTTTAAGTGATTAATAAAATTATCTTATGAGGTTCTCTAGATTATTAACTATCGTGACGATGGTGTCGATATTTTAATTTTCCGGGTTGTTCTAAATATTATTTGTAAATTATTTTAGGTAAAAGTTGAGAAAATATTCCTGCTGAAGGTATTTTTCAAACGAACCCCCTCAAGTGTTTAATGCCGACACTTTCCATGGTATTAACATACGAGCTATAACTTCGATGTTAATATTTAACTGATGGACAGTAATTTAATCATTAGTATTTAAATGACGTTTAGATTGTTACTTAAATTTTAAACATGAAAAACAAAAAATATAGGCCTATATAAAGAATAGTTTGTCGTAATGGACACACTACCTGTGGCATTGCGTGCACAACCATGTAGAAGAATAAGTTATTTCATACAAGTTAAAAAAAGAAAGAAATTTATTAAAGGCTATATTAAAATAAAAACTTATTAAAGGAGAGTAAAATTTAATAAAAAATCCTGCAGCGATTGGTTGACTGTTTAATCGATTCAAATCATATTCATTTTCACCATGGCACACAGCCTTTACATACTTTACACAAAATTGAAAAGTTGTAATTACAATCAAATATTAAAATGTTTAAATATGATTCTAATCATTTTTAAAGGACCTAATATAATTCCTGAGAACAACCCACTTAGTGTCACTTTACAAGATTTGAATAGTCATAATTTCAATCAAACAATGAATTGCATAACTATGATTCAGGTAGGCCTAATATTTAAAGGACCTAGTATAAATCCTCAGGGTATAACCACAGTGTCACTTTGCTGAATTACGTAAATATGATTAGAGTAATTTTTAGAGGACCTAGTATAAATCCTCAGGGTATAACCACAGTGTCACTTTGCAGAATTACGTAAATATGATTAGAGTAATTTTTAAAGGACCTAGTATAAATCCTCAGGGTATAACCACAGTGTCACTTTGCTGAATTACGTAAATATGATTAGAGTAATTTTTAGAGGACCTAGTATAAATCCTCAGGGTATAACCACAGTGTCACTTTGCAGAATTACGTAAATATGATTAGAGTAATTTTTAGAGGACCTAGTATAAATCCTCAGGGTATAACCACAGTGTCACTTTGCAGAATTACGTAAATATGATTAGAGTAATTTTTAAAGGACCTAGTATAAATCCTCAGGGTATAACCACAGTGTCACTTTGCAGAATTACGTAAATATGATTAGAGTAATTTTTAGAGGACCTAGTATAAATCCTCAGGGTATAACCACAGTGTCACTTTGCAGAATTACGTAAATATGATTAGAGTAATTTTTAAAGGACCTAGTATAAATCCTCAGGGTATAACCACAGTGTCACTTTGCAGAATTACGTAAATATGATTAGAGTAATTTTTAGAGGACCTAGTATAAATCCTCAGGGTATAACCACAGTGTCACTTTGCAGAATTACGTAAATATGATTAGAGTAATTTTTAAAGGACCTAGTATAAATCCTCAGGGTATAACCACAGTGTCACTTTGCAGAATTACGTAAATATGATTAGAGTAATTTTTAGAGGACCTAGTATAAATCCTCAGGGTATAACCACAGTGTCACTTTGCAGAATTACGTAAATATGATTAGAGTAATATTTAAAGGACCTAGTATAAATCCTCAGGGTATAACCACAGTGTCACTTTGCAGAATTACGTAAATATGATTAGAGTAATATTTAAAGGACCTAGTATAAATCCTCAGGGTATAACCACAGTGTCACTTTGCTGAATTACGTAAATATGATTAGAGTAATTTTTAAAGGACCTAGTATAAATCCTCAGGGTATAACCACAGTGTCACTTTGCTGAATTACGTAAATATGATTAGAGTAATTTTTAAAGGACCTACAGTAGTATAAATCCTCAGGGTATAACCACAGTGTCACTTTGCAGAATTACGTAAATATGATTAGAGTAATTTTTAATGCACCTAGTATAAATCCTCAGGGTATAACCACAGTGTCACTTTGCAGAATTACGTAAATATGATTAGAGTAATTTTTAGAGGACCTAGTATAAATCCTCAGGGTATAACCACAGTGTCACTTTGCAGAATTACGTAAATATGATTAGAGTAATTTTTAATGCACCTAGTATAAATCCTCAGGGTATAACCACAGTGTCACTTTGCAGAATTACGTAAATATGATTAGAGTAATTTTTAGAGGACCTAGTATAAATCCTCAGGGTATAACCACAGTGTCACTTTGCAGAATTACGTAAATATGATTAAAGTAATTTTTAGAGGACCTAGTATAAATCCTCAGGGTATAACCACAGTGTCACTTTGCAGAATTACGTAAATATGATTAGAGTAATTTTTAATGCACCTAGTATAAATCCTCAGGGTATAACCACAGTGTCACTTTGCAGAATTACGTAAATATGATTAGAGTAATTTTTAGAGGACCTAGTATAGATCCTCAGGGTATAACCACAGTGTCGCTTTGCAGAATTACGTAAATATGATTAGAGTAATTTTTAATGCACCTAGTATAAATCCTCAGGGTATAACCACACTGTCACTTTGCAGAATTACGTAAATATGATTAGAGTAATTTTTAAAGGACCTACAGTAGTATAAATCCTCAGGGTATAACCACAGTGCCACTTTGCAGAATTACGTAAATATGATTCGAGTAATATTTAAAGGATCTCGTATAAATCCTTAGGGTATAACCACACTGTCACTTTGCAGAATTACGTAAATATGATTAGAGTAATTTTTAATGCACCTAGTATAAATCCTCAGGGTATAACCACAGTGTCACTTTGCAGAATTACGTAAATATGATAAGAGTAATTTTTAGAGGACCTAGTATAAATCCTCAGGGTATAACCACAGTGTCACTTTGCAGAATTACGTAAATATGATTAAAGTAATTTTTAGAGGACCTAGTATAAATCCTCAGGGTATAACCACAGTGTCACTTTGCAGAATTACGTAAATATGATTAGAGTAATTTTTAATGCACCTAGTATAAATCCTCAGGGTATAACCACAGTGTCACTTTGCAGAATTACGTAAATATGATTAGAGTAATTTTTAGAGGACCTAGTATAAATCCTCAGGGTATAACCACAGTGTCACTTTGCAGAATTACGTAAATATGATTAGAGTAATTTTTAATGCACCTAGTATAAATCCTCAGGGTATAACCACACTGTCACTTTGCAGAATTACGTAAATATGATTAGAGTAATTTTTAAAGGACCTACAGTAGTATAAATCCTCAGGGTATAACCACAGTGCCACTTTGCAGAATTACGTAAATATGATTCGAGTAATATTTAAAGGATCTCGTATAAATCCTCAGGGTATAACCACACTGTCACTTTGCAGAATTACGTAAATATGATTAGAGTAATTTTTAATGCACCTAGTATAAATCCTCAGGGTATAACCACAGTGTCACTTTGCAGAATTACGTAAATATGATTCGAGTAATATTTAAAGGATCTCGTATAAATCCTCAGGGTATAACCACACTGTCACTTTGCAGAATTACGTAAATATGATTAGAGTAAATTTTAAAGGACCTACAGTAGTATAAATCCTCAGGGTATAACCACAGTGCCACTTTGCAGAATTACGTAAATATGATTCGAGTAATATTTAAAGGATCTCGTATAAATCCTCAGGGTATAACCACAGTGTCACTTTGCAGAATTACGTAAATATGATTAGAGTAATTTTTAATGCACCTAGTATAAATCCTCAGGGTATAACCACAGTGTCACTTTGCTGAATTACGTAAATATGATTAGCGTAATTTTTAATGCACCTAGTATAAATCCTCAGGGTATAACCACAGTGTCACTTTGCAGAATTACGTAAATATGATTAGCGTAATTTTTAATGCACCAAGTATAAATCCTCAGGGTATAACCACAGTGTCACTTTGCTGAATTACGTAAATATGATTAGAGTAATTTTTAAAGGACCTACAGTAGTATAAATCCTCAGGGTATAACCACAGTGTCACTTTGCTGAATTACGTAAATATGATTAGAGTAATTTTTAATGCAACCTAGTATAAATCCTCAGGGTATAACCACAGTGTCACTTTGCAGAATTACGTAAATATGATTAGAGTAATTTTTAATGCACCTAGTATAAATCCTCAGGGTATAACCACAGTGTCACTTTGCAGAATTACGTAAATATGATTAGAGTAATTTTTAGAGGACCTAGTATAAATCCTCAGGGTATAACCACAGTGTCACTTTGCAGAATTACGTAAATATGATTAGAGTAATTTTTAATGCACCTAGTATAAATCCTCAGGGTATAACCACAGTGTCACTTTGCAGAATTACGTAAATATGATTAGAGTAATTTTTAGAGGACCTAGTATAAATCCTCAGGGTATAACCACAGTGTCACTTTGCAGAATTACGTAAATATGATTAGAGTAATTTTTAGAGGACCTAGTAAAAATCCACAGGGTATAACCACAGTGTCACTTTGCAGAATTACGTAAATATGATTCGAGTAATTTTTAAAGGACCTAGTATAAATCTTTAGGGTTAACCACAGTGTCACTTTGCAGAATTACGTAAATATGATTAGAGTAATTATTAGAGGACCTAGTATAAATCCTCAGGGTATAACCACAGTGTCACTTTGCAGAATTACGTAAATATGATTAGAGTAATATTTAAAGGACCTAGTATAAATCCTCAGGGTATAACCACAGTGTCACTTTGCAGAATTACGTAAATATGATTCGAGTAATTTTTAGAGGACCTAGTATAAATCCTCAGGGTATAACCAAAATGTCACTTTGCAGAATTACGTAAATATGATTAGAGTAATTTTTAGAGGACCTAGTATAAATCCTCAGGGTATAACCACAGTGTCACTTTGCAGAATTACGTAAATATGATTAGAGTAATTTTTAAAGCACCTAGTATAAATCCTCAGGGTATAACCACAGTGTCACTTTGCAGAATTACGTAAATATGATTAGAGTAATATTTAAAGGACCTAGTATAAATCCTCAGGGTATAACCACAGTGCCACTTTGCAGAATTACGTAAATATGATTAGAGTAATATTTAAAGGACCTAGTATAAATCCTCAGGGTATAACCACAGTGCCACTTTGCAGAATTACGTAAATATGATTAGAGTAATATTTAAAGGACCTAGTATAAATCCTCAGGGTATAACCACAGTGTCACTTTGCAGAATTACGTAAATATGATTAGAGTAATATTTAAAGGACCTAGTATAAATCCTCAGAGTATAACCACAGTGTCACTTTGCAGAATTACGTAAATATGATTAAAGTAATTTTTAGAGGACCTAGTATAAATCCTCAGGGTATAACCACAGTGTCACTTTGCAGAATTACGTAAATATGATTCGAGTAATTTTTAAACGACCTAGTATAAATCTTTAGGGTTAACCACAGTGTCACTTTGCAGAATTACGTAAATATGATTAGAGTAATTTTTAGAGGACCTAGTATAAATCCTCACGGTATAACCACAGTGTCACTTTGCAGAATTACGTAAATATGATTAGAGTAATATTTAAAGGACCTAGTATAAATCCTCAGGGTATAACCACAGTGTCACTTTGCAGAATTACGTAAATATGATTAGAGTAATTTTTAGAGGACCTAGTATAAATCCTCAGGGTATAACCACAGTGTCACTTTGCAGAATTACGTAAATATGATTAGAGTAAAGGACCTAGTATATTTAAAGGACCTAGTATAAATCCTCAGGGTATAACCACAGTGTCACTTTGCAGAATTACGTAAATATGATTAGAGTAATATTTAAAGTTCGTAGTATAAATCCTCAGGGTATAACCACAGTGTCACTTTGCAGAATTACAAAAATATAATTAGAGTAATTTTTAAAGGACCTAGTATAAATCCTCAGGGTATAACCACAGTGTCACTTTGCAGAATTACGTAAATATAATTAGAGTAATTTTTAAAGGACCTAGTATAAATCCTCAGGGTATAACCACAGTGTCACTTTGCAGAATTACGTAAATATGATTAGAGTAATTTTTAGAGGACCTAGTATAAATCCTCAGAGTATAACCACAGTGTCACTTTGCAGAATTACGTAAATATGATTAGAGTAATTTTTAAAGGACCTAGTATAAATCCTCAGGGTATAACCAAAATGTCACTTTGCAGAATTACGTAAATATGATTAGAGTAATTTTTAAAGCACCTAGTATAAATCCTCAGGGTATAACCACAGTGTCACTTTGCAGAATTACGTAAATATGATTAGAGTAATTTTTAGAGGACCTAGTATAAATCCTCAGGGTATAACCACAGTGTCACTTTGCAGAATTACGTAAATATGATTAGAGTAAAGGACCTAGTATATTTAAAGGACCTAGTATAAATCCTCAGGGTATAACCACAGTGTCACCTTGCAGAATTACGTAAATATGATTAGAGTAATATTTAAAGTTCCTAGTATAAATCCTCAGGGTATAACCACAGTGTCACTTTGCAGAATTACAAAAATATAATTAGAGTAATTTTTAAAGGACCTAGTATAAATCCTCAGGGTATAACCACAGTGTCACTTTGCAGAATTACGTAAATATAATTAGAGTAATTTTTAAAGGATCTAGTATAAATCCTCAGGGTATAACCACAGTGTCACTTTGCAGAATTACGTAAATATGATTAGAGTAATTTTTAGAGGACCTAGTATAAATCCTCAGAGTATAACCACAGTGTCACTTTGCAGAATTACGTAAATATGATTAGAGTAATTTTTAAAGGACCTAGTATAAATCCTCAGGGTATAACCACAGTGTCACTTTGCAGAATTACGTAAATATGATTAGAGTAATATTTAAAGGACCTAGTATAAATCCTCAGGGTATAACCACAGTGTCACTTTGCAGAATTACGTAAATATGATTAGAGTAATATTTAAAGTTCCTAGTATAAATCCTCAGGGTATAACTACAGTGTCACTTTGCAGAATTACAAAAATATAATTAGAGTAATTTTTAAAGGACCTAGTATAAATCCTCAGGGTATAACCACAGTGTCACTTTGCAGAATTACGTAAATATAATTAGAGTAATTTTTAAAGGACCTAGTATAAATCCTCAGGGTATAACCACAGTGTCACTTTGCAGAATTACGTAAATATGATTAGAGTAATTTTTAGAGGACCTAGTATAAATCCTCAGAGTATAACCACAGTGTCACTTTGCAGAATTACGTAAATATGATTAGAGTAATTTTTAAAGGACCTAGTATAAATCCTCAGAGTATAACCACAGTGTCACTTTGCAGAATTACGTAAATATGATTAGAGTAATTTTTAGAGGACCTAGTATAAATCCTCAGGGTATAACCACAGTGTCACTTTGCAGAATTACGTAAATATGATTGGAGTAATATTTAAAGGGCCTAGTATAAATCCTCAGGGTATAACCACAGTGTCACTTTGCAGAATTACGTAAATATGATTAGAGTAATTTTTAGAGGACCTAGTATAAATCCTCAAACTCCGCTACGCCGGTCCCAAGCCCGGGGCCTCATCTTACGATGAGGAAGGAGGAGGGATAGAGGAGTAACACCTCTCTAAAAAACCTTGGTTTAGCTGGCCCGGCTGATAGTACCTCGTGAGGGCTCCTTGTACAGGGTTACAGTACTAGGGGAAGGCACCCCGAAAACAAACCAAAGATGGAAGTTGTAGATGAAACCAAACCTACGGTGCAGGGGGTCGGATCCCCAGTACCGGCGACCGTCGGGAGTGAGCAAGCAGGCTCCGGGTCGTCGTCAGCCAGCGCCTGCAAGAAACATACCTCGGGGATGGAACACTTGGTCCCCGTGGATGAAAATGTGACAAGTGGGGGGGAAAGAGATCCTTTCTCTAGGAGCTGCAGGGTTCAGAGGACACCACCGTCAGCTCCCAAACCACCTGAAATTAGGAGAAGCGACCCAAAGATTGGCAGGAAAAAAAGTGGTGCCTCTCCATTGGTTACGCAAGGGAGAAAAAATGGAAGTGCGGGAACTGGAACACCGGGTAACGCAATAGCAGAAAGCTCTCAGCAGATATCTCCTCAAGAGAAGCAGCTGCAAAAAATTGCCCGAGAGGAAGCAGAGCACTTCAAAAAATGCCGAGCCGTACTAAGCAAAATGAAGGCTGCTATAGGCAGACAAAAAAACGTCAGCATTGACATTAAATCTGGAATTATGGAGCTCGAAGATCTAGTAGACGGGCTAAGCTACTTAAAGAGATCACGGGAGAGGGCTGAATTCTTCCTAAAAGAAGAAGAGGCACAAAATGATAATTCTCCACACACAGGGGAAGGAAAGAAAAGAGTGGCTTCGAGTCCCCTTCAACAGGGCCTAGGGAAAAAACACAGAGAAGGAGTAAGACAAGAAGATGGCCCCTCGAGAGTAGATGGCACAAGGCCTAAGAACTCTACAGAGTCCACCCCCATCACAAGGGCTACTAATGAGAATCCTTCTTCTCATAAAGAGAATGAGAATGGCGGCCAGTGGACGGTAGTTCAAACCCGCAAACACGTTGCAGCTAGAAGGCAGAATCAGTTGGAACTGGACATGGAATCCAATCTAATGACTCCAGGTCAAATAAGAAGGAAGAAAGTAAGAAATAAACCACGCTCAGAGGCATTACTTATTAAGCCTGTCAGTGGGAAATCTTTTGCAGATGTTTTACGCGTCTTCCACGACAAGGTAAAGCCTGAGGACTTAAATGCGGGCATAAAATCCATAAGGAAAACGAGAGCAGGGGATGTCCTCTTTGAGATGTCTGGCAGGGCGGAAAATATCGATGAATTCAACAAAACTATAACAGATGCAATTGGGGAAGTAGAGAATATACAACACCTAGTCCCGAAGGTAACAATAGAGATTAGAGACCTAGACTCAATGACAGAAGAGAAGGACGTAAAGGAAGCCCTCGCTCGTAATTTACTAAATAGCAATGACGAACGCAAGATTTACGTAACAGCAGCAAATGATAGAGGGCAGAAGATGGCTATTGTTGTTTTAAGCGAGGCAGAATCAGGCATTCTTTTAAAGAATAATAGGATTAAAATTGGCTATGTCAGCTGTAGAATCAGGTTGAGGATTGAGGTAACACGTTGCTGGAAGTGTCTCGGCTATGGGCATAAGACTGGAAAATGCAACGGACCTGATAGGCAAGGTTTATGTTTTAAATGTGGCAACAGCGAACATCAGGTCAAAGACTGTCAGCAGGAACCTTATTGCATGCTGTGCGCGGATATGAATCTGGATGTGGACAAGACAAAACACGTCTCCGGATCTGGGAAATGTATAGTGTTCCGCCAAGCGTTGGAAGCCGAAAAACTAAAAAAGAATGGCTAGACGGATTATCCAAGGAAATCTGGGCAGAGGGAGACTGGCTAATGATCTTCTTTCGCAACTTCGATTGGAACATAAGGCTGACATTATAATAATAAGTGAGCAGTATAAGGACTTGGCATCACCTACGTGGTTTTCGGACAGCTTGGGAACCGCAGCTATTTGGATACCTGAAGGGAATCTTGCCATTGATAGTCATGGCTCTGGTAACGGCTATGTATGGGTTAAAAGCAACAATGTTACATACGTCAGCGTGTACCTAACTCCCAATGAGTCCATCGGAGACTTCCGCCAAAAGATGGACCAGCTAGAGGACGGACTACAGGCAATGGAAGGTAACATCATTGTTGGAGGAGATTTCAACGCGAGGGCTACAGAATGGGGGGCAGATATAACTAACTCTAGAGGCAAACGCGTGACCGAAATGGCATCAAGACTGGGACTCGTCATCCTTAACACAGGTAACACGACTACCTTCCGGCGACCAGGATATAGAGGTAGTATTATCGATATTACCTTAGCTTCAGAGACTTTAGTCCCTAGAATTCAGGACTGGGTAGTTATGGAGGACTACACGGCGAGCTATCACCAGTATATCTCAATCAGCATCAACCCTGAGAAATCAAAGAGACGGCTGAAAACACTGAGAAGAAGCAGGTGGAATGTCGCCCGTATGGACCAGGACAGATTCTCGGAAGTCCTGCAGGGTTCCCAATTGGATGCCATGGAAATGGGTCAAACAACAAAAAGGCACAGGCACGCTGAAGCTGTAGTAGACGCAACAATGAACATCATTCAAAGAGCCTGCAAGGTGGCTATCCCACAAAAGCGATTCCCTACAGGAAATAGAAATCCAGTATATTGGTGGACTGAGGAGATAGCTATATTAAGGAGAAAGTGTCTTAGAACGAGACGCTTAGCTCAACGAGCAAGGCGAAGGGGACAGGGTGTGGCCTATGAAGAGACACTGGAATGCAAGACGGCAAAGAGTGAACTCCGTAGAGCAATTAGAGAGAGCCAAAGGCGATGCTGGGAGGACCTTCGGGAAGATCTAAATAGTGACCCCTGGGGCCTGGGATATAAGCTGGTAATGAAAAAGCTAAATTCATTCACTCCAAGAGGACCTTTGAATGCGGCACAGATGAAAACTATAGTAGATGGTTTGTTCCCTTCTCACCCTGTCGGTCAGATTTTAAAGAGGAAAACCGGAGGGAAAGATTTCCCGCTCTTCACAGAGAAAGAACTATGGACAGCAGCCAACTCCCTCCAAAATAACAAGGCTCCGGGACCGGATGGAATCCCTTCGGAGGTCCTTAAAGCCGTAGTGAGAACTCACCCGCACGTATTACTCAACATGTACAACCACTGCCTGAAAACTGGCGTATTTAGTGCCCGTTGGAAGGTAGCAAGATTGGTCCTGATTAACAAAGGCAAGGGGAACTTAGATTCTCCGTCTTCATACAGACCGCTGTGCATGTTGGATGCGGCTGGAAAATTGCTAGAAAAACTTATTAGGCCACGGCTGCTTTCGGCCTTCCGCGATGCAGGGGATCTTTCTGAGAGACAGTTTGGCTTTAGGAAGGGCAAGTCAACTATTGATGCTATTAGAACCGTAGTTGATGCTGCTAAAATAGTCGAGGTAGGTAACCACTTTTCAAGACCTGTGTGCCTTCTGGTTACCCTAGACGTACGTAATGCCTTCAACACAGCGAGATGGAAAGACATACTGTATGCCCTGGAGAAGACATTCGCTCTGCCTGAGTACCTCCTACGGATAGTACGAGACTACCTTAACAACCGGTATCTGATATACGAGACTTCAGATGGACCTAGAAGGAAGAGAGTAACAGCAGGAGCAGCTCAAGGCTCCATTCTTGGCCCGGACCTCTGGAATGCAAATTACGACAGCATTTTGCGTATAACAATGCCAGATGGAACTTTCCTGGTGGGATACGCAGACGACATTGCTGCGATCATTATAGCGAGAAACCAAGAGTTCGCCCAATTGCGACTGGCCCAAGTAATGCGTCGTGTTAACAGCTGGATGATGGAGCATGGTCTACGCTTGGCTCTGGAAAAAACTGAGATTCTTCTGATATCCAAGAGACACCTTACTCCTAGCCCTGAGATGCTTGTGGGAGAGGAAAAAATAGCGGTTAAAAATGCCATTAGGTACTTAGGTATCATGATTGATAGGAAGCTGAGCTTTCAAAATCATGTTAAATGCGCAGCTGAGAAAGCGATCAGAATCACAACAGCTATGAGTAGGCTTCTGGCTAATGTTAGGGGCCCTACACAGAGCAGACGCCGTCTTCTGATATCCGTGGCGCAATCTATAATGCTGTACGGAGCGGAAATTTGGGCAGGTGCCCTCAAAACCGAGAGGAATAGAAGATGGATGGCCTCAGTGCAGAGAAAAGGGGCACTAAGAGTGGCGTGTTCTTATCGAACGGTCTCGGAATCGGCCGCTCTAGTAGTGGCGGGAATAATTCCTATTGATCTGCTGGCACTAGAAAAGAAGACCATTGCGGAGCGACGAAAAAATACGGACGATAGGGAAAACCAAAAGGAAGCGAGAAGAACGACGATGACCAAGTGGCAGGAAAGATGGTCTGCAGACCCCACCGGAAGATGGACAGCCAGACTAATCAAAAACCTATCCAGTTGGACTAACAGGCAGCATGGAGAGGTAAACTTCTACACTACACAGTTCTTGACAGGACACGGTTGCTTTCGGACCTATTTATATAAAATGGGAAAGGTGAACAATCCAAATTGCTCCCATTGTGGGGAAGGGTCACCCGATAACCCCGAACACACCTTCTTTGTGTGCAGAAGATGGCAATCTGAGAGAACAACGCTGGAAAGCAACGTCGGGCCAATAGACCCGGACAACATAGTGGGCAAGATGCTGTGGAGTGCATCCAACTGGATGGAGATAGCGACATATATCGAGAGCATACTACGGAGTAAAATGAGACAAGAAGATGGTCGAGGTCAAGATCAGTGATCAGGCCAAATACACTCATTTTCAGAAATAGAAACCACTGGGGTTAATAAAGGGCCCTCTGACCAGGAAGAATGCTAATACAGTGATACCCTGGTCAGATCTACAAAGGGCCGGAAAGGAGGAAGGGTTTAGTGGGTATTCGCCAGGAGTCCCACACACCAGGTCTGTCAGGGCAGACTTGATGGTGCGTAAATGCATTCCAACCTCCAAAAAAAAAAAAAAAAAAAAAAAAAAAAAAAAAAAAAAAAAAATTTATTCCTCAGGGTATAACCACAGTGTCACTTTGCTGAATTACGTAAATATGATTCGAGTAATTTTTAGAGGACCTAGTATAAATCCTCAGGGTATAACCACAGTGTCACTTTGCTGAATTACGTAAATATGATTCGAGTAATTTTTAAAGGACCTAGTATAAATCCTCAGGGTATAACCACAGTGTCACTTTGCAGAATTACGTAAATATGATTCGAGTAATTTTTAAAGGACCTAGTATAAATCCTCAGGGTATAACCACAGTGTCACTTTGCAGAATTACGTAAATATGATTAGAGTAATTTTTAAAGGACCTAGTATAAATCCTCAGAGTATAACCACAGTGTCACTTTGCAGAATTACGTAAATATGATTAGAGTAATTTTTAGAGGACCTAGTATAAATCCTCAGGGTATAACCACAGTGTCACTTTGCAGAATTACGTAAATATGATTGGAGTAATATTTAAAGGGCCTAGTATAAATCCTCACGGTATAACCACAGTGTCACTTTGCTGAATTACGTAAATATGATTCGAGTAATTTTTAGAGGACCTAGTATAAATCCTCAGGGTATAACCACAGTGTCACTTTGCTGAATTACGTAAATATGATTCGAGTAATTTTTAAAGGACCTAGTATAAATCCTCAGGGTATAACCACAGTGTCACTTTGCAGAATTACGTAAATATGATTAGAGTAATTTTTAAAGGACCTAGTATAAATCCTCAGAGTATAACCACAGTGTCACTTTGCAGAATTACGTAAATATGATTAGAGTAATTTTTAGAGGACCTAGTATAAATCCTCAGGGTATAACCACAGTGTCACTTTGCAGAATTACGTAAATATGATTGGAGTAATATTTAAAGGGCCTAGTATAAATCCTCACGGTATAACCACAGTGTCACTTTGCAGAATTACGTAAATATGATTAGAGTAATTTTTAGAGGACCTAGTATAAATCCTCAGGGTATAACCACAGTGTCACTTTGCAGAATTACGTAAATATGATTAGAGTAATTTTTAAAGGACCAAGTATAAATCCTCAGGGTATAACCACAGTGTCACTTTGCAGAATTACGTAAATATGATTAGAGTAATTTTTAAAGGACCTAGTATAAATCCTCAGAGTATAACCACAGTGTCACTTTGCAGAATTACGTAAATATGATTAGAGTAATTTTTAAAGGACCTAGTATATTTCCTCACAGAATTAACACTCAGAGTCACTCTACACAGATTAGGAAAGTTGTTTATGAACAACTGGTGATAAAGACCTAGTTTACAAACCTCATTAGGGAATTAACATTTAGTGTTACTTTAACATTTAGTGTTACTTTACAAGATTTTATTGGTCGTAATTCCAATCGAATACTAAATCACATCAATATGAATCTAGCCATTTTTAAAAGACGTAGTATAAATCCTTAGGGTGACACTATTCACAGATTTGAATAGTCGTAATTACAATCAAACAATGAATCGCTTAAATATGATTCTATTCATTTTTATAGGTCTAATTTAATTCCTGAGGGTATAGCCCTTATAGTCACTTTACAAGATTTGAATCGTCTTAATTACAATCAAATAGTGAATCGCTTAAATATGATTCTATTCATTTTTATAGGCCTAATTTAATTCCTGAGGGTATAGCCCTTATAGTCACTTTACAAGATTTGAATAGTCGTAATTACAATCAAAGAGCGAATAGTTTAAATATGATTCTAGTCATTTTTATAGGCCTAATTTAATTCCTGAGGGTATAGCCCTTATAGTCACTTTACAAGATTTGAATAGTCGTAATTACAATCAAAGAGCGAATAGTTTAAATATGATTCTAGTCATTTTGATTAGACCTAATTTAATTCCTGAGGGTATAACCCTTATAGTCACTTTACAAGTTTTGAATAATCGTAATTATTTCGAATATTCAATTGCAATTGTTTGGTTCCTACAAAATGAAATAGTTTGTTTAATGGAATCAGTCAGTATTATTTATCTAACACGTGTTTTTTTCTCTTTGAGTATTAATTTCATTTACTATCTGATTTTTAAAATTTTTTAAATTTTTAAATGATTTAAGACATTCATATTTTCTATATGATTTTTTTATAAAACGTGTAGTTATTTATGTTTGCAAGGAATTTCTTTTTTTTCATTTATGTAAGTCTGTCCATAGCTAAAGGATCTACATTTTCATGGTTTTCTTTGCCAACATACTCCAAATGTGAAAATCCAAACGAGCGGACTTACGCAATATTTACGAAAGCAACCAGTTTTACCTTCGGAAATGCTCTTCTAGACATAATATTTATAATAAGGCCATAACTCTAAGATATGGTTTGAAGTTTATCCATAGGCCTATAGAGGTTTTCAAATGTAAGAAATAAAGTTGTCTATTGTTTTCACATGAAACTGCAGTGGGGTAAATTCTCAAAATATCATGAGTATTTCTTCTGTCACTGGGAGGAATGGACCATTGTTACAAGTACTCGTACCAGGGACAAGAGAAGCGTTACTGATGTAACAACTACTGCATTATCAGTAGTATTTATATCCTGTTTCTTTGCGACTGACGAATAATTAAATCAGGTAAACACTAAGTACCTGCACAAAACAATCGGGTAAACAAATTCACGTAATTGTTTCATCCTGTGAGCCTACAACTCAGTCTGCCGCTTGTCCTGCGTGCTTAAAGAAAATATTGTTAAGTTTGTCTAGACTTGTCACTTCTTACAACGTAACTGTTTCATCCTGTAGGCCTACAACTCTGTCTGCCGCTTGTCCTGTGGGCTTAAAGAAAATATTGTTAAGTTTGTCTAGACTTGTCACTTCTTACAACGTAACTGTTTCATCCTGTAGGCCTAAAACTCTGTCTGCCGCTTGTCCTGCAGGCTTAAAGAAAATATTGTTAAGTTTGTCTAGACTTGCCACTTCTTACAACGTAATTGTTTCATCCTGTAGGTCTACAACTCTGTCTGCCGCTTGTCCTGCGGGCTTAAAGAAAATATTGTTAAGTTTGTCTAGACTTGTCACTTCTTACAACGTAACTGTTTCATCCTGTAGGCCTACAACTCTGTCTGCCTCTCGCCCTGCGTGCTTAAAGAAAATATTGTTAAGTTTGTCTAGACTTGTCACTTCTTACAACGTAACTGTTTCATCCTGTAGGCCTACAACTCTGTCTGCCGCTTGCCCTGCGTGCTTAAAGAAAATATTGTTAAGTTTGTCTAGACTTGTCACTTCTTACAACGTAATTGTTTCATCCTGTAGGCCTACAACTCTGTCTGACGCTTGCCCTGCGTGCTTAAAGAAAATATTGTTAAGTTTGTCTAGACTTGTCACTTCTTACAACGTAATTGTTTCATCCTGTAGGCCTACAACTCTGTCTGCCGCTTGCCCTGCGTGCTTAAAGAAAATATTGTTAAGTTTGTCTAGACTTGTCACTTCTTACAACGTAATTGTTTCATCCTGTAGGCCTACAACTCTGTCTGCCGCTTGCCCTGCGTGCTTAAAGAAAATATTGTTAAGTTTGTCTAGACTTGTCACTTTTTACAACGTAACTGTTTCATCCTGTAGGCCTACAACTCTGTCTGCCGCTTGCCCTGCGTGCTTAAAGAAAATATTGTTAAGTTTGTCTAGACTTGTCACTTCTTACAACGTAACTGTTTCATCCTGTAGGCCTACAACTCTGTCTGCCGCTTGTCCTGTGGGCTTAAAGAAAATATTGTTAAGTTTGTCTAGACTTGTCACTTCTTACAACGTAACTGTTTCATCCTGTAGGCCTACAACTCTGTCTGCCGCTTGTCCTGCGTGCTTAAAGAAAATATTGTTAAGTTTGTCTAGACTTGTCACTTCTTACAACGTAACTGTTTCATCCTGTAGGCCTAAAACTCTGTCTGCCTCTCGCCCTGCGTGCATAAAGAAAATATTGTTAAGTTTGTCTAGACTTGTCACTTCTTACAACGTAACTGTTTCATCCTGTAGGCCTACAACTCTGTCTGCCTCTCGCCCTGCGTGCTTAAAGAACTTATTGTTAAGTTTGTCTAGACTTGTCACTTCTTACAACGTAAGTGTTTCATCCTGTAGGTCTACAACTCTGTCTGCCACTTGTCCTGCGGGCTTAAAGAAAATATTGTTAAGTTTTTCTAGACTTGTCACTTCTTACAACGTAACTGTTTCATCCTGTAGGCCTACAACTCTGTCTGCCTCTCGCCCTGCGTGCTTAAAGAAAATATTGTTAAGTTTGTCTAGACTTGTCACTTCTTACAAACGTAACTGTTTCATCCTGTAGGCCTACAACTCTGTCTGCCGCTTGTCCTGCGTGCTTAAAGAAAATATTGTTAAGTTTGTCTAGACTTGCCACTTCTTACAACGTAACTGTTTCATCCTGTAGGCCTACAACTCTGTCTGCCGCTTGTCCTGCGGGCTTAAAGAAAATATTGTTAAGTTTGTGTAGACTTGTCACTTCTTACAACGTAACTGTTTCATCCTGTAGGCCTACAACTCTGTCTGCCGCTTGTCCTGCGTGCTTAAAGAAAATATTGTTAAGTTTGTCTAGACTTGTCACTTCTTACAACATAATGTTTTATCAAATTATTTAAATTAAATGTCAAAAACTAATTATTTTTTAAGAGTAATAAATAGATATTCTACACAATATTGTGATCCAGAATAACGGAATGTTTGTAGATATCTTGTATCTCAGGCTTACCACACGTCCTTGTAAACAAAACTTAAAAACGTCCAAGGAACTATCCTAAGAGATGCCTCTGAGAAAGGTTACTGGGTAAACGAAGTCCACATTAGGTAAAAATAAAATATCGATAAACGTTTTTTTTTGTATTATTTATTATCATTCAACCACAGTTTATTTAAGATAATTCTAACGAGGCTCTATAGAATGAGGTTTTCTTCTTTTATTTATTTATACAAACTACAACAGTTTCCACATCATACGACTGGAACTATGCAGTTATACAAAACTACTTTTACTACTGCGTTGCAGATATCCACGGTAAACGTTTGTACAATCTCGGACTTCGGCCCAGCGTTTTATAGAATATATTAAACCGGCGGAATATTTTTAAAATGCACATACGTTTTTTCTGTGTTTGTAAGGCGATAAACCAGAATGACTATTATCGTTCACGAGGAATATATAAGGAATTGCAACATGTGGAAGTCTTTTATTAGAAATATAATCACGAATCAACGGTTATTTACTTCATTTGAGTTGCGGATCGAGAAACATATTTGGGGGGAGGGGGAGAAGTTTACTCCACCTGGGAAATATTTTGGAAATAGGGTAGCTGTAGTTAAAAACTCTAGGCGTCTTATAGGGCTACTCTGTGTCATTGCACAGTCATTAACCAGTTCACCATAGGCCCTATATATACAACACAAATACACTGAGGGAAGGCGTATTTATTAATGATTATAGTGCGGTATTATTAGATTGATTAATGTGGGTTTGTTAATATATTCTACTAATTATTAAGTAGATTTAAATCAGGGACCAACTCAAACATCGGAAATGGTAATTTATTTTACATTTATAGTGCTATTTTATAGTTTAAAAATCTTCACTTTTACATATTTGGGCGAGGGGGCTAGAGCCCCAAAATCCCCATTAAATCCGACACTGCGCGCAGTGGAATACATGAAGTCGAAAGTGGCTAAAATATTACCCTTTTTTGCTTTTATTTCAATTGTCTAATTTTGTTATAGGCCTACTAATTGATTAAATCTACTTATATTTAAACAAGGAACGTAATGCGCATTATACTACAAGTAAGTTTTCTATGTTTACATTATATATCTTTTTTTACATATTTTACAAAAAATTACTTTACGTACATAACACATAGTAAACAATTGTTGCCTAGTAAATTACTATGAATTTTTTCTCAGATTCTTCTGAGTTTAGATCTTTTCCATTTTCGTAGTTACCCTTTTCATATTTATCTTCTTTTAAATAGGCCTACGAAATGCTTGTGTCAGGTAGAAACATTTGCCGGGCCTCCCTACTAAATTGGTTTCCCCCCAACATTTCTTGCATGAGCAGCTAATAAAAGGGTCTACTTGTAAGCAGTCTATTTAGAACATCTCTATTTCTCACCTCTCTGTTGAATTTTCTAGAATACAAATGCTTATTCATAGCTTCCTAAGCTTCTTCTGAGAGTTGGCCAATGGGGAGAATGCTTGTTAGCATTACGGATCATCATTGCGCTAAAACTTTATCCATGGATTTCGTCATTGGTGGTCTACTGTAAAGACTGACGTAAAGTCTCAATCTGAAACCCACTTGAAATTACTTTCAGAATTACTTTCATCTTTTTATCAAATCTATATTTACTACAGTGATTTGAGAGGCAGTGTCTCTGGATTCGAAAAAAATCGCCTTGAAGTGATGCCACCATTGGTATATCCAAAGCCCTGCTTTGAAACATCGACAAGTAGTGCTAATTAGTTTTTTAATGTTTCTTGAATTTTTGTTTTAGTTAGAGAAACAATCATTTTATTTTACTTCTTGCTCACCGCATTTTTATAAGGACCTTATGGACAAGTGAAACAAGGACTCAAAATATCTAATTCTGGTATGCAAAATGGATATAGGCCCTGCCAAACTTCATGGTATATGGTTCAGTCTGTATCAAGAAATCTTTAGATGTTAATCCACAAATGTAACACCTGATAGCCGGGGTAATATCAGTTTTAGCAATGCGGACTTTACCATCTACCGTTTTAAGTAAAATTGTGTGTTTAATTTTTATTACACCACCATCATTACACGGTACCGGTCTTTTTATTTAATTTCGAGCTTGCCAACTATGGTTCTGTCAGGACATTCTAGTAAAGTGCTCGTCTTGTAGAATTCCTTTCCACTTCCAAAACCTAAAAGAGATAACAAAACTAGTAAGCCAGTAAGACTTAAATAAAAAGCTCCACCACACAGCACTACAATAAAGGCTTATGAAGAGAGAAAATTATATAAGCACACTTATATAAAGTAAATAATAATTAAATTCTTTTATAACTAATATTTATTTAATATTATATCAATATAAATAACTATTTACTAGTTTTTATAATATACATATAAAATGACTTTTATTTTTATATGCTATACTTTGTCATATAATTTTTGGAAAACATGGATGTGTGTGCGTGTTTTAGTTCTAGTAGAGCTTAGAGTTTATGTAGGAATTTTTGGAGTAGATAGTAGGCTGACAGACTTACCTAGTGGCCAATAGTCCAAAACTGCAATATCTAGGAAATAAATAAATAAGCACACATAAAAACATATCACACTATTGAAATATTTTGATCATACAATTATCTTTTTCAATACAAAAAGAAGAAGAAAAGATTGCAGTGAACCACTGATGCATATAAAAGATTATAGGCTCAAAGATTATAGGAGAAGATGAGAGTTGTCATACCAATGGTACACCAAATCTAGAGAGCCTTCTAACCTCAACATCAGATAAAACTCCTTTTACCTTCCCCCTAACCTCTACCCTTTTTAACAACTCCATTATTTACCTTCCTTTTGACAGACTATTAATATCTGGATTAAATGAATCAATATTTATACAAATAACATAGAATACTACAACATAAACTATAAATCTGTGCATCTGGGACATTTGGATATTTAATCTTTTATACGCATCTGTGGTTCACTTCAGTCTCTTCTTATTTGATTGAAAAAGATCATTGTATGATCGAAATATTTCAATAGTGTGATATGTTTTTATGTGTCTATTTATTTATTTCCACTAGGTAAATCTGTCAGTCTCCTATCTAGTCCAAAAATGCCTATACATTCATATATATGTTTGTATAGGAATCTTTGGACTATATATATATATATATATATATATATATATATATATATATATATATATATATATATATATATAAAACTTTGCAAAACTGTTTTCTTGTATACACTTATCACTTACACTTTAACGTACTTGAACAAAAATTTTACTTGGTATATAGATATATTGTAATTATTTCTTTTATTATAACAATATTATGAATGAATTCTTTAAAATGTATTATTTCAATAATTTCAATCAAGGTAGGTTAGTAACTTTTCTAATTTATTTTAAGATAAATAAATTTTCTAGAGCTTTCCTTTTTTTATAACAAGTTTAATGCATCATTTAAAAACACTTTCTTAACAATTATAAGTTTTATTAATAAATTACAAATTTTTTTCTTTTTTAAAGTTTTACAAATTTACTATAAGTTTCCTCTTTTATTACAAGTCTTATTATTCTAAATTGTATTTCTCTTTTGTGCAGCAACAATTTTTATTTAATTTAGCCTAAATTGATTTTCATTTTGGTTTAGCACAACCTCTCTTAATCTCGGGTTATCTGGTAGGTTTTAAATTTAGAATAATGAAATCTTATTTGGCACTCTAAAGTACAAGAACAAAAAAACTAAGCTATAAATGTTATAAACTATGTTACAAATTAATTTATTTCTAAGTAAAATTGTTCCTTAATATTCTCTCTAAATGTTTTCTTTTATAGTTTAATTTTATAATAAATTCACTGGTTTCTTTTCTTTTATAAATGTCTGATTGCAAAATTTCAAAATGTAGCAATGGATCTAGCCTAGATACTTAAGTGTTTTAGACTGCAGATTCCACTTTTCAGCCTTTTATCAAAATATTTAATATGATCTTTTTAAATAAATAGTTTTAATTAATTTTCTTGAAAGTATTTTGTAGTGTTAATTTAATTCGAGACTAACACTCCCGCACTAAGTTTGAATTCTTCAAATTTTATTGACCAATTCTGAAACACGTCTGTCTTGCTTGAGTAGGTGTGAAGAACTGAAGCCACGCTAGCTAAGCATTTCAAAATGGCTAAAACAAACTATTCCCCTTTTTTATTTGTTGTTACCGGCTTTACGGATACTGTACTCACTGCCTTTTGTACATTTCATGTTCTTAATAACTAGATTTTACTTTCTTTGCAGATAACTGCATTTAAATATTATATCTCCCGACGAAGTTTAAATTATCAGCTGTTCTGTTCACAATGCGCGCGCATCTTACTTAATACGCCAACCCGTTTTGGTCAACTTGTGTGCAATCTTAAAATGGTTTCACTTTTCTTAACACTTAAAGGCTTTTACTTTTATTTACATTGTTTTAGTGTTCTTTTTAAACTTTTACACATTAAATTGTTTCTATTATATTGTTTGTTTTACAGTGGTTATTGTTCTAAACTTGTGAATAAATATTACGATTTTGCCAATTTAGGTTATGTTTACATTTTTCTCTTTTTTCATAATTGGTTATTTTATGGTTTGAATTTACTTACATATTTATATTATATTATACATAGTGCCTTTCTTACTTGCTATTCCAAAATGTTACAATATATGTAATTAAAGTCCTCGAAAGTCAACTCTCATATATACCAAGAAAGATTCTTGTTTAAGTACGTCAAAGTATAAGTGATAAGTGAATACAAGAAAACAGTTGTGCAAACATATATATATATATATATATATATATATATATATATATATATATATATATATATATATATATATATACTGTATATATATATATAAATATCGCAATATGTATTTTTGTGTATTAATAAAGAACTAAGTCAAAATACAAATACAAGAATTATAATTGAATTTACAATTCAAAGCTTTTCGTTGGCTAACAGTACCAACAAGCAACAACATCAGCTGATGATGACTGTTAGCCAACGAAAAGCTTTGAATTGTAAATTCAATTATAATTCTTGTATTTGTATTTTGACTTAGTTCTTTATATATATATATGTATGTATGTACATGTATATAATCGGTATGTAATTACTATATATATGTATGTTTATGTGTGTGTATATATTATCATTAGATTCTATAAAACTTCAGTATATTATATATATTTTTCTATTTTAATTTAGAAGAGTTCAACTTGCCTGAACCTTGTTAGTCAATTTATCATTAAATGTACAACAAAATCTATACTTTAATTAAAAACTATATTATGCTGGCGTAGAAATATGTCTTTTTAAGTTTTATAACCACATTATGATTAATTTTAATTATTTGACACTTAGACTCGTTTATATAAACCTGCTTATGTATTTGTTTGATAAAATTATTCATGTACCACAATGCTTTCCTAATGCCCTCTTTTATTATTATATGTATTTCTTTATCCATTTCTTACAATATTAAAAAGAAGTGTTACATTGTTTAAAGCACAAGTGCAAGCGAGACTTTACATTGGCCAATTTTGCTGAAAAATCCTATTAATTTCAAACCCTTATAGGAAAATTCATGTAGTGAAACCTCAAAGTATTTTGTATATAAAACTTGAGTTTCCCTGAAACAGAGAAAAATATGCGTGTACAATATCCATAAAAACTTGAATGTGTATAAATATTTTTGATGATTGTTCCATATCTTTGAAAAAAACTTATGAAAAGACCTAAATGGCCTAGATACAGCTTATACACATGATAAAATTGCTGTAACAAGTGATGCAAGTCTTAAAAACTTACAAAAGACATTCAAATTTTCTTCTAAACAAACACCACTCTCTACATTGAAATTAGGATTGGTAAATGTTATCATCAAAATAAGTATCTTAAACTGAAGGTGGATGTAATAAATGCTAAAAATTCTTTTTTTTTGTTTGATGCAAAAGCAGCACTTCAAGCATTTTATGTCAAATAATCACTTTAAAAATTTCATAAATTTTATAATAAAATAAAAGTAGGATTTCATTAATTACTGTATGTACAATTTATATATACAAGATCTTTGAGTTTTTCTTATAAATTTCTGATCTCTTTTATGTCGTATTGATCTCAATAAGAAATCTTTCATACTTACTTTAAATCATAATTATTTGTTTGTTTCTCATTCTTCGTAATTTTCGAATGATCCTAATAAATGAGGTCTTGTGAGTGCGATCAATTGGTTTTTTATAATATATTTGTTTTTGTTTCTATTTCATATTGTCCGCTAAAGGTTATCAATTAGGTCTTAATATATCGTATGAGTTACTAAATGCTAGGTATCTTATTTTATTTAGTTATTTGTCTCAGTACTAGACAATTGTACTTCTTTTAATCTATTTAGCATAGATTTAAAAGGAGCAAGTCAATGTTCAATTGGCTATTTTGATGATTTGTGTATGAGATTGTTCGTAATTATCTTTCTTTATATATTTAAATGTCTGTTTTTGAGTAGGGTATTTGGGTAGCAGAAACTGGACTAATAGAATAAAAAAGCTCATGTTTCAGTAAATTTCATGAAAGTATATAACTTTGAGTTGCGCAAGTTGTGTAGAAGATAGTTTATCGTTTTAGTGTTTCTTACCTTACTAACTGTAAAAATACCCTTACTTAATATTTTGGATTTAGAAAACTTTAGAAGGATTGTGAAGGAAACTTTTCGTATTCTATATTCTTGTGTCTCATAGAAGTAAATAATAGGCTGAATATATGTATTGCCAATAACAGCATTTACAGAGTTTGTAGAGCATGTTTGCTTACTTAGCCCAGGGTCATGTGACTCTGATGGTCCAATGTCCATAATAAGTTGTTGCAACCAAGGTCCAAAATTGTTTATTAGTTAATATTGGTTTCATTTTCAGGCCTCCTAGTGCAGACAGCTGAGCTGCTCTTGATGGAATAGGTGAGGAGCATCGCAGGAGGATATGCTCCAGGGTCTTCTCTTCTATTCTACAGTTGGTGTAGGAAGGAGATTCATTTAAATTGAATTTGAAAAGGTAGGTATCAGTCACAATATGTCTGATCCTTGCTCGTGCTGCAAAGGCAGCTGTGGATCTTGGAACTTCTTGATACATCTCTAGGTCATTTGGTTCTTTTTGTATGGCATAGAGGTTTCTACCTTCGGTTTCTTCTCTCCAATGGTGGATCCATTTCCCTCTGACTGATGCTTTCCCAGCACTCAGACATTTCTTCAGGGAGTATTGTGGAAAGAAAACTAGGCCCATTTTTGCTGCTCGCTTGGTAATTGTATCCACTTTTTCATTGCCATTGATGTTGCAGTGTGAAGGGATCCACTGGAACTGTATTTCTTTCTCATCTTTGTTGAGTAAAGTTGCTATTTCTTTTAATCTGAAAGAGTAGCTTCCTGGTTCCTGTTTTTTCTATCATGAGCAATGGGTTTTGGAGTCAGCGAGTAAACAGAATTTCTCTGTCTGAAATGAAGGGAATTTACCAAGGCTGCATTTATTGTCAGCAACTCTGCATCGACACTGGAGGCTGCATTTATTGCCAGCAACTCTGCATCGACACTGGAGGACGCATTTATTGCCAGCAACTCTGCATCGACACTGGAGGACGCATTTATTGCCAGCAACTCTGCATCGACACTGGAGGCTGCATTTATTGCCAGCAACTCTGCATCGACACTGGAGGCTGCATTTATTGCCAGCAACTCTGCATCAACACTGGAGGCTGAATTTATTGCCAGCAACTCTGCATCGACACTGGAGGAAGCATTTATTGCCAGCAACTCTGCATCGACACTGGAGGACGCATTTATTGCCAGCAACTCTGCATCGACACTGGAGGCTGCATTTATTGCCAGCAACTCTGCATCGACACTGGAGGCGGCATTTATTGCCAGCAACTCTGCATCGACACTGGAGGCTGCATTTATTGCCAGCAACTCTGCATCGACACTGGAGAACGCATTTATTGCCAGCAACTCTGCATCGACACTGGAGGCTGCATTTATTGCCAGCAACTCTGCATCGACACTGGAGGCTGCATTTATTGCCAGCAACTCTGCATCGACACTGGAGGCTGCATTTATTGCCAGCAACTCTGCATCGACACTGGAGGACGCATATCCTGGTATATAAAATTCTTCTTTGGAGAAGTGGTTATAGTACCCCGCCCCTGACTCATCTTGGATTACGTCTACTGATCCATCGGTGTAGATTTGAATGGAGTCCGAGTACAGATTCAGAGTCATTTCCAATGACTCCTGATGAAGTACTTTTAGGTGGTCTTCTTTAGGTAGGTGAGAGGGCAGGTTTAGAGTTACCATAATTTTATTTTGCTTCAATGGGGGTTTGTGGCTGCAGACCAGAAATTCTTCTGGAGTAAATTGATATTGTGAGTGTATGGTTGAAATGTAGTTGTTCTTTTTAAAAAGTATAGTGGATGGGTTATGTGTAGCGAGAGGATTTTAAGATGCTTATTCCATGCTTGTTCCTCTAGTAGTAGATCTATGGGTTCTATTGGTAGTTCTATTTCCACTGCTGCAACTGGAGTGGTTTTGGGACAGCCTAGGAAAATTCTCAAGGCCGGTTGATAGAATTACTTGAAGTTTTTTAATATGTATTTCTGTTGCAGCTTCCCAGGCTTCACTGCAATAGGTCAGTTTCGTTCTTACAAAGGATAGATAAAATCTATTCAAGCTCATGGTGTCAGCGCCTCATTGTCGGCTGGCCACTACTTTGATCAAATTGAGAGGTTTGCTACAGCTTGAACAATTTTTTTATATGATTTGTCCATTTAAGCTTTTTATAAAGTAGTACTCCTAGCAGCTTAGGGCAGTGGTTGCGTTTAAGATTTATGTCATTTAGCTTTAGTTTGGGTATGTAGTCAGCTAGAGTATTCCTTCTTGTAAACATTGTACATTATGACTTTTCTGCGGAGATTTTTAGTGAACACGTTTACACCAGTTCGAGATTCGGTGCAGAGATATCTGCATTGCTTGGTTAGCTTTGTCTGGATCTTTATGTGAGGTGAAAAATGTTAGATCATCAGCACAAGTGACACACTTGACTTCTGGAGGTAGGTTGGATGCAATGTCATATATTACAATATTAAATAGTGTTGCATTTGCAACTGCTCCTTGAGGGGTTCTGTTTTCTACCTCAGCATATGTTGATTCCTGGCCATTGACCGATGTTTTAATTTTATGCCCCTCAAGAAATTCGTTAGATATCTTACCATGTTTTCCTTTATGCCAAGTTTATGACAAGTTTATGCATTTCAACAAGATAGTGGTGTGGAGTGTCCTGTCAAAAGCAGCTTCAAAGTCTAGGAGGACAGTTATGGTAAATTCCTTTTTCTCAAAGCCAGCGCAGAAGTTGTTTGTTAAGTTCATTATGTCTTCGTTGGGGGTGAGCTGGTTGGTCTTCGTCCTGCCCCTGGATAGCTGAGTTTATATGTTATGTTTATAATAAAACTGCTATAACACTCAATGAACAAAACGCCAGCAGTTGCTTCTGTAAAAGGAGTCCCATAATATGTCTTGTAATCAAGTAAACAATCCTTCTCAGGACGAGTTTCAAAATTGAAACAAAATCACCCATACAGACTGAAAGTAAATATATGATCCAAAAAAAGAACTAAGCATAACTAAGTCAGCTGGGCGATGAGAGTTGAAAGACTAGAGTTTCATATGTTAGGGAAGGCAGAAAAATATATTCAAATGAATAAACTTTAAATTGTCAGAAGAACATGCTTTCTTTCTGTTAGAGGAAATGATTTCTTGAAATCATGAAGGTATTATTTTGACAATCAAAAATAAATAGCTTGGATTTATCAATCATTTCAAAGATCAAGCTTCCCTTATTAAGACTTGTAATTGTTGAGTTGCTCATCTTGAGGTTTTATAATAACACTTATTGATCAATTTACTTGGTAAAAAAACACTACTTACTTTATTTTATATTCTTGAATTTTGTTCTCCATTACGTTCGGTGAATCTTATTAATCACTTAAACAATAGTTTATGACTATCCGAACTTTAAATTTAGTAAATTTGTTAAAACTTTAAACACAACATTTTCGATCGCTATGTGCTGATCTTCATCAGTGTCTTCTGCTTAAAGATGTTAGAAGCATTGACATTGACATTGTACAAAAAAAACACTAAAATTAACTCTACAGACAGGGAAAACAAATACATCACATTACCATACATAAACAAAACAACAAACAAAATAGCTTGCAAATTTCAAAAAATAAGATACAAAATAGCATACAAAACTAATAACAAGTTACAATACAAAATACAACACAACACCAACAACAAAGATAAACTACAAGCACCAGGCATATACAAACTAAACTGCAACAAATTCTATTTTGGACAAACAGGTCGCAGCTTTAAACAAAGAGCCGAGGAACACAAACAGAACACCAACTCAACATAAAAGAAACAGGACACAAATACACAGACATTTACAATAACCTAGAAATCTTGCACATCAACAAAAAAGGACCACATCTAAATACACTAGAACAATATGAAATTTACAGACACACTAAAACACAAAGTACAAACGTATTAAACGAACAAACACAATACAAATCACACATACTCTTTGATACTATTGAAAACCTACCTTTAAAACCGTCACCGCTTGACCCAACATCTCCAAACAGAAGACACTGATGAAGATCGGCAAATAGCAATCAAAAACGTTCTGTCTCAGTAGGTTTTATCAAATTTATGTTATATTTCTCACCAGACACAGACAAAGATTCTGCGTCTTTGTTGTGCTTATAGCATTGAACAAAGCATTGTCCAAGTGAAAAATGTGTCACTTAAGAAATATCAGTAAGTAAATTGATAAAAAAGAGTTTCTTTATCAATTAATCTTTTTGAGGCCTTAGAGGAACTGATATCTATGGCTTATTCTGGTTAAACCAAAGTTAATATCCTGCATTTAGCAAATCTTACAATGTCAGTGAAACATGGTTTACTCAATACTTATTCTTGAGCCTCATAGAGGAAGTGTTATCCTCATGGGTGTTTCTTTCCTTGATTGTAGGAATACTAATACTTCATGGCTTTAACAGTTTTTCGACTTTTTGTAGAGAGTGTTTTCTTTGTGTTTTATTTTTGTCATAATGTTATGACCATGATTAAGGCTGTTTCTTATTATGATATCATAGTTTCTAACTAGGCTTAATATATTGGGAATTAACAAATTTAACACTGCCTTGGGAAAAAGGTTTAATAATTTTCTATTTTTGTCTCAGCAAGACGCAATTATTTTCGAGCATGCCTCATTTGGCAAATATTGTACTAAATTTATAAAACCAAACATTTTAATAGTACAGGTACGAGCTGTTATTACTTCTCGGTCATGACTTCTTAGACCAGGCTCTTAACTTCTTGAACACTCGACCCGTAAATTTAAAATGTTGAAAAAAAAGGTATATAAATTGAAATGTGTTTACCTATCTATCTATCTATCTATCTATCTATATATATATATATATATATATATATATATATAACGCGGGAGACGGACGGTTTTTAATGAAATAATACTCAGCTAACTTTAAAATTAATGCATGTTTATTTACACAAAATCGAAGCTCATTATTTGCCATTTTAGTTACAAAGTTATTCGTGAAAAATAATGTCATCAAGGTGATGTCCATCATTTTGAATGCAGGACTCAAGTCTCTTCTCAAAATCCTCCATCACACGGACTAAAATCTCTGCAGGGACGGTAGCAATTTCTTAAATGATTGCATTCTTCAACTCGTCCAAATTTCGTGGTTTGTGGTTATAAACACAGTTCTTGAGGTACCCCCACAGAAAAAAGTCACATACTGACAAATCGGGAGCCCTGGGAGACCAAGGAACATTGCCAAAACGTGAGATAATCCGGCCAGGAATCATGTGTCAAAGAACTGTCATTGAAGTGTTTGCGGTGTGAGATGTTGCCCCATCCTGCTGGAACCAAACGCGTTTTAACTGGATTCGTCGTCTTCTTAGTTCTGGTTTCAAGAATGTTTCAAGCATATGGATGTAACGAACCGAATTAACAGTAACTGTGGCCTCGTTTTCTTCAAAAAAATAAGGTCCAATAATTCCAACAAAGCCAAGAGCACAACAGACTGTTACATTTTCTGAGTGTAGAGGGCACTGGTGGATAAGGTGTGGATGCTCTGGAGCCCAGTAACGTAGGTTTTGCTTATTCACGGTCCCGTTTAAATGAAAATGAGCTTTATTGCTCATCAATAAAATTTCATTTTCATTCGAACCCAAAATCACTTGCATTCTGTACGCGAAGTTTTCTCGTACAGAAAAATCAGTTTCCTTAAGTTGTTGAACAATAAGCATTTTGTAGGGATTGAATTTTAATTCTTTACGCAAAATTAGTCTAACCGATTCACGATTGATTCGTAACTCACTAGCATGGCTTCTAGCTGACCGTCCTGGGCTTCTGACTACAGCTTTCCTTACCCTTTCAACATTTTCTGGTGTCGTTACACTGCATCTCGGGCCAGGATGCTTCTTAGCCAGTATGCTTCCAGTTGATCTGAAGTTTTCTACCCATCTGAGGATCGTATTACGGCTCAGAACAGCTCCATGTCGACCGACATTAAACCACGCATGAAACATTCGCTGCGTAGCAATAATAGACTCACCACTTTTCACGAAACAGTCATAGACAAACACTCGACGTTGCAAGTCCCACTGCTCCATAGTGACTGAGTAAATGAAATGGTGACTTGTATGGATCAGAACTATCCCCACCATGACCACCTGCCACCACCGCATTCTCAGTACTACGCAGTTCGAAACCGTCCATCTCCCGTGTGTTACCCTGTATATATATCACTTTCACTATATGTACTTAAACAAGAATCTTACTTGGTATTTATGCGAGTTAACTTTCAAAGACCAATCTTGTCTCCATCATCGAGCATACTGATGCAAACCACAAATATATATATATATATATATATATATATATATATATATATATGAAGTTAATATATTACTATTGTAAGTAATTTTATCCCCTATTAAGTGCAATGATTTTACCTTGTGTAATGAGGCGCCTTTCGGTCACATGACCATTGTCGAATCACTTGACAATGAGTGATTCGACAATGGTCAAGTGACAGAAAGGCGCCTCATCACACAAGGTAAAATCATTGCACTTAATGGTGGATAAAATTACTTACAATAGTAATATATTAACTTCATAAAGTCAGTGCAACGGAAAAACAATGGATAACGTAAAATATCAAGAATATATATATATATATATATATATATATATATATATTCTTGATATTTAATATTATCCATTGTTTTTCCGTTGCACTGACTTTATGAAGTTAATATATTACTATTTTTGAGTAATTTTATCCACCATTAAGTGCAATAATTTTACCTTGAGTGATGAGGCACCTTTCGGTCTTTGACCATTGTCGAATCACTGATTGTTCTCTGCTGTGGATGCTACGTCCGTGAAGTCGGTGTTTGTTGAAGTTACGCGCACTATTTCTTGATCTGTGTGTATGAGGTTTCTGTATAGTATGTCTTCTGTATATGTTGTTTGTAAATTCATTAAGTTGTTGTGTATGTTTTTATAAATGTGGTATTTTTCTAGTGAGTTTAGTTCTATTGGGTTGTTATTTATTTCCAGTATGGTTAGGTTATTTTCGTAATTTGTAATTTCGTGTTTATGGGAAATTAGGTGTGCTGCAACATTTGATACTTTAGAATTTTTATTTTTGAATGCTCTATAATGTTACATAGGAAAAACATCCAGAACATTTAAAATAAGATTTGAAGAACATTATAGAGCATTCAAAAATAAAAATTCTAAAGTATCAAATGTTGCAGCACACCTAATTTCCCATAAACACGAAATTACAAATTACGAAAATAACCTAACCATACTGGAAATAAATAACAACCCAATAGAACTAAACTCACTAGAAAAATACCACATTTATAAAAACATACACAACAACTTAATGAATTTACAAACAACATATACAGAAGACATACTATACAGAAACCTCATACACACAGATCAAGAAATAGTGCGCGTAACTTCAACAAACACCGACTTCACGGACGTAGCATCCACAGCAGAGAACAATCAGTGATTCGACAATGGTCAAAGACCGAAAGGTGCCTCATCACTCAAGGTAAAATTATTGCACTTAATGGTGGATAAAATTACTCAAAAATAGTAATATATTAACTTCATATATATATATATATATATATATATATATATATATATATATATATATATATATATATATATATATATATATATATTATAGTGAACATTATTAAGCTTATACATACCTTTTTAATAAGGTAATAGTATGCATAGTAGTTTTATATACTATTACATTGTTTATGAAAGTAGCCCCATTTACTTGTGTTCCTTCAAAAGCTGGCAGGCTTTACATGATATTTTGGAATGTTTTAAACTTGCCTATAGTAGCTACTATAGGCAAGTTTAAAACATTTTAAAAATGTAAATATAAAATGGCAAATATTTATTTAACATGCCTGCACTAGGCACTGCAGAAGTCTGTCTGCTTGACTAAAGAAACTACACGCTCTTCCTCTGACAAGCCTAGACAGTCGAGTCTCTGTTGCATATGGGGGATATTATGTTCCTCTAATATTTATTTTTAAACACTAATTCAAGTTACAGTTATAGGTTATGGATAAGTTTTCAAGTGGTGACAATAGTGGATGCATAAAAACAAAATACTATAAATATAACAAGTCATACATACATTTTTGGTTTTACTTAGCTAGCAAATAAACACCAATGTGACATATGAAGCAAGTGTTATCAGCAAAAAGCATGAAACCTTATCTTGATACAAAACATGTTACACTTAAAAAAAACCGGTAGAGTTTTTCTGAAAAAACTGACATTGCTTCAATGTTAACAGGTAAATAATAAAGTTATTATTGATGTAAATAAAAATCCTCCTAAAGCTTCATACGAAGTAGCTCTGAAAAATGTTAAAAAGTTAAAACCACAAGCAAAAGCCGAAGAATTAATTCTTATGATCAGAACTCAAGACGCAGAAAAACTGGAATAAATCTATCAGATGACACTATGTCAAGATAAATATGAAATTTTTGAACAGGTCCATAACATTATAAATTAATATTATTTGAAATTTGCAGTTTTTCTAATCCTTAGTGTTTTTACATCTTGAGGTTTTTCTATAATTACAATTTTGGTATTAACTTGGCAAAAAAAAAACACTACTTACTGATATATACAGTAGACACATTTTGCACTAGGTCAGTGCATTTTGCAATGCTGTGAGTCCCCCATAGTTAATAGTGGTTCATAGAGTAGTTGTTAATTATGTGTTCAAACACAGTACAGTAATACCCCTACTTAATCGATAGGTGGGACCGAGCGATAGCCGTGTAAGTCGAATTCGCGTAATTCTGGGTATAATTTTACATACAATCAGATAGTAATCATGTTTAATTGAGACCAGACTAAATAAATTAATAATTTAAAAGAAAAATGTGTATGTATTAGAATCTTTATTACATACTACAGTACAACAAGTAATTATACTATATTCCTACAAATTGCAAAGAAGTAAGTAAAAAGAAGTTATTTTGACATAGAAGGCTTCATAAAATCTAATAAGTTCATTTGACGAATTGAAGATTTTTTCTTCACACAGACTTTCTTCATAACTCACTAATTTTTTTGTTTTATGGCAGAAATACGCTTATCGTTGGAGCTTATGTTTCCCAAAATTGGTAAGCCTAACTAGATTAAACTAAGCCTTTTTGTCAAGTTTCTAACCGTCATTTCATCTTTTACGTCAACTGGGTCTAAAGAATCTGCGTTTTTAAGGTCTTGCCCCTGTGCACGCATTTCTATATGAGCTCATCAAATGATTGTCAGCTCCTGGTTGTGTAAATCCAGCAGTTCTTGAACGTCATCACTATCCACTTCTAAATTGAGTTGTCTGGCAAAATCAACACCTTCCTAAATCCCATGAGCAATTTCATTTGACTCTAGCATTGATTCCGCTTGAGTTTCAGTGGTGAAAAAAAATAGATACCTTTTACCAAACGATATTCAAAGATTTTTTGTGAAATTTCATTACTAGATTGTCCAATGATTTTCAAAGCATCTAAAACATTTAATTGTTTCCAAAAGACTTCAACAGAGAGCTCATTGTTCTGTCTAAAAGCTTCATACAGATGCACAAATGATCTTCTTATGTAATAAGCCCTAAATATTTTGATGACTCCCTGATCCATTGGTTGAAGCAAATTAGTTGTCTTTGGTGGCAAAAATATCCCTTTCACATGTGTGTCATATTTAGTTAAAGTTGTAGGAGAATGGCCAGGTGCATTGTCAATTAATAGGAATTACTTTAAAAGGATTTTGATTATGGCGACAATAACGTTCGACTTGAGGTTCAAAGAGAAGTTGTCACCCAAGTCTTCCGATTCGACGTTTAAAATCAAGACAAGATAGCTTTAGAAATATTTGTTAATGCCCTTAGATTTTCTGAGCGTTAAAGTATGACAGATTGCAAATTACAGTCACCAGCTGTATTTTCGCATCACTGTCAATCGGGCTTTGGGTCTTAAAACCTGGTAATATTTTCTCTTTATCTGCTATAAAAGTTCTTTTATGCATTTTTTTCCAGAAGAGGCCAACTTCTGCGTATCTCAGACAAAATGATTTAAAACCTCGTAACTTGGGAATCGCGTAAGACAGGGTAGCGTATGTCGAGGTATTACTGTATTTGATTTATGGATATAGTATTTGATATCCACAACACTTTCACAATCAAATACTATATTTGAACACATAATTAACAACTACTCTAAGAACAATAATACATCACAGAACACCAATACACCACAGACTCACACCAACACAATACACCTGAGCAACAGTCTTGTTCGTGCCTCACAGCATGAAATAATGCGCTGACTTAGTGTGAAACACATCTGCTGAAAATATAAGTAAGTAGTAGTTTTTTTTGCTCAAGTTAATACCAAAAATGTAATAATATTGTTTGAATCCATCTTTACTTGATCTACTAATTGTTCACTAAAAACACTTGAACATTTATTAGTATGTTACACTTGTGATACTATAGGACAGCGCTGCACTCAAAT
Organism: Prosapia bicincta; assembly: GCA_036971475.1. Taxonomy (NCBI): domain Eukaryota; kingdom Metazoa; phylum Arthropoda; class Insecta; order Hemiptera; family Cercopidae; genus Prosapia; species Prosapia bicincta. The sequence continues at coordinate 758,212 of JBAIZL010000403.1, forward strand.
GTAGTGCAAATAAATCATGTTTCCCAAATTAAGTTTAACGAGTCAACAGATGTCAACAAACTGTTCTGTTTTTTTGCTTCATTCGATACGATAGGGTTATAGTTTTCATAAGAAAATAATATTTTTAAAAATTACATCATATTAGTTGATTCCATCTTCATGTGAGCTATTAGTTTCCAACTAAAAACACTTGTAAAAATTTACATTTGCCTATAGTAGCACTTACTTTTATAATTGTTGAAAACTGTTATTTTGTGACATGTGTCAAACTACATCCTAACACATACTCAACAACCAATTACATTATAACTCACATACACTTTTCAACAATATAACTCCTAATACTCACCAAAATACACTTATATCCCCGCCTTAATATCACACCCCCATTCTAACCAACAAAACCGTTGAGGTCAGTTACAATCCGAGTTGACAATGGGACACATTTCCCAAGATGGCATCTCAACATTATAAAAGTAAGTGGTACTATAGGCAAGTGTAGCGTTTAAAAAAAATTATTAATCACTTAAACAATAGTTTATGACTATCCGAACTTTGAATTTAGTAAATTTGTTGAAACTTCGATCTTCAGCAGTGTCTTTTGCTTGGAGATCTTGGGTCAAGCGGTGATGGTTTTAAAGGTAGGTTTTCGGTTAAAAAAATTGTTAAACCTTGCCAAATAGTACAACAGGTGAAAGTCATTTCTAGAACTTTTTTGAAGCAAATGACCCAAATTGAATGGAAGAAATATCTTGTAAATATTAATTAAAACTAATCACATCTCAAAATTACTTCACCAACAATAACACATTCTACAACCAAAAAGATGGACTACCTATGGGCTCCCCCATAGCTAGCATCTTAGTAGAAATATTCATACACCATATTGAACAAAACCACATTTTACACAACAATAAATACTCAGGTAAAATAATTTACTGTTACAGGTACGTCGACGATATCATAACATTATATAAAGGCAACACACGCAGAGCACACATATTTCTAAAACACCTAAATTCCATACACCCTAAACTAACATACACCATCGAAACAGAACAACAAAACTCTCTTAACTTCCTAGAAATTACAATTAAATGTACAGACAAACAAACACATAAATTCAACATATACCGAAAACCCACTAGTACCAATACGACCATTCACAGCTCCTCAAACCACCCACACCAACATAAACTAGCTGCTTACAACACCATGATATATCGCCTGCTTAAAACACCGTTAGACAAAGAAGAACACTACCAAGAGTTAAACACCATAAAATATATAGCACAAACTAACGGACACAACACAACAATGATTGACAAATTATATAACCGCCTAAAAAATAAACCTAATAACCCAAATACAAACACACAACATGACAATCCCATAAAATACTTATCAATACCATACAGATCATCCAAAACCCACAATCTAACCAACACACTACGAAAATACAACTACAAAATAGCTTACTACACACACAACACTCTCAATAAATAATTGAAACCCAACAACGAAATCAACGACATTTACGCCACTGGAGTTTACAAACTAACTTGCAGTTCATGCCCCAGTTTTTACATAGGCCAGACAGGGAAGGCCTTCTACACACGTTACCAAGAACATATTAAAGCACTAATAAACAATAACTACCAATCAAACTTCGCCGATCATCTCAACTCCTCAAAACACGACTACACAGACATAACATCTAACCTATAAATTCTTCATAAACAACACAGAAATAACCAACGCTACACAACCGAACACTATGAAATATACAGACACTTCAAACTACACCCAACACACATACTCAATACGCAATTACATTTTAACTCACAGACACTTTTTGACATCATAACTCCTAAAACTCACAAAATACTCCCACATCACCATAATATCCCACCCCCACCCTAATACCCTAACCTACGTAAACCTTGAGATTAGTTACCGTCTGAGTTGACAATGGGACACATATCCCAAAACAGCTGCCCTCAACAAATATAAGTAAGTGCTACTATAGGCAAGTTATAAACATTTACAAGTGTTTAGTGAAAACTAGTAGCTCACGTGAAGATGGAATCAATCTTCCTATTAAGGAAGAAATATGTCTAAATTTGTACTGATGGAGCAAATTCTCTTTCAGGCTGAAATCTATAATGCCTAATGCAAATTGGGTTGATTGTTTTTACACAGACAAGCTTTAGCTGTTAAAAAATCCAGATGAACTCCACCAAGTTTTGAATAAAGATATTAAAATATTTAACCACATTAAGAGTCACCTGTTGCAGAGTAGGTTATTTCAGGAAGAGGTAGGAGTTACGCAGAAACATTTGATATTCCACAGGGAAGTACTGTTGTTATCTTATAGTAATGTGTTGAGCAGATTGTTTGAATTAAAGTCAGAAATGTTGCTTAATAGTAAACCTGACTTTTTCAGATATTTTAGGTATCTTTCCTCACCCCAATAGCTTGAACATGTCCCTCCAAGAATTACACAAAACTATCCTGTTTGCTCAAGTCAAAGCTGTTACTTCTGTAAAGAAACTGTTTGGAACACAAAAATCAGTAAAGAGACTGGAAATTTTCCACTTACTCAAGAATTTAGTGTATTTCAAATGTACGAGACACACTCTTTACTGGATTTTTCATCTCTCTTCCTACTCATATCATATTACCTGAAGTCCTAATTGAGCAAATGAGAGTTTATATTTCTGTTAAGGATATGAGTGAATTTTTATGGGCACTGAATCTGTTTAGTGAGTAAACCGTTCACAATGCTGAGCTGGCTGCTCATCTTCAGGATAAAGTGAGAGATATATCCAGTGATCAGTCCACGGAACTATCTTTTATGAATATTTGTATCAACAAATCTTTGATATGTGTTGGAAAGGAATATTAAAAACTTTCCAAAACTTAAAACAAGGAAATATTAATAAAAGACGGTTAATATATGAGTCAATAACATTGATACCATTATATTAAAAACATTGATACCATTTGTTACATCTTATAACAGTGTATATGGATTTTTGAAATGATGACATAAAAACCAAAATCAAGAATATATTTTGACATTTTTGTTGATTCCATCTTCACATGAGCTACTAGTTTTCACTAACCTGTAAATATTTTACAAACTTGCCTATAGTAGCACTTACTTATGTTTGTTGAGGACGGCCGTTTCGGGAGATGGGTAACATTGTCAACTCAGACCGTAACTGGTCTCAAGGTTTTCCTACGTTAGGGTATTATAATGGGGGTGGGATATTATGGTGGTGTGGGTGTACTTTGTGAGGACATCCCACAAACTACAACCACACCCCTACCATAACACCCTAACCTAGGAAAACCTTGAGACCAGTTATGGTCTGTGTTGACAATGGGACACATCTCCTGAAACAGCCATCCTCAATAAATATAAGTAAGTGCTACTATAGGCAAGTTTGTAAAATATTTACAAGAGTTTGACATTGTTTTATCTGATACAAAAATTGATGAATTGGTTGAATAAAAAAACGCCATTAATTGAACTGTTAAAGGTTTCGTGCAATATGTGCTTCTTTTTTTCGCTTTTAGTGTTTAATCATAACTGCTTTTAGTTTCTAAATTCGACCTGCATCTCGCGATCCCCAGAAGTAAGTCCTGCAGCCTCCTAGGGGTTCGTGACCCACCAATTGAGAACCCCAGTCTCAGAGAGTAAGTATAGTAATATCTGTGATGCAAGTATATACAACTGAAACTTTCATAATTTTGTGTTTCTGCCTGCCATAAAGACAATACTAGTATAAAGAAGGTGATCATTTCTTTACTATGAAGCTAGCCATTGCAAATGTGCTGAATTTAGCATCTCCGCTCTAATTTGGGGATAGGCTTTCTTAATTATCAATTAGACGCAAAGTTCTCAAAACTGTGACTGCTTACTATGAGGTAAGATTTAGTATGGTGCATTGAGTAACCTTAACAATATGTGGCAAGAAAACATTTCTTATTATTTGCTCTCAACTCTCTACGAGGCAATCATACCTAAAGTCTATGGATTTGCCAGACTGTACAACTAGCCCATGTCAATTTGGTAAATTTTTCAAATCTAAGAATGTTATGGATGCCCACTTTCCATATTTCTTGCATATTTTTCTACCCTTAAGTCTGTGGCAACTTTGTACTTTCAGTTAACAAAGGAACATCTCTTGAAAATGGCAGTCCTTATCATAACAAGAAAAGTAAATGTTCTTTTAGGCAGGTTTTTTTTATCTATGTTAATGTTTATAAATATATATTATATTAAATATGGTGATATGTTTTCTTGTAATATAGTTAATAAATTAAAAATATTTCCAAAACAAGAATACTTTTAATGAATATATTTATTCAAAGCTTTTCGCCGATAAAATAGTACCAGCATCTTCAGGAAAATAATTATCTAATGTAACTAGATAATCAGCATCTTCAGATTAGATAATTATTTTCCTGAAGATGCTGGTACTATTTTATCAGCGAAAAGCTTTGAATATATATATTCATTAAAAGCATTCTTGTTTTGGAAATATTTTTAATTTATTAAATATATATAAGTAGCTCAAGTTCAAAATGGAAATAAGCAATGTTAGCCTCAATCGGTGGGTATGGGTTATAGTAAAACCAACCCATCTTAATATACTGGATTTAATAACCTTAGTAATATTTTAGGTGAAAGCTTTCTATATTTTCCATTCTTGGTTATTTTGTATACTCTTGGACAATGTTGCTTCCAGCCTTCTAGCTGTGCTGTACTTCAGCATGGATTTAATGCTCCTTCAAGTGATTTTGGTCAAGTTTTCCTTATCTTCCCAACTTGCCTATCTTAGAGGCAATTATAACATCAAGTCTAAGGCTGTCCTTCATCGTAACACTACCAATGTACAGTCTCAGTAGTTTGAGGTAAATGGGATTGAGACCGCCTTGAATTACCGAAAACTTGGATTACACAGAAATAAATTCCTGTTCATTAGACAAAATAGGGGTTTTAATTGAACACTAACACTATAAGTAATTAAAAATATACTAAATAAGTTTATAAAACTTCTTATGGACATTTCTTGGAAGCCTGGTTCATTTCCTTTGCATACCGTATGGCTATAAACATTTCTTGCAAGCCTGACTCATCATTTTCTTTCAAATAGATAAAATAAGATCAAATTTAACGGTAGCTCGAAATATCGGTATTCAAAATTTCAAGACTTTACTGAATATTATACTGCACTTAATATTCCTAAATATGTTTGGAGAGCAAGTTTTCTATTTTCTAGTTCTTGTCTTTCCTCGATCTTGACTTAAAGTTTTTGACATGTCTTACTGGTTCATAGTGCTTGCTGAATACCGTTAACAATATTTTATAACAGACATTATTATTTAGCCCTACATACACTTTTCTTTCTATAATCAGTAGCATAAATGGTTAACTTAATAATAGCAATATAGATCCAAAAGTTGTATGAGCTTAAAAATAAACTGGTAAAAAAAGCTTGTAATTTTAGTTTGTATTTGGGTTGTTATGTTTATTTTTTAGGCGGTTGTATAATTTGTCAATCATTATTGTTGGATCTGTGGTCATATACAAGACCGTGTTTCATCACTAGCAAAAACAAATTCATTTGTATTTCACATTCATTCTTATAATAAAAAAAAATGTTAAGCAGATGCTATGATCTGTCAGTAATTTTATAACAGTGAAAATTTCTTGGAGTTATACTTTACTTAAGATCCTCATACAACAGTGAATGTAAAGATTGAGAAAAATTATCAGAAAGAGTTAATAATGTTAAGCAGTTTTCTTTAATTTGTGTGTCAACTTTCTGAATCAGATCAGTCTCGACCCTTTTCAGACTGAACATATCATTTCTCCTCATCATGAATATTTAACAGTCTATTTTTAAACACACTATACCACTTTCTTATATTCTTTTCACCCAAAAGGTGTAGCTAATACACCTGATGCACCCTGCAACACAATGATATTCTCCTGTCTGTTGCTCCCAGTAAACCTCATCCCATACTACCCCTTATCTACACATATTTTTGTTTACACTTATAGTATTGCATTGAATTTGGTTTGCAGGGGAGTAGGTGTGTTTTTTCTTGGTATTGACAGTAATACAATGCAGAAATTCTAAGTAGGGATATATTTGTTAATTTTGACCCCAGCTATCTCACAGTGAAGTTGGAACAAAAGACATTTAAGTCCTTGGGCAGGATATTTCATTAAAGCTCTTGTGGATAAACCAATGATTAAGATACTAACCTAAATTAAATTTAAACTACTTAACTAAGTGAATATGTAATTGCGTACTTGCTGACGCGTTTCAAAACGTTCATTCCTTGTACGAAGCTAACCCTCTATGAACGTTTTGAAATGCGTCAGCAAGTAAGCAATTACGTATTCACTTTGTTAAGTAGTTTAAATTTAGTTTAATCAGTGAATTCAAGATGATTACATCAAGAAACTTGATTAAGATACTTATTCTCATTCTGTAAAAAATGTACCAACTCACAGTTTAAGAACATATGTTCACTCTGTTGTATTTCTGCTTTTTAATCATATTTAATTCCATCGTCAACTTTATACTTCCCTGTACTACTAAGGAAGTCTATACCTACCATTATTACTAAGGTGTCATCTGATGGAGCACTTTTAGAAAAGTACGAACAAATTTTATTTCCTAAACATTTTAAATGTTTTAACTTGCCTATAGTAGCACTTAAAAGTGTTTAGTGATTACTAGTAGCTCACGTGAAGATGGAATCAACAAATGTTAATTTTTATTTACAATTAAAATGTGATTTAATTGTTTTAGATAAATGAATAATGAAGTTTCTTGATGTAATCATCTTGAATTCACTGATTAAACTAATTTTAAACTACTTAACTAAGTGAATATGTAATTGCTTACTTGCTGACGCTTTTCAAAACGATCGTTCCTTTTACGAAGCTAAACCTCTACTGCCAATAGAGGGTTAACATCGTAAAAGGAACGATCGTTTTGAAACGCGTCAGCAAGTAAGCTATTACGTATTCACTTAGTTAAGTAGTTTAAAATTAGTAGTAAATGAGTAATGTAAATTATATGGGATATTATGATTATTTACTGTGTAATTGGTAGTTCTCTTGAACTCCCAACACAGTTGCTTGATGCTCATCCCACACTACTTTCAACCAGTGGCTACAGAGAATGTATATCACACTTTTTTTTGTGTACATCAGAAACCATTTATCTTTCTTGCTTCTTGATCAAAAGGTCATGAAATAACATTTGGAATATCTACATGTCATTGTTTGTTGAGAACCACCAGGAAGTTTCGTTTTTGGGTTTTCTCTCGTAATACTGCCTCTGCCAAGTCAAGTACCTTTCCAAAATAGAATAACCTCTTGGTGTTACAAAAAATTTACAATGGCCACAGTCTTGTCTTCGACTTCTTGATTTATTGCACACCTGATACAGTGCATATACAGCACTCTCAGAAGCGTTTCTTGCTATAGTATGTTGTAATTATAGGTTTAACATGCAACAGAACTACTTCCCTGTTTGATACGACGAAAATGAATAGGCGCACATAGCAATATACTTTTGTACCAACATCTTTCCATCCTAAGTTAACCATAATATTAGTTAACTTTGGTCTGTCATGATCCGTTATCTCTAATGAAGTTGGTTTATTTTCTGGCAAACAATTCCTTATCAAGAGAGACTGATGAAAACAAGTTATTGCTGTGATATTTCTTTTTCCTCTGATAATGGTTCCAAATATATGAAGAGTTCCGTTGCTAAGTATCGGGCAGGGATAAGTACCCTTTATATTTTAGTATAGTATAATTTTAATACACACAGAACAGTACATTATCGTGAGGGTTGTAGTCTGGGTCGGCCTATGTATCAAATTATGGCCGGCTACTACAAGGCCGTAGTGCTGAAAACCGGCAACCGCCAACTGCGAAGGCCGACATTTCTAACAAGCGTTTTCAGTAGTATGTGTCTCTAACAAGGTTATGTTTATTGTTGTATACACTTGGGTGCGATCATTATATAAGGTTTTAAAAGTAGTTTTATTCTAATGCTGAGTTTATTTTTTGTTAGTTTACTTTGTTTTAGTTTAATAAAACAAAGTGAATGAGTGCTAGTGAGCTAACCAAATAGTGCTGTGTAGTGTCTATCAAGGTTATGTTTGTTGTTGTATATTTGTGTTCTGACATTGGAAGTATTTGTGCTCTGACATTGCTCTTACTTTGAAAATACTAAAGACACTTTTATGAAATACCTTAACAGAGAAGGTTTGACTATACCATCGGAAAGTGTACCATGTGTTGGAATGTATGATGCTTGTATAATGATTAAACTCTTATCAAAAGACTATGAAGTAGATTTTTTTTCAGCAGATAAACTGTATTAGTTTTCCTTTCTAAGCCTGAAATTGCTAGTGAATTTTACGCCAACTTTTCTTGTGGTTGTGATACAGGTAGTGAAACAATTGTTCATAGACTTGTTTGCATTTTTAGTAACATTTTATTGTGAAACTATGTCAAACTATGAAATTAAGCATATTAACAGATCAGGCCAAGAAGAGAAAAGTACAGATGTTCAACTAATTTGGTAATCAAATAGTAATAACTTAATGAGACAGAACATTTTTGATCACTATGTGGCAATCTTCATCAGTGTCTTCTGCTTGGAGATCAAGCGGTGACGGCTTTAAAAGCAGGTTTTTGATAGTATCAAAGAGTAAGTGTAATTTGTATTGTATTTGTTCGTTTAATATGTTTGTACTTTGTGTGTCTGTAAATTTCATATTGTTCTAGTGTGTTAAGATGTGGTCCTTTTTGTTGTAACACTATATAGAGGCAACACCCCACGATGTGAAAAACTCCTCACCTACACTAATAAAATACACCCAAAACTCTACTTCAGAAATTGAAACCAACCGATGCCTAAACTTCCTCAACCTAACCATAACAAAAACCCACACTCAAAAACACAGCTTCAACATTTACAGGAAACCCACAACAAAAGATACACTTATCCACAACACCTCAAACCATCCCATCCAACACAAACACGTTGCCTTCAGTTCCATGCTACAAAGACTTAAAGAAGTTCAAATGAGCACAGAAAACATAAACAAAGAACTAGACATCACTAGATATTTAGCATTCACAAATGGATACAACACCACAATAATAGACAAACTATGGCACAATATACAAAAAAACACTAAAATTAACACAAATGAGAGGAAAAGAAATACATCACAATACCATACATAAGCAGAACATCAAATAAAATAGCCCACAAATTTCAAAAAACAGGATAGAACGTATTATATTGCTAATAACAAGCTACAATACAAAATACAACACTACACCAACAACAAAGATAAACGACAAGCACCAGTTTTATACAAATTAACCTCCGACAAATACAACAAATTCTACATTGGGCAAACAGGTCGCAGCTTTAAACAAAAAGTTGAAAAACAGAACATTAACTCAACATTTTACAATGACATAAAAGAAACAAGACACAAATACATAGGCATTTGCCTAGAAATCTTACATATCAAGAAAAAAGGATCCCATCTCAACATACTAGAGCAATATGAAATTTACAGAAACACAAAACCACAAAGTACAAACATATTAAACGAACAAACACAATAAAAATCACACATACTCTTTGATACTCGAAAACCTGCCTTTAAAACCATCACCCCTTAACCTCTCCAATCAGAAGATACTCATAAAGATTACCACAAGCAATCGAAAACGTTCTGTCTAAGTAAGTTTTCACAAATTTAGGATAGTCATAAACTTATGTAAAAGTGATAAATTACTATATACCTACATTGAATATATCTATGAGGTATCCAGTTAGTGAGGACTTTGTTTAAATTGTATACATTACTGTATACCTATATTAATATATACCTATGAAGTTTCCAGTCTGGATTGATTTGGTTGTACGTAATGTACAGGTTTAGCTAGGTCAAGTTATTTTCATTCAATAATATCCTATATTCCCTGTAGGTGTGTTGTATAATACCAAAGTACCGATATATTTAATAGTTGTATGTGTCTGGTGTAATGAAATGCAAGAGCAGTAATAAAATTGTAAGTAGTAAAAAAGGTGATAAAATGCGATTTTTTATAGTTAAAAAAAATATGAATAGGGTACAAACAATTAATTGTGAAATTCCTTCTATTATATTACGAAATCTTGCTTCTGTTCATGACGAGCTAGTTGTTATTCTTATTACACTTTTGCTATTACTTGCGACCAGACTTTTTTGTTAACTATAAGTTGTTAAATAGTTAACTTACACTTAGAGGAAAAGTTTTCGTCTTACGACTTCTTGAGTCTCGTATTTTTGTTGCTAGGAATGCTCAGAAGCTCAGAAGTACTAGAGCATTCCTAGCGGCAAAAATACGAGGCTCAAGAAGTCGTTGGACGAAAACCTTACGATATTTTAATTTTATTTTTCTGTTTTTATTAATTGCAGTATTGAAAATGGTAATAAACTAGAATTATTTGATGATAATATTGTTTTTGGTTCAATAAATTTTATAAACAATAATATTAATCACGCCTGTGTAGATTAACTAAATACTACTTAGCGTATGTCAGTATGATAGTTATTCAGTGCCTATTGAAATAACTGGTTAATTATATTATAATGTTAGGCGATACGGATTACATAAGTAGTATATTCAAACAAAAATGCGTTAACAAGTACTTCTATACACACTAATAGATATAAAATAAACATGAAGTCTGAACAATTCGTTTCAAATAATGAAAACTATCATAATATCGGCCGTAGGCCATCGTTCCACAGCTGACGTGACGTTGTCGTATTGTATATTAAAGCCTTTTACTTGACTCAGCGTGATCAATATTACTTGAGATTTGTCTATCAAACGCCTTAAGGTTCTAGAAATTAAAACTTGGGCATATTTTAATAAGTGACAATTACATGAAGTATAACTTAGTTGTTTTTTTAATATGGTTAGTTTTTTCGAAAATGTATCCCTTTGTAAACTCAACCCGTATTTCAGTCTGATTTTTAATTTAAAATGACTCTAATGGTTGCTTTGCAATCGAAAAATATATCCTTACTAAATAATTGATATTCTAATTTATATTGTCGATGAAAAGTTTATAGATAAGCAATAATAATTGTCGATAAATAATTTGTTCTGCGATTACTCTTACGTAATTATTACTATGTACAATATGAACATATATGAATACATCAAAAAACTTCAATATATATATATATATATATATATATATATATATATATTCAATATATATATATATATATATATATATTCTATATATATATGAGTTCTGGTACATCTATTGGTAAGATCACAGAATAAATCTAGCCTCAATTGATACGTTCAGTTATTTCATTTTCATAACATCAAAATATGTAGTTACTGGTTTTTTTTAAAGACTTCGTTTTTCGTATTTAAATATATTTGCGGTATAGTTAGTTTTGAAAACAGTGTAATTTCAGTGTAAATATTTCGTACCGTTCAATTATTAGTGAAATATCGGGATCAAACATTCATGTTATTTTCTGTTGAGTTCGTAGGCAACAGTGATTTAAGCAGTTTAGATTAATAACGTTTTAGGTGTGAAATATAACCAAGGACTGGTCACTTTGTTAGTGCCACATTAAAATGTCAAAACGCGGCAAACGTCGAACAAGTCGAATGTGGGCACATTTTACGAAATTGCCCGATGGTCCTTATGCTAGATGTAATTACTGTTACAAAAATATGTGCCACCAATCAACAATAACAAACTTAAAGAGACATTTAGAACATAAACACCCGTTTGAACTTGAAGTAAGTAAAACCAATTAAATATGTAATTTATGTGTACTCCGTCAATAAGTGTCATTTCGTTTGTAAACGCCTTGAGCCTTATAACTAATCGTACATTTTTATCAGACGCCCTACTTAAATTTATTCGAAGTATAAAACTCACGAGTAAGAGTAGGTTAGGCGACTCTAGACAATTTTAAAATATAGAGATCATGTACGAGTGCAACTAAAGACTCATTTAACGTAACGTCCTTAATAAAAATAATACAATACATACAATTTATCAAAAGGGGAGGTTTTATTTAAAAAAATGTTTAAACAACATTTAAAAAATCGTGTAAACCTATTTTCTGCAGGATCTAAGTATTTCTTTAGATATTGTACAATATACATTAAACATACACATTATATATATACTCTAATTTTAATCATTAAAAAAAGTTAACTTGGTAAATTAGGTCTTAATAATATTTTGGAAATGCTTCAATCTACGTTAGACTGTATCCTTTGTTAAATAGTTTTTTTTTTTTAATTGCGGTTGGTTGACTTTGTATTTTATTCTAAACTGTTGTAGATTATGCCATGCAGCAATATCACAGTTGGCCCTTTATACCTACAAAAACCTACTATCCATACCTGCCTGATTAGATACTGGAATCTTTGTAATCTTATAATTCAAATGCCTGTTGGGTATGCACTTTAAACCATGCTTTTCTTCATGGCACTTTACATCTGTTTGGCTTAAATTGTGTTTCATTATTTAAACACTGATAGCATTCACAGCTTTGATGATCGCTTCAAGAACAACTTGATGAAGATGCTGTTAGTTTAAAATTGCAGTTACTGGAACCATGAATGGTGAGTAGTAATTCTAAAGTATTTATATTTAATACTTGAATTTTGTAGTCCATTACGTTCGGTGAATTTTATTAATCACTTAAACAATAGTTTATGACTAACCGAACTTTAAATTTTGTAAATTTGTTAAAACTTACTGAGACATGTAAGTGTTAACAAAATTTAACGTTCGGATAGTCAAACTATTGTTTAAGTGATCAATATATTTAATACTGAGAATGTTATATTTTAACGTAATATATTAAATAGTACTTTTTAAATATTATGAAAAATAAATATCTGAGCCTAAAATTTGAAATGAAACCATTTCATAAAAGATATCTATTAGTCACTTGAATATTACTGATTATGCAAAATAAAATCATACCTTGCAACTTAAAAATATAGTAACAATAATAAAACTTAGTTTGTTACACCAAAAATGGAAATTATTAAAAAATATATATATTTTGCGTCAAATTATGACAAAAAATAATCAAGGTTTCTTGTATAAAATCAAAGTTTCTTAGTAAAAGAAAGTTATATGCTTCGCTAAATATCAGGTTAGGAAAACATGACACATTCTCTTAATATAAGGGAATGTAAGGTTGATAAGAATTTGAATATAACCTCTGTCTTCTCTGTGGGTGTGCAATAATGATGTTACTGGAGGTCACTTCACTTCACCTGAACACTTTGTTATGTTATTAAGAATAATATGGACAAAAATAAAGATGTTACAGTATTATATTTTGAGTTTTTATCTGAATAAAGAAAACTGTAAAACCAGGATAATATAATTATTAAATACTTCCTTTGATCTTAAAAACACAACATTTAAAAGAAAATTATATCCATCCTGTAAAATACGATTTTCACTTTATAATTGATATAATCTTTCTATTTGTACAAAAATACTACTGGTTTTTCAAGTTACAAATTGTAAAATACACCTACAAATAGAAAAAAACAGATAATTGAAATAAACTGCTAGAATTTCAAATAATTATTAAATGTTACACGATTTGGGATTGGTTTTGAGCTTGGCCTGTGTGTTTTAGAAGCATTCTGCTTGTCACTGATAAGGGCAACTTTATGTTGTCAGGTCAGGAGCAATGGTCTCTATTTGGTAGGAACAGAATAAAAGTCTGATGGGTTTTGTTTATCTGAGGCCCAACAAGTGTGTTATAATGTAGAAAAGAATTATGAGTCACCACTCCTATTTAAAGAGTTATTTCGTGAGTAGATCACTCATCTCTATCTTCATAGGAATTTTATGATACAATAGCCTAAGTAAAAAATAAATTTAAAAAAAATTGTTGTAATGTAACCGGTTGCTGAATTCAATGATAACGTTAGTCAATGTATTTTGTTTTTATAAAGACTATAACTGGACACTTAATAGCCATGTTGTCAAATACAGTAGTGATATACTCGTATTATTGTAGTGTAAAATAGTGTTCTGTTTTATAATGAAACTTTTAGTTTATACAGTGTTGAAATAATTAAATTCCAAAAACTTGAAGCAACTGTAACATAATATTTTTACTAAACACTTTTAAGTGTTTTAAACTTGCCTATAGTAGCACTTACTTTGCTTGTTGAGGACGGCCGTTTCGGGAGATGTGTCCCTTTGTCAACTCAGACTGTAACGTAAAGGGACAAATCTCCCGAAACGGCCGTCCTCAACAAGCAAAGTAAGTGCTACTATAGGCAAGTTTAAAACATTTAAAAGTGTTTAGTGATTACTAGTAGCTCACGCGAAGATGGAATCAACAAATGATAATATTTTTAATTTGAATAAATAAAACCTCTTAACCACAAATCAGACTTTTTATTTAAACCCTTAATATAACTTTCAATTCTTATACATATTTATGCAATAATTTTCCCTAAAGAATTTTGCTTTGCTATTAAAATTGTTAAATCTAATTTTGCTTAAGAGGTTTTATTTAAATTGAAAAATAAATTTTGTTGTGTTGGTAATGAGTTATATTTCAATTCTTTCCAAATTGTAACCAGTGCTTAGGGTTTGTGATATATATAATAACTTGAAGTAAAAACCTCTATAGCAATGTCTATGAAAACCTATTGGATGGACATAAACATACAATTCTAAACTAGCATAATTTCTTTCAAGTTATGCAATGAGTCACAGCAAAGTAAATTAAGTGACAATATATGATTTGATATATCAGCTAATTTTGTGCTATAGATTATGTTGTAACAGCTGTTTTACACGTAGGTTATGTTAATTTATTTATTGAACATTGTTAAGGAAATATGTTATTAAATAGCTTTGATCAGTTAATAAATATATTAATCTATTTAAATTTTGATAAATCTTTATACAAATATGGCAGAGTTCCGCTATTTCAAAAAGCCGCCTATTCCAAACAGGTTTATTAAATTTAAAAATAAAATATGTTAAAAAACCCATTAGTTTCTTATGTAAGTTGTATATTTACTGTTAAATTGAAGGTAAATAAATTCTTTTGAGAGAATACAGATTTCATATTACTGTTAGAAACTCTTGTATTAAACAACAAAAGCAGAGCTTACGCTTGATGAAAAAGAATGACACAAAATTGGAATAAAAGATAGTTACTGTACTTACAGTATGTCGGCTCTATTTTTACAATTCTGTAGCAACATTTATAATCAGCACTTTTAACACATAAATAGCTAATTTATATACATATAGATAGTAAAGTCAGTGATCATTTTCTGACAAAGAACACTAAATTGACTTGAGGATCCAATGTTTGTCCGTCGTTGAATGAACATAACATCCTTCGGTGTAGATGAAGCGTGTTGTTCAATGTAGTGTAAGGCAAGAGCAATTGTCTCATATGTATGTGATATGAGTTTAATTTGAGCTTTCACTGCCTCCTTGCTCTTCTCTGAGTCAATCTTAATTGGTGAGCTCTATACCATTGCTATGATGTCTTCATCTGTTCACTATTGATAGCAATTGCCATCAACAGCAGTCCATTCCTGAACACAGTCTTTTCTGTATCTTCATACCCAGGAATTTTCTTGAATAGTGGAAGGAGGTCACTGTCTTTCACCAGTGTGAAATTTGTTTCGACAAATTCCACTGTAGGCTAAAGATTTACTACGATTTTCTCAACGCACCTATTGTATTATCAACCCATGCTTCAGTCATCCAGTAAATCACATCTTTTAAGATAATTTTCTTAGGTTTTTGCAGGATTATAAGTTTTTCATCATCTTCAAGTATGGTACAAAGAAGCTTTTTTTTGTAATTTCATTTAATGGCTTGCAACACACTCTGGTTCATAGGCTAAAGAATGGAAGTTACATTCAGTAGCATGAAAACTGTTTTGATTTTCCCAGACACAAGCTATAATTCTTCTGGATGGGACAGAGCATTGTCTATCAATAGGAAATAATGATTAGGCAGTCCATTTTATCTATTGAACGAAGTAACTTAGGCACAAATTGGTGCTCGAACCATCCCAGGAACAAGTTGTGGTCTATCCAAGCTTTTGTTTGATTGATTCTTATAGTACACAAGGAGTGAGTTAATATTAATTTTTTTGAACACTTAGAGATTTGCCGCTTTCCTTATTAACATCATTAGAAGTTTGTTCCCGAGGTGTTAGTGCAAGCTAAGACAGTTAGACACTTGCCCATTTTAAACCCTGGGGCAGAATTCTTCTTGCGAAGCCAGGATTTTGGTAAGCAAAGGCTTAAAATTCAGTCCTGTTTCATCTGCACTGTAAATTTGTTATAGTGGGTAGTTTTGGGAAGAAACAAGATTTTGAAATCTTATTTCACTATTATTGGAAATCAGCTTACGTCACTATTTAAAATCAGCTGACAGCTTCTCCCCAGTAAATGTGAGCTGTCTAATTCCGTGTCATTTTTTCTAACGATAAAAAAAACCACAGCTAGCTTAAAATGTTAAATCACTCTCTATGACCTCGTTTAGTTGAATAGCTTATTCTTTTGCTAAAGGGGCACTTTAAAAAATGCATATTCAAGTTTTTCATATGATGGCAGTAATTTCTTGCTATTTCTCAAGAGTGTTGTCACTTGAAACAAAACAAAACTGCTGCATTTTCACAAGATTCTTTTTCTAATCACAGATGGTGGCTCTTCCTACTCCATATTCAAGTGACAATTTAGTAGCACTTCTTCCTTGTTAAATCAAAACACTTCAAGTTTTTTTTTTTTTAAGGTACATGAATGGGAACGACTATGTTTACGTGCCATGTTTTATGTTTGTAAACAACATTACGTACAAAAATAAAAGCGCACGACTCACAAGACAAAGTTAGTGGTATGCCTGAAATGCAGAGGGATGTGGAAAGGAGGATGTGCAAAGAGGCCTTCGTTGATTTGTTCAGTTTCATTGTAAATACTAGGTACGCAGAAGCTATACACCATTACTCTCCCAACATCACTCTATATATCCTTTCAATTTCAGTCATTTGTTTCTTATATTTTTCAATACATCTTGGTATATCAATAATACTAAGACCATCTCAGCCTGCAAATATCCCCAAAACAGATTTGGATGTATCCCTTCCTCTTTTGAATATGTTATTTAAAAAAGTTTGCCCTTTTCCTTATTTATAAAAATGCTACGAATAATTGAAAATAACAGGAACTTATTTTGAATTGCAGTTGTCTTGGGTTTTTTATGTCATTATTTTCAAAGAAAAATATTTAATAAAATATGGTAATTCATTTATTACCATTAAAAGTTTTGTAATATATATATATATATATATATATATATATATATATATATATATATATATTTAGGTTAGTTTTGGTTGGTAAAGATTATTTAGATTTTTTGGACTAGGAGACTGACAGACTTACCTTGGTAAGAGTCCACACTGTAGTCTTGAAATAGAAACACATAAAAGCACTTAAACAATGATATATTTCAATCACACAGTGGTCTTTGTCAATCGAAGAGAAAACACAAAAAGGCTTGAGACGCTTTTTGTGTTTTCTCTTCGATTGACAAAGACCACTGTGTGGTTGAAATATATCATTGTTTAAGTCCTTTTATGTGTTTCTATTTCAAGACTACAGTGTGGACTCTTACCAAGGTAAGTCTGTCAGTCTCCTAGTCCAAAAAATCTCTCTCTCTCTCTCTCTCTCTCTCTCTCTCTCTCTCTCTCTATATATATATATATATATATATATATATATATATATATATATATATATATATATATATATATGAAGTTAATATATTACTGTGTGAGTAATTTTATCCACCATTAAGTGCAATAATTTTACCTTGAGTGATGAGGCACCTTTCGGTCGTTGACCATTGTCGAATCACTGATTTTTCTCTGCTGTGGATGCTACGTCCGTGAAGCCGGTGTTTGTTGATGTAACGCGCACTTTTTCTTGATCTGAGTGTATGATATTTTTGTATAGTATGTCTTCTGTATATGTTGTTTGCAGATTCATCAAGTTGTTGTGTAGGTTTTTATAAATGTGGTATTTTTCCAGTGAGTTTAGTTCTATTGGGTTGTTATTTATTTCCAGTATGGTTAGGTTATTTTCGCAATTTGTTATTTCGTGTTTATGGGATATTAGGTGTGCTGCAACATTTGATACTTTAGAATTTTTGTTTTTGAATGCTCTATAAAATTACTCACACAGTAATATATTAACTTCATAAAGTCAGTGCAACGGAAAAACAATGGATAATGTTAAATATCAAGATATATATATATATATATATATATATATATATATATATATATATATATATATATATATGAAGTTAATATATTACTATTGTAAGTAATTTTATCCACCATTAGTAATATATTAACTTCATAAAGTCAGTGCAACGGAAAAACAATGGATAACGTTAAATATCAAGAATATATATATATATATATATATGATGAATAGTTATTATTTGGAGTACATCCGTTCATTCTGCAGTGCATAGAATCAGTGTTTTCACTAGAATCTCATGTAGCATTGACGAGGTGAACCCAACAACAGTTGAAGACTCGCCCCATTCTATGCACTCCAGAATGAACGGATATACTCCAGATAACAATTATTCAGCATATTTTTCCATCTGTGAAGGAATACGTATCTTGTTGTCAACAAATATAAGTAAGTGCTACTATAGGCAAGTTTATAAATATTTACAAGCGTTTAGTGATAACTAGTAGCTCACATGAAGATGGAATCAACAAATATATGTATATAATTATTACTAGATTATTACTTTTTTTTATGTAACACATATTACAAAATTAAATTTACCAAGTCTAAGTAGACTATAGAGTACATTCTTCGAATGTTTTGTTCATTTGTATATTTTTTTTTGCTCAACTATTTTCACCATTTTGCAAACATACATCCTTTCTCAAGTGGTTTTAATATTTTCTACGATTTTAAAAAGATGAAGGAATTTTAAAATTTCATTATAGTTGTATTATTATTTTTTTTTGTATTTCAGTGACTTTAATATTTAAACCATAAATACTTCACTTGAAAAATTATCAGAGCAATTAAAATAAAAGTGCTATTTTGTAATAAATACAGTTGGCGCAGCTTATTGTGATCACGGTTAATGTTATCATTCGGTTATTGTTATCGTTTCATTGAAAAACAAACAAGGACGTATATTAATACATTGTAATTAGGCCGCTTATTGTAATCATCTGTTTGCTTATTATTATCATTTAATTTGCCATTCAAAATCATATGCGTCAACGTATACTAGCATAGACCAAGTAAAAATGTCTACAAAGTAGTGTAAACAGCACGTGCAACACACAATGACGCCCAATTCATAGAATGTTTATTTTTAGAATGACAGAAATACTTTATAACAGTTTCAGCATTTAGCACAGTTCTCAGAATGTCTCCCTTACTCTTTGTTTACGCAAACACCCTAGCCTCGCTTGAGTCGACTTTAGTTGTTTGTTAACATTAGTTGATGTTACTACTGAACCATTTACAGTACAGTCCTACTGTATTTTTTAACAGTGAATTTTTATGAACGTTTATTACAGTATTTCAGTGTGATTTTACATAACTTAATTTTTAAAGATCTTTTTCGTTTGTTTTGTAGAGTTTAGTGTCACTTGAAGTTTCAAAGGACAGTATAGCAAGATGTCCGAATCTTCAAAAGAAACGACGCGATTTAAGTCTTAAACAAAAACTTGATATTCTAGATAGGTACAGTAAATTACCAAAAATGAGTCAAAGAAACGCTGCTTTTCAACTTGGAGTTTCTCAACCTCTCTTATGTAAAATATTGAACAATAAAGAAAAAATCTTGTCATTATCAAAGTGTAATGCAAATGTTGACAACAAAAGACATCGTTCTGGGACGGATCCGCAAGTGGAATCGGCTTTGAAATTGTGGTTTAAAAATGTTCGCGAAAAAGATGCTCGAGTTGACGGCCCACTAATGCGTCTAAAAGCTGAGGATCTTGCCAAAAAAATAGGAAAACAGGATTTTAAAGCCACAGATGGATGGTTCAATCGATGGAAGAAAAGGGAAAACATTGTTTACAAGAAAACGTGTGGTGAAAAAAGAAATGCTAATTTTGTTGGAGCTGAGGACTGGTTACAATACGAATGGCCAAAGATTTTGGCCGAGTATTCTCCTAGCTGCATATACAATGCAGATGAAACAGGACTTTATTATCGTGCTTTACCCGAACATACTTACTTATTTAAAAATGAAATTGCTAACGGCTGTAAAATATGTAAACAAAGAATAACTGTTTTGTGTTGTGTTAACATGGTTGGTCATAAAGAAAAACTCTTAATTATCGGTAAATCTAAAAATCCACGTTGTTTTCAAGGTATCAAAAAGCTACCGGTTGAATATCATTCAAACTCCAATGCTTGGATGACATCAAACATTTTTAATGAATGGCTGACTAATTGGGTTACCAGCCTCAAACGCAACATTGTCCTTCTACTAGACAACTGCACTGCACATAATGACATAAGCACTACGCTAAAACACATCAAAGTGATTTACCTTCCGGCCAATACTACATCAATTATTCAGCCATGTGACCAAGGCATAATTAAAAATCTCAAAAGTTTTTATCGACGAGAGATGCGTGCTAGAATTATAGAAAATATGGATGAATTTCAAACCCTTACCTCAAATGAATTGGCTAAAAAACGTCTTTACTCGATGCTATTCATCTGATAGCAAAATCTTGGAATGAAGTTTCTGAAAAAACTGAAAAATTGCTTTAGAAAAGGTGGGTTTTTTGTTGAAGAAAATCAAGAGCAAGCTACATCTGAGGAAGACTCTGAAGAGAACTTGAAGCCTTTCGATTTGTCCTTAAAAGAATATACTGAGTGGATGGAAGTTGACGATAGTATTGAATCAGCAGCGGAAATGACTGAAGATGATATTTGTGAGGTAGTTGCTTCAACATCAAAAGTTACTGAAGAAGAAGAAGGCACCGATGATGACGAAAATGATAAATGTGTACCGCAAAGATCTAAGCAGGAAGTTCACCAAGCTCTTGAGATTCTAAGGCAGTTTGTTCAACAAAAAGCAGAAAATTTCAACAAACATTATGAATATGAACAATTTATAAACAATATTTTACGAGAAGACTACAGACAGTCACATATAGAGGAATTCTTCGAGAAAAAGTAAATGTAAATTTGAAGTGTAAATAAGATTGAACTGTTTTATAATGAAGTTTTATATGTTAAAATGTTTTGATCAAGTGTTTTACGTAGTTCTATATACTGTATTTTTTTCAATTATGCTAGATTCAGTGTTTAAAAAAAATCTACAGTGGAATAAAATAAACTGACATGAAATATGCCCACTAATTTTAACAAGTAGAAAACTAAATTACAGAAATTCTAATACTGTACATAAAACAGTCCGGAATAGCATCAAAATTTGGTAAGTACAGTTTAATTATAGTGTTACAGAATTAGAATTACTTGATGTAATGATAGGCTTACATATCATTCAGAACAAACAGTTGTGGCAATAATATAGCGAGTTCAATGCAGTACGGCTGTAGACTACATCGTGATTATTCGGTTACTGTTATCGTTCGGTTATTGTTATCAAATATGATCACAATAAGCGGCGCTGACTGTATTTACAATAGTGATCACTAAATTTCATAAATTTATATTAGCTTTGCAAAAGTATAATTTTTGTGTAAGTTAATCAAATACAATAAGCAGTGAAGTTAAACAATTTGAATCTAAAGTATTAATTGGTTGCTGTGTTAACTAAAAAAAAAAAACTGGTGAACAATGAAGTAACTTTATGCAAGAAAGCAGAATTTAACTAAGAAAAATTATTTTATAGCTCAAAAGTGTACAATTATTTAAGATATATATATATATATATATATATATATATATATATATATATATATATATATATATTATAACGAACCTTCGCCATCCACGTTGGGCGACAATTGTTATATAACGAACCTTCACTTAATGCTTCTCTACAGGATAATTTTTACTCTTAGGAAATTAAATTACTAATCCAGCTACTTGTTTTTATAATTACAGATTTATTTATCCTGAGATCAATATTGCATTTACAGGTAGTTCATATAATTCTTTTACTAACTCTAATATTTGCCGATAGGCATCAAGACTCTAATTTTACTATTGATTTTTCTTTTAACAATTCTAAATTTACTTTCTTTAGCTATCTAAGGGCGTGTATAAGTTACTGCACTTGGTTTGATAAATTTTATATTTCAATTAACTATGACTTTTTTTGGAATTTCTAAAGTTTAAAAGTTTCTTAATGTTTGTTGCTTTAAAGAGTTGGCTTTAAGTTAAAATAAATGTATTGTTTATTACTTGCGTGGTTCCTTGTTTTACTTCACTTGACACAATTTCACTTAGTAATATTTTCCTATCAATTTCACTTTTCTTAATTTCTCGAAATGCTTCTATTCCTTAACTGACTTTATTAATCACTCCCTTATTTTAATCTCACTTGTTACCCTTTAATCTCCCTCTTTATACTTCACTTTCTATTTAATAATCTCCCTGGTTACCCTTTAATCTCCCTGGCTACCCTTTAATCTCCCTCTATTAATCTCCCTTACTTTAAATTTTCACGTTACTTGTTTGAATTTGATATTTCTTACTAAAAACTGAACATTACTTCTTCTCGAGTCCTACCACTTGACCCTTTCAAGTCCTGCAAATTGACTGCCTTTCCTGAACATCCTCTTGGATTGTATCCGTTTGTGTTTCATCCCCTCTTCAATTTTGATTGGCTCTCTTATGGCGCTCAAACTGTGGTCAGCCTATGAAATTTTGACACTCCCCTCACCTTCCCTTGACTTCGTGGGAATTTGTTGAACTTTCCCCTCAGGTGCATGTGTTTTTCTGTATTCTCAGGGATTCCTAGTCATAAATCTCCCTGGTCCGTGGATGTCTAGGTAAAGCTTCTCTCCCATGAACGAGGCATGTCCTGGTTTACTTACAATGAACCCCTTTCGAATTATTTTTATTTATGATTTGCAGGTGTGTGCAGTAACTTATTTCGGCCGATAGATGTGACAATAGAATAGCGCTAGCTAGGTATATTTCACAAGTTCAACAGTTTCCTTAACTTAATGAATTTCGTTACAATATATATATATATATATATATATATATATATATATATATATATATATATATATATATATATGTTTATATATTTTTAGGTTAGTTTTGGTTGGTAAAGATTATTTAGATTTTTTGGTCTAGGAGACTGACAGACTTACCTTGGTAAGAGTCCACTCTATAGTCTTGAAATAGAAACACATAAAAGCACTTAACCAATGATATATTTCAACCACACGGTGGTCTTTGTCAATCAAAAAGAAAACAAAAAGAAATATGAGAATGAAATAAAATAAATCTAAGTTGTAATCACAGATTGTGTAGAAATCAGATGTCACAGATTAAAGATATGTGTATTGTTTCCATGAGCATATGAGTGATTATAGTTTATATAAGTCTGTCAGGGGAAAGGAGATTGGAGACGTCTGATGAGGCTATTAGGGAAAAAACATAAAACGATCCATTCCATACAGTCAAGCAATCAGGGGTAAGAGAATCTGTTCGAATGATAGGGAATTGGAAGATTTTAATAGAAAGATATCAACAGCCTTCCAGAGAAGAGGATACCCAAAAAGACTCATTGAAAACCAAATTCATTAAGCACCACTCAGCTTGGGGTGACTCGGTTCACCCCAAACCACAAACAGAACAAAATAAACTGTCTTTAATAACAGACTACCATCCTGGTCTACATAAACTCAACAAGATATTGAGAGATGGCTTCAAAATTCTTCAAGCTTCCGTCCACACCAAAAATCTTTTCACCGATCCACCTCAAATTTGGTACAAGCAACCTCCCAACTTGAAAAACATCCTAGTACATCCTAAACTACCAGACCCTGATGCAGAGAAACCACACAAACTTCCTTATGGCTCCTTCCCATGCAATAGACCTAGATGCAAGACGTGTCCAATACACCCCTCAGCAAATAGTTTCAACAGCCAAACAACAAAAATGGTGTTCAAAATACAGGGTCATCATAATTGTACATCGAAAAATGTCATATACCAGCTAAAATGTAAATTTTGCTCAGCACAGTACATAGGCCTGACCACGGATGGTCTGAATATCATAATGAATGGCCACAGACATAATGTTAAAATTATGAATATGGATAGGCCAACAGCTCAACATGCTGCGAGTCACAACATCACGACTGCTATACCACAAAAATAATTAAATCACTCCCCCCTGATTGCAATCCCTCAGAACTGAGAAGATGGGAACTATCATACCAGTGGTATACCAAGTCCAGAGAATCCCCTAACCTCAACATCAGATAAATCCATTCACTTTTTTTCCTAATAGTTTCATCAGACGTCTCCAATCTCTTTTCCCCTGACAGACTTATATAAACTATAATCACTCATATGCTCATGGAAATAAAACATATATCTTTAATCTGTGCATCTGTGACATCTATTTCAAGACTACAGAGTGGACTCTTACCAAGGTAAGTCTGTCAGTCTCCTAGTCCAAAAAATCTATATATATAAATATATATATATGTTGATAACTAATCATTATATATATATATATATATATATATATATATATATATATATATTCTTGATATTTTACGTTATCCATTGTTTTTCCGTTGCACTGACTTTATGAAGTTAATATATTACTATTGTAAGTAATTTTATCCACCATTAAGTGCAACAATTTTACCTTGAGTGATGAGGCACCTTTCCGTTCAATACCACGGACCGAACATCCACACCAGAAAAATGTTTGGTAGAGAGAGGATTAGGGATTTACAATAAAAGAGGTTTTGAAGGGAACTTCAGAAGAAGGCAGACGGATTTGTGGGGACAAAAGATGGCAGTGTTGTAAAAAGAGTAATTAGTTAAATTAAGTAAAGAGTTTTTTGTTTATAAGTAAAATTTAAAAAAGTGTGACATAAAAGTTTTTTTAAGTATTAAGAAAGTAAGTTTTTGTGTCAAGTGTAAGCGCAGAAGGTAACCAAGGCCAAGATTCCAGGAGCTCTACAAAACTATAAAAATTAATTGGATATAAGTGTAGTCAACAGAATTTATATTTTAGTAAAGCTCAGAACAAAATTTAATTTCATTACAATTTATCAAAATTAATCTAGTTTCACCATTTCTAATTGCAAGTTCCTGTAATAGCGACCCGAGAGCAACTATAAAATTTTAATACTGAATTTATTATCTTTGTTATGTTATTTTATTAGAAATCTAAAGCCTCAAAAGTACACCTTTTATAATTGTAATGTTAGTTAAGATATCAATCCTGTCACTGCAAAATATTAATATAAATTTGGTATAATGTGTAAAGAAATAAATGCAAGTGATGTTTAAAATGTATAAGATTGTTAATTCTTTATAAACCTGAAGGTGTGACATTGGATAGGTAAGGTAAATAAATAACATTAAAAATAAATTATAATTATAACAAAAGTTAAGTTATAATTTGGCGCCCAACTAGTTGGCAAGTTGAATAGAAATGGTGAATATAAATCATAAATTAATAAACTAACTTATTAATCTGTTGGCTTAAGTAAAAGTGTTAATTAAGGAAATTTAATAAAAAAACTATAACATTATTAGGGAAGAGACTTTAAATCATGAATAAAGTAGATGAAAAAAATTTGGGTGTGGGGACAGAGACGAATATAGGGACTAGCGTTAACACCATAATAGATATGCTACAGTTAATGAAATTCTTAAGTGCGAAAATAGAGCAAACTACACAAGATTTAAAGAAAACTTTAATTAGTAAATTAGATGAAACTAACAGAAAGATAGATGAAATAGTTAAGAATAATGAAGACTTTGAGGTAGAAATTAATGATGTATTAATTGAGGATAAGGAAGAATGCAATTATGAAAGCTTAGAATTAAACAATAAAATTGATACAAAACAAACTAAATTAGCGGACGTGGAAATAATGTGTGAAGATCAACAACTAAAACAAGCGGAAGATTTAAACATACTTGAAATTAACACGGGACAAGGTATTACTGACAACCTTAAATTGAAACAGTTAGACGACCACCTTAAGCAAAACCAAAATCAATTAATGTCAGTAGAAATTCAGAGAGAACATGTCAACATGTTAGATAACGTCGAACAAAATTTATTGTATGTTCAAGGGTTATCAGATGAAGTAATAATTAAGAAATTTGCACGACCTTTTGACCTAAATGTTGCAGTAACTTTAATCACTAGAACGATAAAAAGTAAAAGTGCATTCGTCAACCTAGTTACAGAATTTAACTTTTTTAACAAAAGGAACACTTTCCGTTAACATCACACAATAGTCCGGGCCAATTAAGTCAAAGACACGGAATTAGACAACGGTATGAAATTAATCGCTTTCTGATGGAACCAAACCAGCCAAGTGTAATTAATGAAAAACCATCAGAGCTAGGTCAATTTTGTCATAGAAACAAAAATACTCCATTTGAGCGAGGAAAACACCTGCAAGACTCAAGGACAATGATCTCGGAAGGACAATTCGACCCTTTGTTGACCATAGGTTGTAAATAACCAGACCCATATAATACTTCTTGATTTATAAAAATAATATTTGTAATACGAAAAAAAAACTAAACAATGAATAACGAACTTAAATTTAATAAACTGCCCAAAGGGGAAATTTAATTAGGAAATTATAAAATTATTAGTTAGTTCATTAGTATTAGATGGTGTGACATTAATAGGTAAGATAAATAAATAACATTTAAATATAAATTTAATTATAACAAAAGTTAAGTTATAATATATATATATATATATATATATATATATATATATATATATATATATATATATATATATATATATATATATATATATATGAAGTTAATATATTACTATTGTAAGTAATTTTATCCACCATTAAGTGCAACAATTTTACCTTGAGTGATGAGGCACCTTTCGGTTCAATACAACGGACCGAACATCCACACCAGAAAAATGTTTTTCTGGTGTGGATGTTCAGTCTGTGGTATTGAACCGAAAGGTGCCTCATCACTCAAGGTAAAATTGTTGCACTTAATGGTGGATAAAATTACTTACAATTTTTTTTTTTTTTTTTTTTTTTTTTTTTTTTTTTTTTTTTCCAGGCGAAAAACCTATTGAGGTTATCATCGCCTAACAAAAGTTGAGATTTTAAAATAATACTTCATAAATAAAACTAATCAAAATAAAACAGAATAAAATAAAATAAATGTTTAAAACTAATTGTAATAATCTAAAACTAAAGAACCTAAATTATACAAAATTTAAATATTATTAAATATATTAAGGTGGCGTAAGAAAGCGAGGACACGGTCGATAGCCGTGACATCGTCCCTTAAAACCACCTTTAAACTACCTCGAAGATCGTAACGTATATATAAATTTGTCAACTCATTACAATCAAGCAGGATATGCTTGATTGTAATATTATTTCTACAAAACGGACATAGTGGTGGATCCTCATGTCGCATCAACCATCCATGCGTTAACAAAGAGTGGCCGATGCGAAGTCGAGTAACCACCACTTCCTCCCTACGATTCGAACGAACAGATGTCCTCCATGGTCGGACGGTATTTTTGATGTCCCTCAGCTTGTTTCTATTTACATTTTGCCATTCTTCATTCCAAACAGAGAATAGTGTAGTTTTAACTTTGCATACAAAATCTGATGCCATCACACGTTGTGTCGATGGCAACATACCTGTAGCTAATTTTGCACCTTCATCTGCTTTAGTGTTTCCGAATATTCCACAGTGACCAGGCACCCAGAGAAATGACACCTCGACACCTCGTAATTGGAGCCTGTGTATAGAGCACAAGATGTCTCCAACCAAAGGGTTCTTAGCGTACATTTCCTGAATAGCCTGGAGAGCACTTTTGGAATCACAACACACAAGATATTTAGATTTTGCAGACGGAATTGATCTTAAAGCTTGGAAAATTGCATAAAGTTCTGCAGTAAAAACACTACAGGCTGAGGGCAATCCGTAAGTGAAAGTTTGTCCTTCCATATAAAATGCACAACCTATCCCATTGTCCAGTTTTGAACCGTCTGTGAATATAGTCACAGTGTGTTGGTGAGTTTGTTGAATCTGCAAAAACTCCTGACGATAAATAACGTCAGGAGTATTGTGTTTTAGGTACATGGACAATGAGAAGTCACATTTTGGCTTTTGTATTGTCCATGGAGGGATGTAGCATGATGTTCGTTCGAATATAGGTGGATGTTCTAAATTTAGATTATTAAAAATGCGCAACGTTCTTATTCCGAAGGGAGCAGTTGAACGTTGACGCATATTGTAACGATCCTCGAGGTGGTTATCAAAAACTGCTTTGAATGCCGGATGTTTAGGTTTACTTCGAAGACCAGTGTAATAAGAAATTTGTAGCATTTGACGTCGCATAGAGAGAGATGGTTCTCCAGCTTCAACTAGAAGGCTGGAGATTGGGCTTGATCTAAAAGCACCAGTAGAAAGTCTAAGACCAGCGTGATGTATTGAATCCAGGAGTTTCAGAACCGTAGGTCGAGCAGATGAATAGGCTATACAGCCGTAATCTATGCGCGATCTTACAACGGCGCGATAGAAACGGAGCATACAGGTTCTGTCTGCTCCCCAATTTGTACCACTTAGAACTCTCAACATATCCAATATCTTGCTGCATCTCACCTTCAAATCACGAACATGCGGATTCCATGAAAGTCTTTTATCCAATAAAAGACCCAAAAATCTCACATTATCCGCGGTTTGAAGCCGCGTACCATCAAGATAAAGAATAGGTTCCTGATGTTGCCTGCGACGACTAAATGCTATACACTGGGTTTTCGAAGCCGAAAACTTGAAGCCCGTAGATTTGGTCCATTCTTGCAATTTATTAATTACTAATTGTAAGGATCTTTCCGCTGTTGCCATACTTCTAGCAGCCATATATATACAAAAATCGTCTACAAACAGGGAACAGTGGACCGGTGACTGTACGTTTGAAGTGACGCTGTTAATGGCAACAGCAAACAGCGTCACACTCAAAACGCCACCCTGTGGTACACCATTCTCTAGTTCGCAACGATCAGAATATATGCCTCCTAGACGTACACGGAAAGTCCTGTTATTCAAATAATTTTTTATAAAAGCAAGAATGTTACCTTGTATACACCATGATTTCAATACGTTCAAAATTCCTCTTCTCCATGCCATGTCATATGCCTTCTCAAGGTCAAAGAAAACCGCTACCAGTGTTTGTCGTAAGATGAAGGCATTCTGTATAGCTGACTCCAACAAAACCAATTGGTCAACTGATGAACGTCCTTGTCTGGAACCACACTGAACGTTAGAAAGAAGTTTGTTTGTTTCTAGATACCAGACAAGACGACGGTTGACCATCTTCTCCAGTAGTTTGCATAAGCAGCTGGTCAGAGAGATGGGTCTGTAGCTACTGGGATTAGTTTTGTCCTTTCCTTGTTTTAGAAGAGGAATTATTGTCGCTTCTAACCATGCATCGGGAAAACCGTGCTCCTCGAATATACGGTTGTATATCCGAAGGAGAACTAGTTTTGCCGACGGTGGTAGATTTTTAATCATGGAGTATACAATATCGTCCGGGCCTGGAGCTGAATCCTTCGTTGACGAGAGAGCCGACTCTAGTTCGTCGATAGAGAAATGGATATTCAAACAAGAATCTCCAGACGATCCAACGGTGAAAGGTAAGGCTTCCTGTTTATGTTTGAACACCTGGAAAGCGTCCTTGTATGCAGAAGATGAAGAATGTTTTGAAAACGATAACGCTAGCACATTGGCAATTTCCTCACAGTCCGTGGTCAAAACACCATCCGAATGCCTTAATGAAATTAATGGCACCGGAACGGCAATTCCACAGACTGATCGTAATTTCTTCCATACTGTGGATGGAGCTGTAGTTCTTGTAATTGAGCCAATGTACTGCGACCATGATTTTCGTTTACTTTGCCTAAATATTCTCCGTGCTTTCGCACGGAAGATTTTATATTTTTCCAGGTTTTCACTCGTTGGATGTCTCTTGAACTGGTTCAGAGCTTTTCTCCGTTGACGAAGGATCACAGTGCACTCATCATTCCACCACGGAACAGGTGGTCGTCGTGGTTTGGATGAGGTTTTCGGAATTGCCTTTCCGGCGGCATTCAAAACGGTTTTTGTAAATGAATTTACAATGTCATCAATGGGAGCCAAGTAATCCACGTCCAGTGATTCTAGATCTTGTGAAAATTGTTCCCAGTTGGCTTTTTTCAGGATCCAACGGGGATGTCGAACACAACAGGGTGAGGAGTCACACAAAGAGATCTCAATAGGAATGTGGTCGCTACTGTAAAGATCAGGCAATGCTGACCACTTTAGCCTTGTAGCCAAGGCAGGACTGCATAATGACAAGTCTACAGCTGTCCATCCACCTGTTGACGCTGCTAAATGTGTCGGAGAACCGTCATTTAGCAGGTATAAATCCAGTTCCGATCTGATGCTTTCGATCAGATTACCTCGCGGGTTGCATTCTGGGGAACCCCATGAAACATGGTGGGCATTGAAATCGCCCACTAATAAAAACGGAGTCGTCAACTGATTTATAAGGTCTACAAGATCTCTCTGTTGCAGGTTGTCACTTGGTGGGAGCCAAGTAATATAATTACTTACAATAGTAATATATTAACTTCATATATATATATATATATATATATATATATATATATATATATATATATATATATATTATAACTTAACTTTTGTTATAATTAAATTTATATTTAAATGTTATTTATTTATCTTACCTATTAATGTCACACCATCTAATACTAATGAACTAACTAATAATTTTATAATTTCCTAATTAAATTTCCCCTTTGGGCAGTTTATTAAATTTAAGTTCGTTATTCATTGTTTAGTTTTTTTTTCGTATTACAAATATTATTTTTATAAATCAAGAAGTATTATATGGGTCTGGTTATTTACAACCTATGGTCAACAAAGGGTCGAATTGTCCTTCCGAGATCATTGTCCTTGAGTCTTGCAGGTGTTTTCCTCGCTCAAATGGAGTATTTTTGTTTCTATGACAAAATTGACCTAGCTCTGATGGTTTTTCATTAATTACACTTGGCTGGTTTGGTTCCATCAGAAAGCGATTAATTTCATACCGTTGTCTAATTCCGTGTCTTTGACTTAATTGGCCCGGACTATTGTGTGATGTTAACGGAAAGTGTTCCTTTTGTTAAAAAAGTTAAATTCTGTAACTAGGTTGACGAATGCACTTTTACTTTTTATCGTTCTAGTGATTAAAGTTACTGCAACATTTAGGTCAAAAGGTCGTGCAAATTTCTTAATTATTACTTCATCTGATAACCCTTGAACATACAATAAATTTTGTTCGACGTTATCTAACATGTTGACATGTTCTCTCTGAATTTCTACTGACATTAATTGATTTTGGTTTTGCTTAAGGTGGTCGTCTAACTGTTTCAACTTAAGGTTGTCAGTAATACCTTGTCCCGTGTTAATTTCAAGTATGTTTAAATCTTCCGCTTGTTTTAGTTGTTGATCTTCACACATTATTTCCACGTCCGCTAATTTAGTTTGTTTTGTATCAATTTTATTGTTTAATTCTAAGCTTTCATAATTGCATTCTTCCTTATCCTCAATTAATACATCATTAATTTCTACCTCAAAGTCTTCATTATTCTTAACTATTTCATCTATCTTTCTGTTAGTTTCATCTAATTTACTAATTAAAGTTTTCTTTAAATCTTGTGTAGTTTGCTCTATTTTCGCACTTAAGAATTTCATTAACTGTAGCATATCTATTATGGTGTTAACGCTAGTCCCTATATTCGTCTCTGTCCCCACACCCAAATTTTTTTCATCTACTTTATTCATGATTTAAAGTCTCTTCCCTAATAATGTTCATAGTTTTTTTATTAAATTTCCTTAATTAACACTTTTACTTAAGCCAACAGATTAATAAGTTAGTTTATTAATTTATGATTTATATTCACCATTTCTATTCAACTTGCCAACTAGTTGGGCGCCAAATTATAACTTAACTTTTGTTATAATTATAATTTATTTTTAATGTTATTTATTTATATACCTATCTAATGTCACACCTTCAGGTTTATAAAGAATTAACAATCTTATACATTTTAAACATCACTTGCATTTATTTCTTTACACATTATACCAAATTTATATTAATATTTTGCAGTGACAGGATTGATATCTTAACTAACATTACAATTATAAAAGGTGTACTTTTGAGGCTTTAGATTTCTAATAAAATAACATAACAAAGATAATAAATTCAGTATTAAAATTTTATAGTTGCTCTCGGGTCGCTATTACGGGAACTTGCAATTAGAAGTGGTGAAACTAGATTAATTTTGATAAATTGTAATGAAATTAAATTTTGTTCTGAACTTTACTAAAATATAAATTCTGTTGACTACACTTATATCTAATTAATTTTTATAGTTTTGTAGAGCTCCTGGAATCTTGGCCTTGGTTACCTTCTGCGCTTACACTTGACACAAAAACTTACTTTCTTAATACTTAAAAAAACATTTATGTCACACTTTTTTAAATTTTACTTATAAACAAAAAAACTCTTTACTTAATTTAACTAATTACTCTTTTTACAACACTGCCATCTTTTGTCCCCACAAATCCGTCTGCCTTCTTCTGAAGTTCCCTTCAAAACTTCTTTTATTGTAAATCCCTAATCCTCTCTCTACCAATAAGTTCCTTGTAGTTTCCCACAGTTCCACAATTAGCCTACTTAACGGTACCGAGTTATTTTCCCAGGTTATATCGGCCGCTGGATTTACCCGTCTTAACAAACTGGACCTTTCTATTGTCAAATTGCAGGCACACAGTTTATAGCTTTCCTGGAAAAGGATAATGAAATGGTACCTGCTTTGTCGGCACTTTACAACTATTTCTGTCTTCTTTACTTACAAGATTTTGTTACATAATTATTTTCCTGAAGATGCTGGTACTGTTTTATCGGCGAAATGCTTTGAATAATATATGTATTAAGAGTATTGTTGTTTTTGAAATATTTTAAATTTATTACATATGTATATATATATATATATATATATATATATATATATATATATATATATATATATATATATATATATATATATATATATAATGGATTAATTATTTAAAGAAACTGATCCAGAGTAAGAAAGATATTGAAAAATATGTAAGTGTTAAGAGCCTACCAGAACCTTTATGCATCCATTATTCGATTGTGCAAAATAAAGTTAATGAATCAAAATTTGTAGATTCTGAAAAATTCCCATACTCATTCCTTCATTTATTTATTAGGACAATGAAAATTTACCAATGGTCAATATCTAATGTATAATATATATATAAAGAACTAAGTCAAAATACAAATACAAGAATTATAATTGAATTTACAATTCAAAGCTTTTCGTTGGCTAACAGTACCAACATCATCAGGAATATTAAACAATTCATAATTGTAAATTCAATTATAATTCTTGTATTTGTATCTTGACTTAGTTCTTTATTAAACACAAGAATACATATTGCGATATATATAAACTATTTTGATGAACGGTGAACCATTAAAAAGAGCTAGCTCATTTCAGTGAATTACCAGTGATTCGATTTAAAGGGACGTTTGACCCATAACTGACTAACCTAGACGCAGTTCAGGGAGTTATGTAAGCTCAGATCCGTTCAATTCGGATTTCTCAACCTAAATAAGTTCCTCCATTTCCTTAATGATAAACGTATAAATTAAGCCTATGGGAATAAAAAGATATGTAACTTTTTTGCTATATAAAAATATATTTCTTTAAATATTTGATGTCGCTGTAAAAAAGAATTTATAGGAAATTCAGCTAAGGCAGTAGAGCAAGTTTCTTGCGTAAATTAATACTAGTAGTGTAAACAAAAGAGATCACTCACAAACCGTTGTAAAACTTGACAAAGTGTGAGCTTATTACGTTATATATATATAATATAATATGTTTTCTTGTTTAATAACATATGCTATTTAACAACACAGGTTATTCAAATACAAGAATATTTATTAATTTATATTCAAAGCTTTTCGTTGGTAAACAGTACCAACATCATCAGGAATGAATAATCAATCTCCATTCATTCCTGATGATGTTGATACTGTTTACAAACGAAAAGCTTTGAATATAAATTAATAAATATTCTTGTATTTGAATAACCTATGCTGTTATATATATCGTTCAAAATAAGAACGATAGTTCTTATTCTAGACAAGAACTAACTGTAGTTAAAAAGGCAATGTGTCATGTATTAGAATATGTTAAAGAGTAAATAAAAATAAAATAATCTCCATTTACAAAACTCTATTTAATATAAAATGGCATAGTGTATAACTATATAAATTTACATATAGTTTGAAATACTATTCAAACTCATCAATACTACTTCTTAATGGAAATTCTTGATTTCAAAATCAAATGCAAAGTTTAAAACGTTAATATATACACGGGTTGTTTCAATATTAATTTTAAGATACTACACAGTACAGTGCGACAAATTATTTAAAATTACTTAATAAAAGACAGTATTTCAATAGATCAAAGGAAGATTATAATTATAAGCAATAAACCATATTAATTATAATATAAACAATGTGTATTTCCAATTATAATTTGGAACATTTCCAATTATATTTTGTACAACGGTACAAAGAAATAAGAGATTTTTCAAGTTTTGATGAACTATGTTATTAGACAGTACCTACTCGTATTAGTAGGTACTGTATTAGAATTACTTGAAAAACAGACCTGAGATGAACAGGTCGTATAATCTACTGAACTGTGGATAGACTCGGTTCTTTTTGAACTGGTCTTTTTACATCTCTGTCGTCATATCGTCGTTGTTCAACGTCAGTAGTTGATTTAATTAAGAACTCAATCTTAACTGAGTTTTTGTATGCGTTATGTCGATTCTAGTAGTGAACAAAAGAAAACGAACGAGTGATGTTTGGAATCATTTTACCGTACTTAAATCTGGATGTGCTGTGTGCAATATTTGCAATAAAACTTTGAATTTTCATGCATCGTCAACTTCTAACTTGAGTAGACATTATCGTGTTAGACATGGAAAAAATGATGGTTATGAACATGGCAAAACAGATAAAAAACCAGAAATTACAGGAGTAAGTTGATAATTTGCAATTAGTAGTTCAACAATTTTGTATAATTTCAGTTACTATCACCCATTAAATTTTCTTTGAAAAATAAACTATTTTAAA
The DNA here is from genome assembly GCA_036971475.1 of Prosapia bicincta. NCBI lineage: Eukaryota > Metazoa > Arthropoda > Insecta > Hemiptera > Cercopidae > Prosapia > Prosapia bicincta. The sequence continues at coordinate 793,815 of JBAIZL010000403.1, forward strand.
ACTTTGAATAGGCTTAGGGTTAAAATAAAAATTGAAATATTACACTTTTGTAACTATTGTATTGTAAACTTCTAAGTGAGTCGTTATGATGCAAATAGTTTTTAAAACTTCTGGGCCATATGAAACCTATTAATTATATTCTGAAATTCCAAAGATTATACTAGAGAAACAAAATCAAATATTAAATGCACAATATTAATATGGGTTATTGTGCATAAACTCGGCACCATACGAAATTTTGGGAAATTGTTCGAAACCATCAAATAGGACGGTTAAAAAGATTTAGGATATGAAAAGCATAGTCTAAAAACAAGAAAAAATCTTACAAACTAAAAAAACTAATTCGTTTGAAAAATACAAATAATTTACATTGGGTTATAACAAAGTGAAAGTATTGCTAATTACTCATCAAACACTATTTACATTTGCTATTCAAATATACATCCAAAACAAGTTATTTTTAAGTGTTGGAAACCAAAAAATAAGGTTTAATTTTGAAAAAATTCAATTTGTTTTTGTATAACAAGGGTTTTGTTTACATGCTAATTATATAAGTTAACATTTGTTGATTCCATCTTCGCGTGAGCTACTAGTAATCACTTACACTTTTTAAAAAATGTTTTAACTTGCCTATAGTAGCACTTACTTTGCTTGTTGAGGACGGCCGTTTCGGGAGATGTGTCCCTTTGTCAACTCAGACCGTAACTGATCGCAAGGTTTACGTAGGTTAGGGTGGAGGTGGGATATTTTGGTGGTGTGAGTGTATTTTGTGTGTATTAGGAGTTATGATGTCAAAAAGTGAGTGTGAGTTGTAATGTAATTGTGTATTGAGTATGTGTGTAGGGTGTAGTTTGAAGTGCCTATATATTTCGTATTGTTCGGTTGTGTAGCGTTGGTTATTTCTGTGTTGTTTATGTATTGTTTACGATATATCGCCTCCTTAAAACACCACTAGACAAAGATGAACACTACCAGGAGTTAAACACCATAAAATATATAGCACAAACAAACGGATACAACCCAACAATGATTGACAAATTATACAACCGCCTAAAAAATAAACATAATAACCCAAATACAAACACACAAGATGACAATCCCATAAAATACTTATCAATACCATACAGATCATCCAAAACCCACAATCTAACCAACACATTACGAAAATACAACTACAAAATAGCTTACTCCACACACAACACTCTCAACAAACAATTTAAACCCAACAGCAAAATCAACGACATTTACAACACCACTGGAGTTTACAAACTAACTTGCAGTTCATGCCCTAGTTTTTACATAGGCCAGACAGGGAGGTCATTCTACACACGTTACCAAGAACATATAAAAGCACTAAAAAACAATAACTACCAATCAAACTTCGCATATCATCTCAACTCAACTAAACACGACTACATAGACATAACATCTAACCTACAAATTCTTCATAAACAACACAGAAATAACCAACGCTACACAACCGAACAATACGAAATATATAAGCACTTCAAACTACATCCTACACACATACTCAATACACAATTACATTACAACTCACACTCACTTTTTGACATCATAACTCCTAATACACACAAAATACACCCACACCACCAAAATATCCCACCCCCACCCTAACCTACGTAAACCTTGAGATCAGTTACGGTCTGAGTTGACAAAGGGACACATCTCCCGAAACGGCCGTCCTCAACAAGCAAAGTAAGTGCTACTATAGGCAAGTTAAAACATTTTTTAAAAAGTGTAAGTATATAAGTTAGTTGAAACCAGTTTTTGTTTTGACTTGAATTTTAGGTAATTATTAAGATCAGCAACTACCAATTCGATCGGTGAAATTTTATTTTTCCTGATAAATTTGACCTTGCTGAACATGAATCTGAAATTTTTTTTTACTGCAAACACATTTTTAAAACAATATATATAACCAAACTTGGTAAAAATTTAGTCTTAATGATGTTTTTAAAAATTGTTTTGTTTTTAAATTACTCTCTTTAATGTGTAAAACTCGAATCTCAACTTTTTTTCCCGCGAAGAAATACAGAAAGTAATTTTTTTCACATTTTAAATGTTAGGCTGTAATGGCCTATATAGCTTGTAGCCTAATAGCATGTAGGCCATAGCGTGAACTGGGCACGTAGTAGCTACAGCACACTGCACTACATCTAGACTTGGTTGTAATTTTATACATTACTATATACCTATATTAAAATATACCTACAAATTATCCAGTCAAGATAGATTTGGTTATAATTTTATTCAATATTGCTATCTACCTATATTAAAATATACCTACGAAGTATCCAGTCAGGATAGATTTGGTAATAATAACATTGCTATCTACCTGTATTAAAGTATACCTACAAAGTATTCAGTCAGGATAGATTTGGTTGTAATTTTGGTAAATATTTAGACTTATTGTCGATGCAGAAAATTACAACCAAATCTATCCTGACTGAATACTTCGTAGGTATACTTTAATACAGGTAGATAGTAATGTTATTATTACCAAATCTATCCTGACTAGATACTTCATAGGTATACTTTAATATAGATAGGTAGATAGTAATGTTGAATAAAATTATAACCAAATCTATCCTGACTGGATACTTTGTAGGTATATTGTAATGTAGGTATATAGTCATGTTTTATAAAATTATAAGCAAAAGTTAAAACTAATTTTAAACTACTTAACTATGTGAATACGTAATTGCTCTACTCTGAGTAGAGGGTTAGCTTTGTAAAAAGAACGATCGTTTTGAAACGAGTAAGCAATTACGTTAAGTACAATATACCTTAAGGTAGCGGTGCTTCGGGCAGTTTAAACCCGCTCCCAAGTTAAAAAAAAGCAATTACGTATTCACTTAGTAAAGTAGTTTAAAATTAGTATAATCAGTGAATTCAAGATGATTACATCAAGAAACTTCAAAAGTTAAAATTTCTAGATTTTAAGTTTAGTATTAAAATAAACTGACTTTGACATAGTGCAGTGCGCTGTAGCTACTACGCGGCCTGTTCACTCTGTACATGTTATTACAGACTAACGTTAAAAATGTGCAGACAAATTTTTGTATTTTCCGCTGAAAAAAGTTTATATTAGTGTTCTACACATTGAAATGAGTAATTAAAAAAAAAAATGTAAAGAATATCAATAAAACTTGTTTATGCTATAGATGCCATTACAGCCTAACATTTAAAATGTGATAAAAAGTAACTCCGTATTTTCCGCGGGAAGAAAAGTTGATATTCGTGTTCTCCACATTAAAACGAGTAATATAATAACAAAAAAATTTTAACACCGACGTCATTAAGACTATATTTTTACCAAATTTTTTTAAATTATTAAGATCAGCAACTACCGCTCCGATTGGCGAAAATTTTTTTCCTGATCAAATTGACCTTGCTGAACATGAATCTAAAGTATTTTTTTCTTTCAGGAGATGGTAGGTTCTGGAATTTAAAGGAAAGATTATTTTTCATATGGAATTAGCCACTTTAGTTAGTATTTTAAAAGATATAAGTAATTATTGCGTGAGTGAATACTTTTAAACTTACTTGCTGATGCATTTCAAAATAATTATTTCATTGACAAAGTCAACCTGCATGGTTATTTCAAAAAGCGTCAGCAAGTAAGTTCTAAAGAATTCACTCAGTTACACAATAATTACAACTTCATTAGTTAATTCAAGATGATTGCAATAAGCAACTTTAAAAAATCTGATAAAGTTTATTTCTTTCTGATTTTCAATATAAATCAAATAAGTGGTTTCGTAAAGAAATTATATTGACAGAAAAGTCACTGCTGCCCAGATTACGGACATTTTTAAAAATTCGTTCAAGTACAAGAAATGAAATAAATTGATCGATACAATTGGGTGATACCGTACAATATCCTGTAGAATTCTTGAATACAATAGATCCTCCAGAATTTCCACCCAATAGAGATATTCCGAAAGTAGGAGCATTATAAATGTTCCTAAGAAATCGGTGTCCTAACTTATGAAATGCAACTTACCAATGGATAACTGAACTTAAAAAAAATATAATTGAAGAGCTGTAATTATTTCTACTAATAGTAAAGGTGAAACAATTTTAAATCCCCAATGATGGCCTTGGCTTATCCTTTTCAATTTTAACGCATGCATTTTACTGTAAAAATTTGCTTTGACATGACCATTAATAAATTGCAAGGGTAATCTTATTGATTACAGTTGGAAAAAAATAATGTGTTTCAGCAGACGCATTTTGTGCTAGTTCAGTCCCATCTAGTACGATACGTGTTTGCTGAAAAACATCAGTAAGTAGTGATTTTTACCAAATTTAATCAATAAGTAAATATTTATTATTTGAAATATACTTGTGTTATAGTTCTTTCAAAAACAAGAGTTGAATAAAAATATTAAAATAAAATTTGTAGTTTTAAATGTTGTTGTCAACTTTCTAGAGTTGTTATAAATTATTATTAGCTAGAAAAAATTTTAAATTTACATATGATGTGGTAACTCAAAAACTTACTGGAGAAGATGCGACAGAGAAAATTAGTACTGCTTATAAATAAAAGAAAAAAGTAAAATTATAAGTTTTTTTAAAAGAAAATAATTTAGAAACCGCCAGGTACTTCAAAAATAAGTATAACTGCCTTGTAACTATAAGGGAAATTGGAAAGGAAATTTAAATCTTAAATTTTAGTGACTCCATTCTTGCCACATTTAACTTTTTTAAATACATTTTGTAGTTTATAAGTTCAATTAATAAATATACATGATTGATTGATACTTCCTTGTTTAAAAGTAGTAAATGAATAATTTCAAAAAAAAAAAAAATTGAAAAAGAAAGACACTTTTAAAAAGAAAAGGTCAGGTTTATACGGTTATGTATAGCATAGTTGAAATTCCAACTGTAAAAAGATATTTGTTGAATCTTGCATACCCCCCTTTTAAAACTAAAAAAATGAAACTGCACAATTACCTAAAATTAAATTTAATAATTAAAAGAGAATTTTAATATAGTTTTAAAAAAATTGTTTGTTTTACCCTACAATAGTCCATATTTTTTTAAAAAGCAATAGTTGTATTTTTCAGGATTTTGTGGAAGTAAGTGCAGAGTATGAAGTTGAAAGCAGTTTTGAAAATAATGGAGAACAGCAACAATCACCACCTGTTATCAAAATGGTGCCTAAAAAGTATGGAAGTAGCTACAAATCAGTACTGCAGAATAAATCTATTGGTTGGCCTAACGGCAGCAGTAGTTCAGATTCAAGTAATATGATACAAGAGGCAATCAATATTTTGAGCAACTTGGCTCACAAGAGCAGCACATTGGATAATGACGGAGATGAGTATTCTCAGTTTGGTAAATATGTTTCACACCAACTAAGAGAACTTCCTGTATTAAATGCTTTGCAGCTGCAAGAAAAAATTTATTGTTTGATAACCAGAGAAAGGATTGCTGTTATGACAAATTCTAATGAGCCCAAACGAAACGGATTGAAGTCTTTTATAGAGAAACATCAGTATGCACAAGAACAAGAGTATATAGAAGAATGTAATGATGAAGAGTGGTTGATGACACAAAATGAGGAAACAGTTGAATCAGAGGGCAATGCTGAATGCCAACAAAATACAGCTGATTGATAAAACTGCTCTACAAAGTTAATTTTAAGACAAAATCTAATTTTCTGTGTAATTTTTTAACAAGTTATTGGATTTAAAAAGCATGAATAACTTTTTAAATAATATGTTTAATACAGAGACAATTTAATGTAGTGTATCTTAATGTTTCAACCAATTGTGAAAATAATAAATACAATTACACAAACAAATATTTTGTTGGAAAGTCATTTTCTAAGTTGATATCAATTCACAATATCAAGAGCACAGTTGGTACAATATATTACAATGAAAATATTGGAAAGAACCCTAATACCACAAAAATAACAAATAAAACAAGTTACTTAAGATTAAACCTTTATGTACATTTCGATCACCATGTCATCATCATCAGAGGGTCTTATTACAAAATACAATCTAGCACACAAAAAGTTACAAACTAGAATGATTCTAGTTTGTAACTTCTTGTGTGCTAGATTGTATTTTGTAATATGACCCTCTGATGACGATGACATGGTCATCGAAATGTACATAAAGGTTTAATCTTAAATAACTTGTTTTATTTGTTATTTTTGTGGTATTGGAGTTCTTTCCGATATTTTCATTGTAATGATATTAATTTATTAAATAGAATATTTTATTAATGAAATTATTTGATTTGCATACAAATCTTGTTTCTTTTAGTTGACTTTTGAGAACCATACTATAGTGCTCTCATTTTCTATTACTAAAAGACTGCAATGCCCTTGAAATGGTTGGGCTTATGAGACTGTCTGCCATCACTTATTATAATGGCATTCTTAAATTTTTGTATCACTGAACTGGTCTATGTTGGGATTATGTTTACCTATTTGTTAAAATAATTTATTTTTTAAATTTTAATTAAACTTGTTTGTTTATTATATTATTTTTATATTTATAAATTGTATACTGTTCTGAGATAGATAATTTTACAAATACCTTTTTGTACTTAACTTTCGAGGGGGGTGCATAGAGTTTCAAGCGGGAGCGGGTGCTTGCGGAGGTTTATTCCACACAAAAAACCATTTGAATATAAATGGTTTTTGTTTTTATAATTGGGTGACTTTACAATTAAATACTATATAAATACATTGTAAACAATTTCAAAATTCGTTATTGTACAATTTTAAATTTCTAAACATCCTATTTCTAAAAATATTTTGAATTATTAAAACGTGTAAGCATTGTATACTAGACCATTGTTTAATTATGGGAGAGGCGTTTGTGGGTTATTTTTCTGTAATAAAGTAATTAAACGCCTAAACATAAAGACATTTAATCGTGGTAGTATATATATAAAAATTTGAAGTTAATTATAATATTTAGTGAAAATAAGGAATGTTTTACTTAAAATATATAACTACAAATTATTGGATGAAAAAATGTTGCCTTTATAACAAAATAGGTTCTAGAGTAAAATAAAAATAACAGAATCTTAGTCTTTGTTGAAAAAACAATTCATAATTGTTCATTTCCAAGCTCACTACCGTGAATTTGACTCATTCTGATGAGAATTATGTTTCTTCTTGCTGTCCTCCTTCCCTTACTGGTTTAGTATACCACATCATTGTGTTTACTAGAAAATGCCTTTTTGCCATAGTCAAACTGCATTGTAATCGCTTCCTTCCAAATTTTTAGCAGAATTTTCTCTTTAACGTCAAAATCTGACAATTTCAACAAATTGATCACTTTCGTCATTTTCAGATTCACCTATTATGTCTTCATTTTCAATTTTGACAGCTTCTTCAGATTCATCATCTGGCAAAGACTCGTTTCATCAGAATTATGAAAAAGCTGTCTTACAAAATTTCCAATTGGCAGTATTTCTTAAATTTCCTCTTTTTTGACACTACCCAGCATTTTACGAATTCTCTCCTCTTCAAATGGAATAATAATAACAGTAGTCATTAAACTCCACAAAGCCTTTTGTAATATAAATAGCCACACATGAGGAACTCCGCACAAATATGTTACACGAAAGGGCACTTGCGGACGAAACCTCTGGAATCTAACCACGAGTAACAAAGATTAAATTCACACTAACGCTACGAGGAAAAAATTAACAAATTTAGGTTGGGCTGTTTCCTAAAATGCAGGTTGTGGAGTAACGAGCTGGAAATAAATTTCTGACAACTGAAAAGACGTTTTCTTAACAAATAATGATACATGCGGAGAGAAACTCCGCATGCGCCCTTTCGAAGGTTAATTAATTTTTTTTTTTAAATTTTTAAGGAATATATGATTATTTTTGATGGCATGTGTGGCTAGGTTTGAGTTACAAATGTTAAGTTTATTCTAAGCTTAAGTTGTTCTTTACATTTGTTTTCTAATTTATTTTTCTCTGACCACTATGTATGTGACAAATATTTTTTAATAGGATTTTGGTTAACTTTATATTATATCCTGTGTGTGAGGCCCATTTTTTTTGTTTCTGGTTTACATTTTGGAATTAGTCAATTTTTGAAATTCTAATTCATCAATCGTCTTTTTATTGTATCTATATTTTGGGGTTATTTGGCTTATTATTTGTTTTTCTCTTTTTAATTATTAGTTAGATTTTAAGAATCTATATTTATATAAGAAATTGTCGTGACTGACTTATTCATAAACAATGAACAAACTTAACTATAATAGGTACAGACCTGAAGTTTGGATAGAGATGATTCATTAGTAAAATAAAGGTGTGCTAAGTAGGAAGTTTGCAAAATTGTAATTTAGGGTGTTTTTTAAACATTTTTATCGTGATACAGCTGTAACTAGTGATTTACCTATATTCAGTAAATAGCTAGTGAACAAGACATCTAACCTTTGGATTATTTTGACGATCAGTTATTTCAAATTTAGTAAGTTATCTACATATATCTATTGTTATTATAAAGGTGGAAACTGTATAGTTAAATAATGAACTTATAACTCATATAGTAATTCCTATTGTGAGTGTAGGCCCCTGTATTACATTGTATTTAATACTCGAGTACTAATGTTCACTATGCCATTTAATCATGTTTATTGTGTCATAAAATTACTATACATCGTACAAAATTGGGATGGATTTGATTCAGTAAACATATTCAGTTTTTGTTAAGGTGTTCTAAATTTTCATAAATTTTTTTGTGGGTTTTTAATGATAATTATATTAAATACTGCTATTATAAATTACTATCAATATAAATAAAGAAACTATTTTATATATAGCCAACAATAAATTATAAATATTGTTTATAACCCAAACCTAACCAAATACACCATAAAAATAATACATTCCTCGAAATAAAAAAGATACATTAAAGTAAAGAGGCCTAAAATAGCAAACAAGAAAACAGCAAAGTTTATAAAGGAAAAAATTCAAATAAAATTAAAAAATGACAAATTATTCAACCCATTAGACAAATTTGTATCCCAAAATAAAACATTGTGATAAAGCTAAAAATAGACCAATTGTTATGCCATGTAATATGATGAGGTGGTGAGTTGGTTGGTCTTTGTCCTGCCCCTGGATATCTGTTTGCATTGAACCAAACGCCGGCAGTAGCTTTCTTGAGAAAGTCCCTTGTACGTTCCAAAAATGCAAATAACAGCCCCTTAGCATTACAGCTACATTCAGTCCTTTCCAGGACTCTCAACGTGTTTCACCAATGGCAAGACGAGAGCATCCTGATAGATTACAAATCCATTTATGGAATACAGAAAATCAAAGCATAAAGTTTTAGCAGAAAACTTTAAATATTGACAAAAACCTCATAATGAGGAAGACAATGTGGCTTTTACAAATGCACGGAGATCGAGTGGCCGACTCCCATTTTCGCTGTAAAACTATACGAACAATTGAAAATTAAACATGATGTGAAAAACATTTTTATTGGCCATACTTATCGAGAAAGGATACAACAAACCAAAATAAGTCTACAAAATTCAGTCATTAAGAATGACTGCATTAAAATAATAAATTAGAACGCAAGAAAACAGATGGGTAGGAAAGGTTACTATCTGAAATGTGCATTTAAAATTGATTGCATTCAAGAGTCATCGCTATTGTCCAATAGTGAATATCATCACAAATTTAAAGGTTTTCAAAAGATAAACCTTTCGAGAGAGCAAAGAAATGGTGGTGAACTCGTCCATGAAATATTGTTAGTGGAGGAATCAAATGAACATTTTTGCCAACCTGGAATATATTGAAACCAAAGTACAAGTAAATGCTAATCTATTGTTCAAAATTTTTAACATGTACATCCCATTGCTGGGGGGGGGGTAAAAGAGCGTGATCTGGATGAACTGAAGGGTTGTTATTATGGGCGATTTCAATAGCAGACACACAATCTGGAATTCTGGCCCAGCAAATAGAAATGGCACGGTCAGTGCTTTTCAACAAAATAACTGTATTTGCTAGACAAAATGAAGTCACCAGCAACTGGAAGCGTTAGCACATTGGAACTGACAAGTGCTTCTCCAGACATGAGAATCCTTCAAAATTGGAGAGTTGGAAGTGATCATTTTCCAGTGCTATGTGATGTATATCACTCTCAAACTGAGCAAGTTAAATGAAATATAGTGAATAGGAAATACAAAGCAAAACAAGCATATTTGCCTCACTTGACTGCGGTGACGGCTCAGAATTGCAATGCGAAGGACATCTTGGAATTGGTTGAAAGCACTGTAAAAAGAGCACCTGATCTGGCTATCTCCAAGAAAACAACTAGCGGCACACCAAAGTACGCAAATAACTGTTGGAATTAGAAGATAAATGACCTATGTATGGATCAAGAGACTGGAAGAATGGTAGAAGTAGTTAAAGGCAATCGGCCTTTATCAGATGCAAAGCTCTATTGAGAAAAGCCGTCATTAATGCTAAAAAAACCTCATGCAGAAATTTTGTTGCCTCTATTATTTCACACACTCCATCTAGTACTGTATGGAGAAAATTCAGAGCCATCGAAGGACAAACTTCTGAATAAATAACTCATGTCAGAAACAACAAAGGTGACATTAGGAAGGACGATACAAAAAAAGCGAATTTTTTTTGTGTATTCTCGAAAATGGGGGCACTATAGAATACCTGTTAAAAGTTGGCTCAAAAAGTACCAAATAACATTCTAGTTGGTAACTAATATATTAAAGTATAGTGATAAGTAAAATAATGTATATTTTTTCTTGATAATAAAAATATATACACACACATATTGGGAAATATTACACCACCAAACAAGTTATCCAGGTGGTGTTACCATAAACTCACTGGTGTTCCATATATACAGAGAAATAGTTCTAACCCGAAGCCTAAATTATTTTAGCACTTGCCCTTTCAAATAGAACCTACTGGTGGATTTAATATCAGACTTTGTAACTTGTGTTAAAGGATCTACCAATTTGGCCAATGTAAAAGCTGGAGCAGTTATATGTGTTTTTTAGGTGTTTGTTGTTTTGTATGATATTTGGTATTAGAGTTTCCTGAAGGAGGAAACAATTTTATGTGTGTGTTTGTTGTGGTAAATAATTAAAATGAATTTAGTATTTGTTTTGTGACTCGAAGTGTGACTGATTGAAAAGTTGTTTATGTTTAACTTTTCACTAAACACTTGTAAATATTTACAAACTTGCTTATAGTAGCACTTACTCATATTTGTTGAGGTCAGCTGTTTCGGGAGATGTGTCCCTTTGTCAACTCAGACCGTAACTGATCTCAAGGTTTACGTAGGTTAGGGTATTAGGGTGGGGTGGGATATTATGGTGGTGTAGGTGTATTTTGTGAGTATTGGGAGTTGTGATGTCAAAAAGTGTGTGCGAGTTGTAATGTAATGTAATTGTGTATTGAGTATGTGTGTAGGGTGTAGTTTGATACACTATTACATTACAACTCTCACACACTTTTTGACATCATAACTCCTAATACTCACAAAATACACCCGCACCACCATAATATCCCACCCTCACCCTAATACTGGGGTACTAACCTACGTAAACCTTGAGATCAATTACGGTCTGAGTTGACAATGGGACACATCTCCCGAAACGGCTGTCCTCAACAAATATAATTAAGTACTACTATAGGCAAGTTTGTAAATATTTACAAGTGTTTAGTAAAAACTAGTAGCTCACGTGAAGATGGACTCAACAAATATGTTTAACTTTTTGTTATATTATCAATAAATGCAGGTTTGTAGTTATTTTTTGGGGCGATGTATTATTTAGTATTGAGTTCACCATAGTCTTTTTATTTCATGGGTCTATTAATTAGTTAAGTGTAAAATGTGGCTAAATGCAGCATGTTTGTGTTGAGTTTAATGATTAGATGTGTTATGTATTAGTGGTTGTAGGTTTCCTGTTTCTTTTAAAATTGTGCTGAATTCTTGAATTTTGTAGTACATTACGTTTGGTGAATCTTATTAATCACTTAAACAATAGTTTATAACTATCCGAACTTTAAATTTAGTAAATTGGTTAAAACTTACTGAGACAGATCGTTTTCGATCATTATGTGCCGATCTTCATCAGTGTCTTCTGCTTGGAGATGTTGGGTCAAGAGGTGATGGTTTAAAGGTAGGTTTTTGATAGTATTAGAGAGTATGTGTGATTTGTGTTGTTTGTTCGTTTTGTTTAATATGGATTACAAAATTCAAGAATTCAACACAGCAAGACAGGCTGCAGTCCAAGAATACAGGAGTACGGTTTTAGAGGTTAGGAAAATACACGCCCACATACAATTCAATAAATTATGCCTAACTCACAACATAACACACACATACGCGAAAATAAACATCAACACTAAATGTAGCTACAATTACCAAACAAAAAGCAGAAATAATTTACATTAAACAAAGTATCAAAAATCTGTACAAAAATAAAGACTTTCTAAATTATTTCAATAAGAAATTTACAGACACAAAAACACAAAGTACAATTATATTAAACGAACAGACACAATTCAAATCACACATATCTTTGATACTATCGAAAACCTACCTTTAAAACCGTCACCGCTTGACCCAACATCTCAAAGCAGAAGACACTGATGAAGATTGGCATATGGCGATCGAAAACGTTCTGTCTCAGTAAGTTTTAACAAATTTATTAAATTTAAAGTTCAGATTGTCATAAACTATTGTATAAATGATTAATAAAGTTGTGCTGTTGAGTTTGGGAGTTGTGAAATCTAGAAAATTTATTTTATGATTGTCTCTCTATATTTCATAAATTAAATTAATTTAAAAATAACCTAACCTGATCTGACTTTGGTGCTAACTAACGCTCCGATCGCAATTTTTTTTCCCTGATGGATTTGACCTTGCTGAACACAAATCTTCGGAGCGGTAGTCGTTGATCTTAATAATTACCCATAAACTATACCAAAGATAAATACTAAAAACAAGTATACTTGAATTTTCATTAAACACTAATTTTTATACACACTAGTTTTAGCAATGATGTTGCCTCCATTAGTTATTGTGTAAACACTCAGTGTTAGCCAATCACTGATAGTGACATTGTCGCCAACACTAATTTGTATAAATAAATTAGTGTCAGAGAGATTTTGAGGATACTTTCTAAATATTTACCTTTGGTAACATTGAAGTGAGCAAACCTCTCAACTTTGTACAATATAATTTTACATTATCCCAAAGTTAAAAAATAAATATTATAAACACTAATTTTATAATGAAGCTACAAGGTATCCAGTTAGGTTGTTTTTACAAAAAAAACATGGTTTATCAACACTATGTCATATTACTTCAACTTCCAATATTGAAGGTTACTATTTATACGATAAATGAAGCTATTACTCATTTATACAGGAACTTCGCTTTTTATAACAAAATCTATCCTAATCAGATACATTGTAGTTATATTTTTTTATACAGTGTGGCACTTTGGGTTGATAAAGGCGTTTTATCAGTGATGTTTACAATATGATAGGTCTTTACCACCATTTATAGTATTCGACATTTAAAACCGCTTTATCTTGGTTAAAATGTATTATTCTTATAATAATATTTTGGGTTTTTTTTTATTACGGCGGCCCCACTCCATATTTTGGATTATTGTTCAAAAGCACGAAAAGGTACGATATCCACAAAAAAAAAAATTTTTTCCTTTGAGGAAAATTACTTTTTTCGAGTTTAAAGTAGGGCAAATTTTTTTTGGCGGAAGCACAAGTTGTGAATAGGCGCGGAGTGATACTTACGTCACAGTGCTGCGCATAAGGTTGTACGCATTGTCCGCGGTACGTCACAACTTCTACAGTTAGGATAGATTGGTTTTAAATTTATAAAATACTGTATACCTATATTAAAATATACCGAAAAAGTGTAAAGTCAGGTTAGGTTTGGTTTTAATTTTATACATTGAAATTCAGTTGTAAAATCATGAAGCATGAAATTCAATGTATAAAATTAAAACCAAACCTAACCTGACTTTACACTTTTTCGGTATATTTTAATATAGGTATACAGTATTTTATAAATTTAAAACCAATCTATCCTAACTGTAGAAGTTGTTTCTCAAATATCTACACACGTAAGTTTGCGTGACGTACCGCGGACAATGCGTACAACCTTATGCGCAGCACTGTGACGTAAGTATCACTCCGCGCCTATTCACAACTTGTGCTTCCGCCAAAAAAAATTTGCCCTACTTTAAAGTCGAAAAAAGTAACTTTCCTCAAAGGAAAAAAATTTTTTTTTTGTGGATATCGTACCTTTTCGTGCTATTGAACAATAATCCAAAATATGGAGTGGGGCCGGCGTAATAAATTTCAACCATATTTTGATACAAGATTTCCATACACCAATGTAAAAAAAACATTTTAGTTGTGCTAGATGTTTAAAAGTGAAAATGAAATTTCAGCACATTCTAAAAGAGGTTATAAAATGCAGCAAATCTTAAAATTAACATTTGATCTGAAATAACATGTTCTAGATGATCCAATTTGTTAAATACTGGAGTTGAAGTTTATAGGAGTACTTTTTAGGATTTACAATGTCAGTGGTAAAAAATAACGACTTGTAAGTTAAATTAAAATTTCTTGATTTATATTGTTTCAAATCTTGAATGCCACTAATCAGACGTTAAGCGCTAGCGTACAAACATTTGTATCAGCTGTGATGCAGTCACAGGTCACGGGTGTAATTTACTATGATTATTATTCCTAGCGTTTAGCGTTATTACTGTTACCAGTTATTTTTCCATGTTCTTTGTGATTTTATTCATTGAACCAAAGGTTTTTTTAAAATAAAATTGAATAATTTTGTGTCTGAATTTATGTAAACTCATGATTTTTAATGGCAGTGAATTGAAGTAAAGTCGTTTATGGTTTTTTGTGAAGTAGTACCTTAGTGGTGGAGTAGTATTTGTGTAACTACATCTACATCAGTTACAAATACTTACGTTATTCCTATTTCAGCGGGATTATTGAAAATGATAAAATCAGAATCCAAAGTACGAAGAACTAGTAATTTGTGGAATTATTTTACTTTAATTGACGACAAATATGCTACATGTAACGTGTGCGAAAAACAGATGTCTCATAGTTCTTCCAGCTCAAATCTTAGAAAGCATTTTAAACGAAAACATGGTGATTACTTTGATATGAGGAGTGAACCTTTCAACAAATTTGAATCAATAGATTCATCGGTACACTCTATTTTTTATTAATAATCCATTTTTAAAATCTTACTGATATATTATTTTGTGGTTACATAATGTGTATGTCTTGTAATCAGTATAATAATTTTTAAACCCTAATATTAACTACTTAGAACAAGTTTTATCTAAATAACAAAAGAAATTAATTACAAGAGACAAATTCTGTGTAATATCTTACTAGGGTTCATTTTTTATCAATTTTAATTAAAAGTAAAGTTAAATAATTTTTTTGAAATTTAGACATTATTATGGTAGTTTTATCAAGGTATGTGAGCAAAAATTTATTTAACGACTATAAGCCGTTAAACACCATTTACAGTCAATAAATAGGTGTTTTGTTAAAATAACCTCAAGATGTATAGTCCTACAATATTAAGTTTAAATATAATTTTGTTAATGAATGAATGTAGGTTAGGTTTTTTGTTACCTTGTAGGTAATAATCAAAAAAGGTAAAAGTGAAATATCATATGCCTCTATTAATAGTAGAACTGTTATTTAAAGTGTAGTAACACATTAAACACAACCTGTTTTACTAGCATAAAGTCATTTTAACTTCTCCATTGTTTCTCAATATTCAAGTATTTAATTTTATTTAGTTATGCAGTTGTTATACATACTCTTAAACTAAAAACAAGTTTGTTGATTCCATCTTCACATGAGCTACTAGTTTCCACTAAACACTTATAAATATTTAGAAACTTAAGTAAGTGCTACTATAGGCAAGTTTGTAAATATTTACGAGTGTTTAGTAAAAACAAGTGTATATGAGTTACACTTTCCTATATTAGCACTTACTTTTACAATTGTTGAGAAAAGCCGTTTCAGGAGTGTCAACTTAGATTGTAACATTAAAAGTGTGATTTTAGTTAAAAACTAGTAGCTCAGGTGAAGATGGAATCACTTAATATAAACTCTTTACAGTTTTCACTTTTTATGCACTGTCTATTGTAGGTTTTGGCAATAAAGATAAAATATGGGTAAAATTAAGATGATAAAAACTGACCTGAAAATATATTTATTGATAAATATAAACTAATCCGTGGTGAAGTACTTTAAATAAAAGTTTGGTAAATTATTTAATGTAAATAATTTTCGTAAACATTGAACATGACTTAAATATATATTATTCTTCTTATGCCATCTTATCTTACTAATGCTGAAAACAAGGCATAACCAATCATTTCAGACAAAGGTTACGTCAATCCTAAGATTGACGTTCATAAACCTAAAACTGTAACAATAAACCAAGGCAGATTATTACTAATAACATTAATCGATAGCAATACAAGACAATATTTAATATGAAATACAATATATTTACTATCCATTGAAACTCACTTGTTTTATTAATGGTAACAATGTAGTTCTTCTAATTATGCTATAACAATGAATTGTCATCTCTAACATTGAAGCTGATTGATTAAATAAACTGTGTAAAATATTAATTAGTGCATTTAATTGTTTCAGGCTATTTATTCCCATTAGCCACGCAATCTATTTCGGCAAAATAAATTATACCGGCCCATGCAGGAACTCTTAGCAGATATGAATAGATAAATTATATAAATCATACAAATAAAATATTAACCAAACAAACAGATGTATCTAATTCTGGTTATAAGTTTATACATAGAGGGTTAGTTTCATATATAATATAGAGAGGGTTAGATTCGTAAAAGAAACAGATGTTTTGAAATGTGTCAGCAATTAAGCCATTACATATTTACTTAGTTAAATACCTTTTAATTATATATATAAATGGATGTTTGTATGTATGTTATAGATGCTTAAACTGCTGAACAGAAGTTGATGAAATTCGTAGGGTTTGTTTAACATATTTCCAGGATGCTTCCTGTGAAGTTTGGTTTAGATCCATCCAGGGATCGGCCCCAGAGGCTTGCAATGGTTCAAAAACCAAATATATATATATATATATATATATATATATATATTCTTGATATTTTACGTTATCCATTGTTTTTCCGTTGCACTGACTTTATGAAGTTAATATATTACTATTGTAAGTAATTTTATCCACCATTAAGTGCAATAATTTTACCTTGAGTGATGAGGCACCTTTCGGTCACTTGACCATTGTCGAATCACTTTACAGTTGTTTACCTTGGTAGGTGTTAAATTCTTGATATTTTACGTTATCCATTGTTTTTCCGTTGCACTGACTTTATGAAGTTAATATATTACTATTGTAAGTAATTTTATCCATGAGTGATTCGACAATGATCAAGTGACCGAAAGATGCCTCATCACTCAAGGTAAAATTATTGCACTTAATGGTGGATAAAATTACTTACAATAGTAATATATTAACTTCATATATATATATATATATATATATGTATGTATGTATGTATGTGACTTATGGATGCCTAAACAGAAGTTAATATAATATAGAGGGATTGTTTAATATATTCCCAAGATGGTTTGTGTGAAGTTTGTTGTTGATCCATCTACAGGGCTCTGCCCCAGAGGCTAGAATGGTTCAAAAACCTATGTACTTGTATATACGTATGTGTTGATGTATTTATCTTATAAACGCCTAAACCGCTAAACAGAAAATAAAGAAATTTCAAGGGATTTTTCAACATATTCCCAAGATGGTTTGTGTGAAGTTTGGTGTAGATCCATCCATCTGCCGCAGAGGCTTAGGATTGTTCAAAAACTGTTGTATGTATATATGTGTGTATGTAATGTCTTTTGAACGCCTAAACCACCAAACCGAAGCTAATGAACTTTGGAAAGGTTGTTTAACAAAGTTCCAGGATGGTTCGTATGAGGTTTGGTGTAAATCCATCGACAGGGTTTTACCCCAGAGGCTTAGGATGGTTCAGTGTACAGCCTTCCATAAGTCTATTGTTAAAATGTATATCAATAATAGCGTTACTTAAATTAATTTAAAGAAATTTTAAACATGTACAAATAAAAATATATTATTAATTATTTTAAACTGCTTAAAATTGCTAAATTCTATGTACAATTATTGTTATCACTCTTATTATTATTAAAAGTAGGATGTCCGATAATATTCTTGCGAAATTTGAATCAATCTAAGCTGTGCAACGGAACCAAGCTAACCACAAAAAAACTGACACCCAACTTGATCCAGCCAGAAATCATAGGTGGCAAGTTCAAAGGAGAGGTATTAATTCCATGAATACCGATGATTTCATCAGATCTACTTATTTATTTTAAACGACTACAATTTCCTCTGCATCCTGTATTCGCAATTACCATAAACAAGGCACAAGGACAATCATTGACCATTGCTGGATTAAATTTGCAACATTCAAGCTTTTACCACGGACAATTATATGCTGTTTGCTCACGTGTTGGGACACCTAAAATTTATATTTATGCATCTAATATATATATGTGTGTGTGTGTATAATAAAGTATTCTATTGTTTTTTATCAGTATTTTGGGTACAGTATGCATTAGTTTAATACAAAAATTTCTATTAATACTATTAATCAATAAAGTACACTACTACTTCTTACATTAATTTCATTTTGAAAAAGCTTACCTAATTAAATTACAGTTATTTGTCTTTATTCAGTTCAAAATCAGTGATTGTAAACATAAATTACGCCCAAAAGTTCTCAAAATGTTTATCCTTATAGTTTAAGGACTTCTCTGCCTGCTTAACTCACCCCCCCCCCCATCAGTGATGTCCTGTTTTAGAGTAAACAATTGATTGTCATTTTAGCAAACCTATTTCTGAAGTACTCTAAAACTTCTTACAAAATTGATGGTTTTTCCTATTAAAAAACATTTTCATCATGCAATATTCTGTCCATTAAATGACATCTAATTTCTCATTTTTTAACTTATTTTAAAGTTATTTTTTGCTTTCTTTAATAAGGTTGAATCACCCATGTGCAAATTTTTTAATTTTTTTGTTATATGTCCTACCAGTAATAATAATGAATTATTGTATTTAATCTTTTAGCTTAAGATCTGTGGAAATTTTGCGGATAAATCTCTCATTAAACTCTTCACCTTTGCCATGGTTAAATAATTGCTCCTCGCAAGATCTCTCATATCTCACATTTCTATTACAAATCAAAAATGTTGCATACAAATTAATCTGAAAATTAATGCAGGTTTTTAATGAAGTTGATTTTGATGATATATGGTTGGAAAACTCCCAGTTTTTGTCAATTAGCGACTGTCAATATCAAGAGCATAGTGGTACAATATATTACAATAAAAGTATTGGCAGGAACCTCAATACTGTACTACAAAAAAAAAAAACAAGCTAATATTACCAGTTACTTAAGATTAAACTCTTGCCTACATTTCAATGACAAAGTCACATCATCAGAGGGTCTTATTACAATCTAGAATACAATAATTTACAAACTAGACTGATTTCTACAAAAAGGTTACTTGTAATAATAAAAAAAAAACAACTTGTAATATTAAGCTCTCAAATTTTGTAGAAAAAATTTGGTGAAACCCTAATCACTTTAACACTAGTTTATGACTATCTGAACTCTAAATTTAGTAAAAGATAGAACGTTTTCGATCGCTATATGGTGATCTTTATCAGTGTCTTTTGCTTAGAGTTGTTTGATTAAGCGGTGACGGTTTTAAAGGCAGTTTTTCTAAAGACAATGTTAAGGTGATTAATTGTAATATTATTTTTTTATTGGTGATATTGGGGTTTCTACCAATATTTTTATTGAGTCAATCTATCATTTCTCATTTGACATCTTTCTACCATTTCTGCAAGACCTTAATTTCTGTAACAAATTTTAATTACAATTTTATTTGGTTATTAAATTGTAAGGTTTGTCTTTTTTAGTGTTTAAAGATTAATTTTTTGTTTTAGAATGTCGAATATGTGAATCTACCTTATGAAATTGAGGAAAGTGTAGTGACTGAAGAAGAGCCGGAAGAAGTTATTCCACCTCCAGTTAAAAAAATAGAAAAGCCTTATACAAGCATAATCAGTACTACCAAACCCACTGTGCCAACACCAAAAAAAGTACAAAACAAACCTCATAAAAGCAATGAAATGATCCAAGAAGCAATTTCTATTTTGAGTAACATTACTCAGATAAGCAGCACGTCAGATACTGAAGATGATGAGTTTGGGCAATTTGGTAAATATGTTACAGCTCAACTACGGCAACTGCCTTTACTAAATGCTTTGGAGCTTCAAGAAAAATTTTATAGTATGTTAACTAGGGAAAGAATCAATGTTATGAAAACTGCAACAGAGACGCATTCTTATGGAATGAAGTCTCAGAACCACTTTAACAGTGAACAAATCAAGGAGCAAGAAGAACAACAACAACAACATAAACAGCAACAATCAAATGGTCAGCAGTTCTCAGATCAAAACCCAATTTCACTACAAATTGAAAGTTCATGTTCTCTAACTCAATCAGGAACAGAAATTTATTCAAATCAAGCCTCTACAATTGAACCAGACTTTCTTAACCGTAATTTAGCAACGTAACACATAAAATAATTTTTTAAAGATTAGAATATTAGATTTTTTTATTGTTATGTGTAGTTATTTGATCCTTACTGGATCGGTTTTGGACTACAAGTTTAAAAAAATTTGTATGTCAACATTGTATGGTATTTTATTTTTACTTATTACTAATTAGAAAAGTAAAAAGATCTACTTTTAATGTTACCCTCATTTAAACTTATTTAGCTGTCTTTGTTTTCATTTCTGGATCTATCATTTTGTCATTGATTGTGTCTTCTATTTTGTTTTTTCCAACCAATAAATTTCTCAGCCTAAAATAATAAGTCCTGTAATGGAACTACAATTATCTTTTAATAAAGAAATACCATGTTTCAGTGTTCAGTGCTCTGTAAAAGTTTTTCTTTTCCAATTATGTTTTTCAACAACATTGAATATAATGTGCAGATACATTCATATAATGTGCATCTTAAGGCCCTGCTAAAATCTGTTGAAACGATGCTGCATTATCTTTAGCATACCATCTCATTTTTCCCGCCTATGAGTTGTGCAGAAAAGGCGACCTCTGTTGATCGTTTAGATTATGCAGGGGGCACCACGAGCAGGCAATCAACACCACCCCCCAAAATTACCTCCCTGCACATCTGACCAGAATAGGAGTACTCTCCTCCGCAGACTGCCCCTGAAGCAATTTTGAATGCCCAACATCTGTTCGAATGCCAAGGACTGCAGGACGTCTGCGATGAAGCATATAGCTCCGACTTAGAGCATCTTTCTTCCCTCTACTTGACTGCCCGGCACCGAATGGCTGAAATGCCAAGAGTGGGCGTTGGATAAAGTAAAGTAAGTAAGTATCTTTAGCATACCTAGCACAACCATTACCTGAGGCAGCCGAATGACTCGCCACTGTGTACCATTACTTTAAAAAAAAAAAAAACAGAATTAAAACCTAATTCACTTGCATCTTTTTCAATAAATCTTCACCTCTATTATTGTCCTACAATTTCACTCTAAACCTCAGAAATTAGGTTTGATACAATGTAACCACGAACCACATCTTATGATTTGTAATATTTATTAGTTGTTATTTTCAGTAAACGAAGCATATTTTGTTTATGGAGCATTTATAATAGCAAACATATTTAATACAATACAATAGTTGTCTTAAATATAAACTACAAAGAATTATTCATAGTACAAAAAAATTTATTAAAATTATATTTAAACTAGGAAAAATTGGACAATTTAATATCTTGAATGGACATTCTATTCAAACAAATAAATCATTCTGAACTATTCTCATAAAAATAGCATCTGTTATTTTGCTCCTCCATAAGTGATCCTTTATAGATTTTATTGAAGTGAACTGATCTACTAATCTCCTCTATCATAGTAGAATATTAATAGGTTTTTTTATAAGACCGAGTTTGCTAAACAATCTTTCACATTATGCCATAGACTCTGGTTTTGTTTCCTGTCAGAAGAATTTTTTTTTTCTCCAGGCGAAAAACCTATTGAGGTTATCATCGCCTAACTAAAGTTAAGTTTTTTAAAATAAATATTACATAAATAAAACTAATCAAAATAAAATAAAATAAATGTTTAAAACTAATTGTAATTATCTAAAACTAAAGAACCTAAAATTATACAAAATTTAAATATTATTAAATAGATTAAGGTGGCGTAAGAAAGCGAGGACACGGTCGATAGCCGTGACATCGTCCCTTAAAACCACCTTTAAACTACCTCGAAGATTGAAACGAATATATAAATTGACCAACATCACAATCAAGCAGAATGTGCTTAATGTCACAATTAAAGTGCTGTATTCTTACAATTCCATTGCAGGTAAAGAAGTATGTCTTGAAGACTCTTCAACTCAAGATCATTTTCATTGGATTTTGATCATCTTGAAAGAGTTTCAATATCTTGAAACAACAACTCCTGACAGTTTCTTTAAGATACTTGTATCTTTGTTCCAAATCTTGAAGGTATTTTCCTGAGAGGTACAGCACTTTCTTTTCAGCACTTCCACCTTTTCATTATTTGAAAAAGCTTGTTCCAATGTAATCTTGAAGCATACCCAAATGAAAGTCCAGTTCATTTATCTTTGAGAATCATATATCTGTTTTTACCATGAGGTAGTCTACAATATCTATGAGTATTATACTTTTGTTTCACCTCATCTTTCCATAAACAACTAACATCCTTTGCTACTTCTCCAGACATTTTTGCTCTTTGTTCTGCAGTTAGTTAATTTCCATTCACCACTCTTAATATTGGTTTTGCAACTATTTCATCATTATGGTTTCTCTGTCTAGTACTTCTTTTAACCATTTCCGATCTAATTTGATTGGTAGCAGACAACTGTTTTAGGTTACTTGTCAAATTATTGTCCACTTTGGGAGTGACTTATTCAGCGTAGTTCTCTCTTTGCTCTTCTTCCAATCATTTCCGTTCAGTGTCGGACCAGCAGTTTAACAAATCACACTCACTTCCGGTTTCTTTATCTTAGCTAGCTAGTTGTCATTACTTCATATCTCTATGTTGGTTAAATTGTCATTATATAAGTTGCTTGATGTAATCATCTTGAATTCACTGATTAAACTATATTTGTTGTAAAAGAGAGAGGGTTAGCTTCGTAAAAGGAAAGAATGTTTTGAAAAGTGTCAGCAAGTAAGCCATTATGTATTCACTTAGTTAAGTACTCTTTAAATATTATTATATAAGTGTCAAGATATATCTTAATTCAAAGAATTATTCATTTACTTAATTTAAAGTAGTTTTTAAACTCAACATTTGGTTATTTCTCACTCAAGTGTGTTAGTTAACCTAAATCTGTTAGCACATGCTCTTAATTTTTCATGAACATTATAACATTTTTAACCTCAACTGAAACTACTTTTGTTTTGATTTCCCTGAGTAAGTGACCATTTCAAAACAATTCTATCCAGCTTTAGTGAACATTTTACCTTGCAGTTCGTCGCTACAGTAACCTTGTAGATAAAGTCTGCACACTCTGGGAAATTCATTCTCAATACATCATTGAAGTCTAGGACTATTTCATCAAAAGTAAGTTCAAAGTGCAATTAAATTAAAGACTATTTTTTATGAGTGCATTTAGCAATTTATTCACTGTATTTAAAATCTTGTTCATAACTTTTGGCTAATCTTATAAATCAAGGCAACACACAGATTTGCATTTTTAATTTATCTGTGTGGTCTTCTGGGAAAATTAATTTAACTTTTTTTCTAACCCAAGTCCTGAATGCAACGCTCTCCATTTGTTGAGTTTACAGAGCTTGTGAATCGGTTACTACACACGTAAATGAAATACTAATGATTTGCATGACCTTTTGAATTTTATCAATTTTTCAAAAGACTTCAGCCCAGAAAAAAAAACCACAAAATCAAATCTTTCAATTTCATTTATCATCAATAATGTATCTTGTCTGGTGTTGATGGTTATAGCTGAATGCTTAATTTATCTTAGGCATATGTTACTTCATCTAACTAGGATGATACAGCTTCTGACTTTAAACTCCTCCTTGAGTCAGAGTGTCCATTATTAATCAATCATAGATTTCCTTAACAACACACCAACAGTGAGTTAAGCTTGAAAAAAAAATACTAGATACAAATAAGAACATCCATATTGAATTCACAAATCTTCCTAAAACCATCTTTCGCTGATGAGCAAATCTCACTAAATATAGATACACTATCCCTAACAACCACAGAAATATTCAGTTGTGTAGTATAGTGTATTATGGAGTAAAGTTGTTTTTTGGAGACCGTAAATACATGATTAGAATTCACGAATTAATTTTTTTCTTAAACAATAGAGGTTAAGAGTTGTAATGGGAGATGTAATTATCCAAAAGCACTTGAATAAATAAATAGAATATAAGAGACACTAAATAAATAATTTTATTTTCAACTAAGTGACACAAGCTAAATTAAATTTTTTGTAACGAGGTTTTTGACTTTTTTTAATTGATGTTCCAGCAATGTGTGACGGGTATTCTAGTTGTAAATTAAAAATAAAATTTGTATGTTGAATTTTAACTGAACTAGTCTTGTCCTATGTATTAATAGAAAAAAATCATTTTTTTGCTCTTCAGGATGAATTAACTTATGTTTCAATCAATCTATCTTGAAACACTAAAATTATGGAATTTAAAATAAAACCCTAGTATATTGACTCACAATAATTGGATTATTTGTGCAGTACTTCCAGAAATTGTTATGCCAAATTAGCATTACTAATAATTTATAATTTCAAACTTTATTATATAACTCAAGACATCAAACGTTTATGAATTCCAATTTTAAGTTGAATAAATAAATTTATTATAGTAAACCTATAATATTAGGCTTACTAAAAATTTTCAGTATGTTGTGTTCAGATGCTGCCTGAAAACGGAGAGGGAAGAATAAAGAACTAAAAAAATATAAAATATATTTACTCTTTTATTACAAGGAATATGTAAGTTGAAATTTATACTGTATATCCTGAACCGTAGAAGTTATTGTTTATAATTATATTAGACTAGTTCGACATTCGTAATTTGAACATTTTTACTAATTTGGCTATTTTCTAGAATGAAACAATGCTTTTCCGTAGTTCATTGAATACAGAAACCCATTTCCATACAGTTAATGTTTATTTTTGTTCGTTTATTAGAGCATTCCTTGTAGAAATGAGATCATCAAGTACAGCACTCGGGACAGTAATACCTCTAGTCAAAGAACTCAATCCATTTTTACTGAAAGGTATTCTCTCGCTACAACATTGACAGAAGTTTTACTTTCTTCAAATTCTGACATGGTTACATTGTATTTCAGCCTTGTGCATTAAAATGTGCTAGCATTGTCAAAAAAGGTTATCATTTTTTTAAGTAATTAGGACTGCATTCATTATATTTACATACATTCCCATAAAATATAGCTTAGTCAAATTGTTTGCAGTTTGATTAGCTGCCGTTTTGCAAACAATATAAATGCCTGAACTTTCCTCTCATCTAGATGTTCACTCAAATTAGAATAAGCTTGAGACATTTCAGTAGTAAGTCTTATTTATTTCATAACCTTAATTTTAAAATAAGATTTTTGAAGCATCTGCAGAGTTTAGTGGACGAACAAAAAGTATAGTTCGTTAACAGGTTTATTAAAGAAATCAGTCAGGAATCAAGAAAACTTTTTATTGTGTATAAAACTTTAACAGTTTCAACACAAATCCTGCTTATTTTCCCCACGCTGGCAAAAATCGCTGAATAAATAATTCCCTGGTACCCTGAATACTTTCTGGACGTATTGTCGAAATCTGAACTCTGGAAAAATCCCATACCTATTAATAAGGAGATCTATATAGAATCGTCAGTTATAATTTTGAACTAAAGATCAATGGATGACAGAAAATCTTAATGTGTAGCTTCGCATTTTACATTTTTATAATATAACTTGTAAAAATAAGGTAATTGTGAGTATTAGCGGCCACCTACGATATATTGGAAAATTGTTCAAAACCACCATATAGAACGAGATTTTTTTTCAAGTTGCCTTCGGAAAGTTTTTAAATTTAAAGTTCGATAAAAAACTCAGTGCAGAGCATTAAGGTGTGCATCGCCGCGGAGGAATACAGTGACGTCACAACTAAGGTTGGTGTTTTAGACGTCTAAATTTTATGAATCAAAAACATCTATATTGATAAATATTATTTTTGTTATTGCTAGGGAAGGTTAATTTTATATATCAATATTGAAATATATCAATGAAATATCCGGTCAGAATAGATTTGGTTCTAATTTTATACATTTAACCATTTAGGTAATAAATAAAATTACAACGAAATATATCCTTAGTGGACATTTTTTAGGTATATGGTTATGTATAAATTTAAAACGAAATCTATCCTAACTGGAGACTTTATAAGTATATTTATATGTATGCAAGTAAATTTATATGTATTTATAAGTAAATATTTGCATGCAAAAACCATACAAATTAAGCCAAAACGTTGTTTCTCAAATATCTTCACACATTAGGTATGCCTGACATCATTGTATTACTTAGCGGCCGATTCACAACTTAATGTTCCGCACTGAATTGTTTACCCAACTTTTAATTGAAACAATTTTCTAATATATATTATAGGCGACCACTAATTCTCACAATTACCAAAAATAATCCTATATATAAAATATAATACTATATTTTTGTAGTAAGATTAATTTATGTATATAGAACTTGAAGTTTAAAATGCATAAATTAACACATTTTAAATTGTTACGTTGAACGTCTACGACTTTTATTCAAGCGTTTATATTTAAATCGATCAAAGATGATATAGCCAAACAGTTGGTGTATGTTTTTTCACTTCTAGTTTGAAAAGGGTGAAGAGTGTTTTTATTCTCTTTGCTGGTTACACCTCTACAATTGAAACGAACACGTCAACAAAGTCAGCTGTTGACGTTACGTTTAGGTTCCCAATTGCACAGTTATTCTGGAGTGTAGTTGAGATTTAAGGTATTAGCTGTCAGCAATAAATAGTAGATTGTGGTGTATTTCTTCATTCTTGGTAATTTATTGCACATTTTACGTTTATTTATGCTTAGAAATAAGCTATAATTTGATTTATAAATTTAAACACGCTCCTCATTAAATTATCTTAGTTGTAAACAATTCTGTTATATAGTTGGGTTTCCATAATGTTTTGACTCAGTGTCTTAAAAAAAAGATTGCCGTATTTTAAGTAATGAAGTGTTTAGATTAAAAGGTTTCGGCTATAACAAAGACTTTCAAAGTTTTAATTTTAAAAGTATTTTGTTTCTAGTAATGACGTTACATTTTTATCCATGCATCTATATATCTCATATCAACTACTAGTGCACTTACCAAATTAGCTTTTCCATTATAATAAACTAATTTATTAAAGTTTATAGTTGTTCACATGTACAGAGTTTAAGTGATATTTTGATGAACTACCTTAATTTGAATTGCCTTATACTGGTTCTCTGCAACATTATTTATCCATATTACATTATTGTATACTTTATCTTGCGCCCTGAAAAATAACAATTGTTATTAAATTTTTAAAAGTCCCATTTAATTGAATTTTACTGAACCATTTATATTAGGCACTTATTGTATTTGTTTTGTTTGTAGATATGGACCAGATAACAAAGTTTATTGAACCTGGACGCCAGTTCTCCAAAGACTCATTGAGGCTGGTTAAGAGATGTACAAAACCAGATAGAAAAGGTATTATCAATAATTAAAAACTTGGTAAATAATAAAATCAGCGACTTCCGTTCAGATCAGAGAAATTTTTTTTTCTCTGGTCAATTTGACCATGCTGAACACAAGTCTGGGTTATTGTGCATAAGCTCGGCACCATACGATATTTTGGGAAACTGTTCAAAACCATCAAATAGGATGACATTCAAAAGAATTTTTTTTATTGAAGTAGGAAAGTTACTTTTTTTCAATTTAAAGTAGGGTAATAAATTCAGCGCGGATGTAGAAGTTGTGAATGGGCGCTGAGTGATACTTGCGTCACAGTGCTGCGCATAAGGTTGTACGTATCGACCGCGATATGTCACGCAACCTTACGTGTGTAGATATTTGAGAAACAACTTCTCCAGTTAGGATAGATTTGGTTTTAAATTTATACAATACTGTATACCTATATTAAAATACACCTAAAAAGTGTCAAGTCAGGTTAGATTTGGTTTTAATTTTATACATTGAAATACAGTTGTAACATCACGAAGCATTTGTATTACTCCGCGCCTATTCACAACTTCTACATCCGCCCTGAATTTTTTACCCTACTTTAAATTCAAAAAAAGTAACTTTCCTACTTTAATAAAAATAAAATTCTTGTGGATATCGTCCTATTTGGTGGTGTTAAACAATTTCCCAAAATATCGTATGGCGCCGAGATCCAGCATTTTTACCCAAATCTGAAGATATTTTTTGCAGCAAACCTTACCGAACCAAACAAAATTACTTTTGGATAACTATTACGTGCTACTGACAATAATTTTTATAAATTATTATTTTTAAAACTTACTCGTTTATGTGTTTAGAACACAAAATCTACTTTATTTTCCAAATAAAATTCAAAAAATTAATTTTTTCACATTTTAGTTGGGATTAGTTTTTTGGAAAGTTGGGCAGTCCAATCTAACTGTAGCGATTTTGCCATGGAAAAAAGTTGATAATTTAACCAAATCTAACGAGCATATTTTTGCAAAAAACAAGCTGAGGTTAGGTCTAGTCATTTTACTACTTAATGAAAAGGTAAATATTTATATTTGGGAATTAATTAAACGTCTGGTTCTGCCAGTAATATATTTTGCCAGTTGACGTCACAACTGGATACTTTATGGACATATTTTAATGTTAGGTGTAGAAAATAAGGTAATTGTGAGATACTGTGGCCGCCTGAAATATAAATTGAAAATTGTTCTAAACCACAGATTATGTTGATATGCACAAGAATTTTTTAAAATTTTACACAGAAAGTTATTTTCTATCAATTTAAAGTTGGGTAAAAAATACAGTGTAGAGTATTAACTTGTGCATCGGCCATGGAGTGATACAAATATTTTGTGACTTCATGCTAACTCTACATACACACTTACTTTACATGTGTGTAGATCTCTGAGAAAAGACATTTTCACTCATTGTTATGCTTTTGGCATAATTCTTATGAATTAGGTACTCGCAAAATGACTACACTTGCTGTTTACTCCCAAAAAATTACAAATTTAACAAAGGAAAACATCAACATCAACTAGCCCTTTGCAGCATCACATACCTTATAGATGTATTAAAATTCCGCACAAACCTAATTTTTTGCGATAGTTAGCCGAACAACTACTCACAAGGGGAAAACGAACACGTACAGACACTATTTCACGCTCAAAACAGAAAGTATTGCATTTAAATTTACACACACCTCGTTCTATTTGTGTCCTACATAAATAGTTTTCCGCCAAATTATAGTGGTGTAACCAACCTTGGAAAGTAAATTATTATCTACAAAAACAAGTAGCCGGACACAGAACACTTGTTGTACAGTTATACTTAAAATTATACGTATAATTATGCCATAAATTAAAAAAAAACAGATGGACTTTTATCTGCAATTAATTTTTTCACAATAACCTTAAAAATTGAAAACATAAACAACTCCAAGTGTTAAAGTACTTCTCTTATAACACAGTTTAGTTTTGTAATTTATAAACATGGAAGTAAAGTTACAAGTAAATACAAAGGAAATTAAGTTGATGCAGTCTTTATTCTTATAAACTACACAGAATTTATATCCTTGGTAGTTAAGCTAAATATATTTCTGTTGTTATTGGTAATATAATATTTATTGGTAACAATATAGACGTAATGACGGTGTTAAAAAACTTTTTTGTTATTATATTACTCGTTTTAATGTGTAGAACATGAATATCAACTTTTTTCTGCGGAAAGTACGGAAAGTTACTTTTTTTACATTTTAAATGTTAAGTTGCATGTAGGCCTATGGCGTGAACCGGCCGCGCAGTAGCTGCAGCGCACTGCACTACGTCTAGATTTGTAATTTTTTTACAACATTACTAAATTATCTATATTAAAATGTACCTACGAAGTATCCACTCAGGATAGATTTGGTAATAATTTTATTTAACATTACTATCTACCTGTATTAAAGTATACCTGCGAAGTATTCAGTCAGGATAGATTTGGTTGTAATTTTAGTAAATATTTAGATTTATTGCCGATGCAGAAAATTACAACCAAATCTATCCTGTCTGGATACTTCATAGGTATATTTTAATATAGGTAGATAGTAATGTTGTATAAAATTATAACCAAATCTATCCTGACTGGATACTTCGTAGGTATACTTTAATATAGGTAGATAATAATGTTGAATAAAATTATAACCAAATCTATCCTGACTTGACACTTCATATTTAATTTAATGTAGGTATATAGTAATGTTGTATAAAATTATAACCAAATCTATCCTCACTGGATACTTCATAAGCATAATTTAATATATGGATACTTTTGTAGGCATATTTTAATATAGGTATATAGTATTGTTGTATAAAATTACCTTTTTAATAATGTATAATCACTTTTTCATTAGTTTATGACTATCCAAACTTTTGTATTTTGTAAAAACATAGACGTAGACAAATAGACAAAGTGCGGTGTGCTGTAGCTACTGCGCGACCGGTTCATGCTATAGGCCTACATGCCATTACAACCTAACATTTAAAATGTGAAAAAAAGTAACTTTCGGTACTTTTCGCGGAAAAAAAGTTGATATTCGTGTTCTATACATTAAAACGACTAATATAATAACAAAAAAATTTTTAGCAAAAACGGCATTACGTCTATATTTTACCTTTTTATTTATATGTCTAAATACTTGACTGTAGCCATTGATCTACTTAAATGTTTCACTTACTTAAATGCAATTTGGACTACTTCAATGCATTAACATTTGTGAGAACATTTGGTCTTACAGTGGTATCCACTGTTACAGAATTTCAAAACACCATTTTCTCAATGATAACATTTTACATAACCTTTAATTGATCTTTTTTTTATTAATTATACCAGTTACAGAACCTAAAGATGTTGTTCAGGAGTAACATCTCTTACAGATCCTGAAGATGACATGTGTTCAGTGGTTATTTCTATATTACTATTATTGTTTCTTATTCAGTTGACACAGTTTAATAAATCACCTAATTTATACCTATAGTAGTAAATAACTGACTTGTAGATTTGATCAAATACATTATCAGGATTCTAATATATTTCTATAAAACAGGTGATCAGTTAGGAATGCTTTAGAAAACATGAATAAAGAAAGTTATCATTTTGAACAATTCAGTCATTTGGAAGTAGTTTTGGTATATTGCATGGTGTATTGGCATATTTTTGTTGAATTTTTACCCAATATAAACAAACCTAACCAATTTATTTATTATATACACATTTGTTTTAAATAACTTAATTTAAAAAAATTTAAACAAGTGACTATGAACTGAGATAAAACATTCCCTGAAAGTCTTTTACATACATAGTGAAAGTTATTAGAATTTTATGAAATTACGTTACAAAAGGAAGCTTAATTTTTATCATTTTTGTTTCAACAGAATTCCAGAAAATTGCTGTTGCTACTGCTATCGGTTTTTGTATTATGGGCTTTATTGGATTCTTTGTGAAGTTAATTCATATTCCTATCAACAATATTATTGTGTAAGTATTTACATTAAGCGCTAACAATGCTGTTGCTGTTATAATTTTCTTTTGATTATTTGGATAATAAAATGTCTTTATGTGAATTTTAGGATTTTCTTTATCAGTATTATGAATTTTTAATAATAATCATCAATCCAGTTTTTCCAACATCTTTATATTTAATTTCCTTTGAATTCTATTCTTTCTAGACCACTGTCTTTCCTTGTTTTTAAAACAATGATATACTAAATAGGCTAGTAAAATATAAGTTGTAACTTTGTAAAGACTAAAAAGAAATTTTCACTGTCCTTAACCCTAGATTCGTAATGTTATTTTATAGTGACACTATTCGTAAACATTCGTCTGAGAGACTACCATAATAAAAAAATGTTTAAAAGTCATTAAAAATATTTTTTTTATTTTTACTTTGACACAATAATTAAAGGAAAATACTCATATACACGTTTGATAGTTTTTTAGTCTTAAATGCTGTTTTCTAAACAGTCTGTGCACAGCAGTCCACTGTGTTCCATACACATGTGCTTCTTGCAGCTGAAGCATACGTACTGCGTCATTCTTCGTTTTTTTGAAGGGCAAAATGCACAAATTTTTCGTTTTGGTGCTTCCTGCGGTTGACAGTCTTTAACTGGAATGGACGAACCCAGTATTTCAATGATTTTAACTTTAAGTTTTTGGTGCAAAGTTGGTACTTGTAGCCTCTCCTCAAGCCAAGGTTTCATCAGCTCTTCACTGAGAAGCTTCGCAAACTCTCTCCTTGTTACGGATTTCTTG
Source organism: Prosapia bicincta (assembly GCA_036971475.1). Classification (NCBI taxonomy): domain Eukaryota; kingdom Metazoa; phylum Arthropoda; class Insecta; order Hemiptera; family Cercopidae; genus Prosapia; species Prosapia bicincta. Next base: position 826,615 of record JBAIZL010000403.1, read on the forward strand.
TATCCTTGGATAAGACGATGGGTGTAAATAACAAAAGCATTTACTCAAGTGCTATTGAGCATCCCTAAGAAAAAGCAGAGCGGCCATATCTGAGTTTTGCGGCTTGTTGACATGTTAGATGTCATTTCATCGAAAGAATCGACTGCTCCTTTGGTTTCATTATAAAAATGAACACTATCGGGTTTACCAGATTCTTCCCTGATTGTACCTTGCTCATGAGTGTTTGATAATAAGAAAACAATTTTGTTTTTCTTAGCCTTGTAAGACAACAATACAAGTTCATTATTGTAGCCAAACATTGCTGAGTTTACTTTTCGATCTTGTTTTGCAGACATCTCAGGAGGAATCTCTCTTTTGTCTGATCGAACAGTTCCAACGATTGTTAACTTATGTTTATTTAACATATCTTTAGCTAAATTTACTGACGTAAACCAATTGTCCAACGTTACGTTTCTGAATGATCCATGAATACTTTTGGTTAGTTCTTTCACAAAGAAAGCTCCTATATAAAGTCCAGTAGAACCACTTAAACCATTGGACTAAAATTCACTCTATCACTGTTCGTAATGTTTCGTCTCGGAGACTACGCACCTATAAACAATAGTCACACTAGTCGTAAACACTCGCCCGTCAGACTACTCCAAAAGGATAACCTCAAATAAAACCGATACATCATCACTTTCCGCCACGGACTCTACTGCATCTCTGTCAGGCCATTGATCTTGAAGAATAGACGTGCCCCCCACCCCCCACCACTACCCCTTCCCCACAAACTCTCAATTCACGGAATTTTGCGTCGTCTGAGAGACGAATGTCTACGAATCTAGGGTTAAATCGAGTAGTATAATACACTCTTTATTATGGTTCATACAAATCTAAAAAGATGTTGGATTGTAAACACGTTTAAATAAACCTTAATGTATGTTAAGTTATGTAAGCTATGTTTCATTGTCACAATGAAAATACTGGAAAAACCCCCAATACCACAAAAATAACAAATAATACAAGTAACTTAAGATAAACCCTTATGTACATTTCGATGACCATGTCAAATGGCCCTTAACAACTAAGAGCTAACAAGACCTTAGTGACGTCAAAGTAAAAATTTAGACATAACTGGGATTAATATTAACAGCTTTAATTATTATTTGGTCGCCAGCAAACAAGTCCTTATTGTATTTGGAAATGCTCTGAAAGTGCTGCAGACAGTTCCAGTTTCATAGAGGATTGACTACAATGACATCATCAAATGCCTGGAAATGAGTTTTTACCACCTTGAGTAGCTGTATCACTCTCAGTTTAGAAGCTGGATTCTAAAGTCCAATTAAACTTAAAGAATTTGAAGCCATATTGCTCATGACGGATGATGTCTATGAGAGTTTAACAAATGTAAGAATGCAAATGTAATGATTTTTTTTTGTTTTATAGATAATTACATGGGCTATCAACATTTAGTAATTGAAAAAGTGTTACTTGTACAACAACATTATTGATAAAGCAATAATTCCTAACAGAAAAAAAAATTTATACAAAAAATCTACTTTAGATAAAAAATTAAGTAGTAAAAAAAATAATTTTATACATCGCATAAGTTTTTATTCAATTTAGTAACTAAATATCATACTGTGTGCAAATTTTCACAACTCTACTACAAAAAATAGTTTGTCAAAAACGCATTTGTTGACAAGAGAAATGCTTGATTTTTTTGGAATTTTTTCGTTCGGCTGGCAACCAAAAGCAAATATGTTTTGCGACAATATTTTGTTTGTCCAACAGGCATTTTTTGCTACAGGATAGGAGGTATTCCTTTTCTGTTTATTTCGTAACGTGCCTGTCAAATGAGTCATCTTCGAATATAAATCCTTGGCCAGTGGAAATGAGGTAAAAAAATTACCTACGAACACGTGAAATCCTTTATTCAAGTAGTTTCCCATGTCTAGTAATTTCATAACGACAGTATACCCAAGTCCCTTGTTGGCACTTCCATTATATTTTTATCTGTATCTCTTTTGCCTTTGTAACAAAAAAAGGACAAACAGTAATGAGAAAACACTCATGAGTAACGACATCGCGCTATATGAGAGCATGTGACTTATCAGATCTGCCCCCGATGACGACAAAAACAAATAGCTGAGCCAAGGTCACTGGTACTACCATTGTGAAAATTATTTTCCTGTAGCGTTAGTGACTTCAACGAAAGTCCAAAACAATAGAAACAAACTTTAAAAGTGTCTAAATACATTTTAAAAATAATGTTTTCCTGGCGGTCCGATTGATCGGACCTTGGCGGTTTTCACCTACACATCGTCGGTCCGATGGATCGGACCGTGGCGGTTTTCACCTAGACATCGTTGGTCCGATAGATCGGACCGTGGCGTCCAAAGGGTTAAGAGAGATTTGCTGTTGGAGCTGCAGGGAGCTTGGACATTCTAAGAGCAAATGCTAGCTGGCTTCTCGGAGATGGAGAACAGAAAAACTAAAAACAGGAAAGAGCAACTGTCAATTCGCTATCGGAAGTGAAGGCCTCTGATAGTTGGTTGCATTATGATTGCGTTGCTTGTATATAGCCCGAAAAGCCTATATGTAGCTGGCAGGGTGGTTGGACGACCAAGAAATCTGCTCCTTATTTGTACCTGACTTACCTTATACCCTATATTACCCTATGTTGAAGGTCATAATTAGAAATGGTAACTTGTGTTTTTTAACATTTTTTTAAGTAACCATTTGTCATTTTATCCAGGATTCTATCATCATATATGTCCTTTCAATCATAATTTAATCTAGTTATTAATACTAATTTAAACTGTAAATTAAGGTTAAAACTGTTTATAGCAAATCTGTTTCTATTGAGGCACTACTCAAGTCTAATAAAAATGACTTACATTCTTACATGACTAGCAGGTCTTACATTCTTACATGACTAGCAGGTCTTACATTCTTACATGACTAGCAGGTCTTACATTCTTACATGACTAGGAGGTCTTACATTCTTACATGACTAGCAGGTCTTACATTCTTACATGACTAGCAGGTCTTACAGTCTTACATGACTAGCAGGTCTTACATTCTTACATGACTAGCAGGTCTTACATTCTTACATGACTAGCAGGTCTTACATTCTTACATGACTAGCAGGTCTTACATTCTTACATGACTAGCAGGTCTTACATTCTTACATGACTAGCAGGTCTTACATTCTTACATGACTAGCAGGTCTTACATTCTTACATGACTAGCAGGACTTACATTCTTACATGACTAGCAGGTCTTACATTCTTGATTTGTTAAGTGTGTAAGAAGTATATTTATTTTAGTGTAGTGCTGGCTACCCTTGGACCTTTTTTGCCCATGGTGATCTCCAACTCACTGAGCTGCCACACTCCAGTGTTGAGCTGGTCCTGCACTTGTCCTAATAAATGGACTTTGTAGTTATTTAAGCAGAGATAACTACTTTGTTTGACTAGTGTTGGATCTTGACATGTGTTATCTTTGAAATTTATTGAAGCATCTGAACATATTTATTATTTTTATACAAATTTGTTTTTTTTAAAGGTCTGTAAAGAATTGTTAGCTCAGACTAGGGTTTAGCTCTTTGCAGTTTGTTTTTATAAGGAATTATATTTATCTTTCTCATTATATTGTTTTTTATTTCCATAGTTTTTATTTGATGTTTATTGAGTATTTTCTAGGTACAAATGTTAAGACCTTCACACCCAAAATGTTTGAATTTTTAGCTTTTAAACCGTTTATTTAAAATATATCTTGTAGTTTTAAAGACAAACCTTTTGTACTCGATTAGATCTAATTAATGGTATTACTAAGCTATTACAAAAAATAGTTGAATATTTTAAAAATTGTTTACAAAGTAGTTATGGAAAGTCACTTAATGAGAATTATTATTTTTTTCTGAGAATAATTTTCCCAAGCAATTGTGTAAATCCTTTGATTGTGTTTGTCAAGTCTGCTTTTTGTTTACCAGTTAAAGAAATAAATCCTAATTAAGTTGAAATAATCATTATCTTATTTAAGATATTTTTCAATTCCTTCTATTAGCTCACACTCTTCTTATATATATATATATATATATATATATATATATATATATATATATATATATATATATATATATATATACATACAGTAAACTCCCGATTATCCGTGGAATAGGGTGGCCTGGCAACGCCGGATAACGAATTCCCCGGATAATCCGCTATGAACAAGAATACGCAAAACGATCGATAATCGATTATTATACCATAAGTTACACAAATAATGACCCCGGTTAATGCAATTCACAAATAATCTTCAGAGGACAAAATAAATACAGAAAATAATTTAAAATGTCGATGTATTTGACGGATTATAACATGTACATTTATATGTCTAACTATTTACAATACATACATAAGTATATGTCAAAAGTAAGTATGTATGTACATATGTAATTTCCTTTACACATAATACTTTAGCTTTTTAACAAAAAAATCTATCACTTTCGTCTGTTTTTTTGTGAGCATTGATTTAGCTTTAATGTGCGATCTAAGTTTCTTGAGAACCATTTTGTCGCACAGTGTCTACTTGTGTCACGTGTGTCACAAAGCCATAAAGATCGATAATGTATATGATATGGATGACATGGATAATGCATATGTCACGTCCTAGACTATTTATAGCCGAGATTAGCTGACATTTGTTTACAATCTCATGATACAAATTTTTTTCTTTTACTTAACATTAGATTAAAGTCATTGAATTTGTCTTTATATTCGATAAATACAGTTGAACCTCTAAATAACGAAATCCTTCATATAACGAATTTTTACCTTGTCATGACATTTTAGAAATTACACTGTTGATTTACCTCTATGTAACGAATTTCGGACCTCACAATAACGAAGTTTTTCTTCTCTTCAACTGAAGAAATGTGGTGTTGTAGGCAGCTCACAATGTTTAAATTGTGAAATTGTTTACATTCAGCAGGTAGGCGATTCATGTAGAAGATAGGGTAGTAGGTGAAACATTTCGGCAATTGACTGCATGTTAGTAGAAATAGGATTTTAAGCACTCGGAATTTATAGATACAGACTTACAGTACTTTCCCATCCTTCCAGCAATTGACTGATTAAAATAAATTATTTATTTTATTTGATTTGGATGTCATTTAATATGGAAACTTAATCTAAAACTATAAAGTTACAGATGTTGTTTTGTGTTTCAGGGGTTCGTAAGAAATTATGGTCTACTCATTCACTCTCTCATTGAGGCTTGTATTTAAATGTAATGCGTAACACATACTTTATAATTATTTATACTTTGTAAAAGTGTTTTGTTAAATAAACTTTGAATAATTAAATTTTGTGTTAATCTTATTATGTTTATACTGTAGCATAGTGCTTTGCTCCCTTATTAGCAAGAAAACAAAAACATATTTCTGGCTTTGCTCCCTTATTAGCATGAAAACAAAAACATATTTCTGGCTTTGCTCCCTTATTAGCATGAAAACAAAAACATATTTCTGGCTTTGCTCCCTTATTAGCATGAAAACAAAAACATATTTCTGGCTTTGCTCCCTTATTAGCATGAAAACAAAAACATATTTCTGGCTTTGCTCCCTTATTAGCATGAAAACAAAAACATATTTCTGGCTTAGATAAGTACCATGGGTGAATATCCAAGCTAAACATATTTCCATTCATTGAAAATTGTTTATAAACTGTACTTTGTCATTGTATGATAGTTTAACTTGAATGTAGTTTTATGTTCTCTAAAATCTGTCTTAACCTTTTAGGATATGCATAGAGTTTCAAATGGGAGCAGGAGCTTGCAAAAGTTTATTCCGTGCAAATACCCTTTAAAATTTAAACGGTTTACAAAATTTCTGGTAGAAAGTATTTATTGATTTTCTTCTTTTTTGACACCACATAGCATTTTATGAATTCTCTTCTCTTCAAATGGAGCAATAGTAAAATGTGAAACTTAGATACTAAAAATACATCAACACTAAAGAATAATAACAACAAAAACAGTAATAATTCAACTCCACAAAGTCTTTTGTAATGTAAATAGCCGCACGAGGAATCCCGCACAAACAACTTAACACGAAAGGGCGCCTGCGGACGTGCGTGACAAAGATTAAATTCACACTAAAGCTATGAAAAAAATAGGTTTGGCCATTAGCTAGAATTCAGGTTGTGGAGTAATGAGCCGGAAATAAACTTCTGACAACTGGAAAGACATTTTGTTAACAAATAATGATATGTGCGGGGAAAAACTCAGCATGCACCCTCTCTAATAAGTGAAGGTTAATAAAACATATTCACTTATTTAACAACTTGTAATAATTTAGACATCTTTTGTTTTTTTTTTTTGCTTTAATGCACTTATACCACTATCATGCCCTACCACCTATGCTAGTGTTCCTCAGATGCAAAGGGACTTTAAAAAATTTGTTTAGAATAATTTTGTTGCAAATACAGTAAGCGCCAAAATAAACAGTACTGAAACAGATGTAAGATTTTATTTCATTTTATTTTATTTTTATAGTTTTACAAACAGATGCAATTAAAAAGAAGCTAAATCAGTTACACTTAGGTATAAACATGTTCTATATTACTTCAGTTCAATTTGAGGCAACACCAGTATCATTCTTGAAGGTTTTGCATCATTTTGGTGAAGAGGGGTTGTTTCATGCACATTATACACATGGTTATTTTTTCCTTGTGGTTAGTGGGTAATCACAGACAATCTTCTCCTTCATCATTCCCCAGACTTAGGTGTCAAGCGGTGTAAGATAAGAGGAGTGGGCTGGGTAAAGAAAAGTTCTAAGGGAGATGAGGTGGTTGCCAAAAGTATCTTGAAGTAAGGCAGTGTGGCTGGCTGTGCCATCTCTCTGGAACCAATAGGAACAAAAAGGCATGTTTTGGGTACAGCAAAATCTCCTGAAGTCTCCTATAAAATGACCAAGAATGGCCCTATATTGGTCCCTATTTACAGTAAGAGGATTTCCATTATTGTCTTCAACAACATATGGACCAGTTACACCTCTCCCTGACACAGCGCATCAAATGGTTACACACTTACTATGTAGTGGCCTCCATATAACACTGACTGGACGTTCAAACCCAAGAAAACGCATTGTCTGCTTGTTTATGAAACCACTAAGGTTCATATGACATTCATCCAAAAACCATACTTCACTCAGAAATTGGTTTTCCATAACATATTACAAACATCGAAGTGCAGTATTAAACTCTGGCTGTTTTGTTTATACAGTTCAGAGATTTCACAGTTTCTATCTTGTAGGGAAAACCACCAATGTTTTAGAACATTCTTCTTACCGACATATTACTTGAATTCAGTTTCACAGGTGTTCTATTTAGGCTTCTTTTTGGTGACTGTAACACTTGCTGCAGTACTCTTCTGTGGTTTCCATTTGTACAGACAGTTGTTGGACGACCTGAAAAGCCCTTCTGCTGTGTCAGAATACTACATCAATTTTTTTAACAATACTTAATAATTACAGCATGAAATTGTTCTTGAAAATGTAATGCAGTGTGTGACAAACTTGGTCCACCTGCACGTCTAATTGCAAATAAGCGAAAATAGGGCTCTCTGATAAGAGTTTTCTCCGCAGTATTTAGCATCATGTCAGCAAAAACTAACCTCAAATGAAATACACGAATACAGCACAAATCAAAAGTCGGTACAGCTGATCGAGATGGTAACTACAGATGATTCAGTTTCAGTACTGTTTGTTTTGTCGCATACGGTATGAAAATTTTACTGGTAGAAAATTTTATTCAAATTAATTGGGGATGTTGCCGTGATTGCCAAATAAGTACTTGGCTGATTGTTTAATTTTCTAATATTTTCACTATAATATGTGCCCAATTTTTATAAACTTTTGGTAAGTTAATGATAAAGTTCTAACAAAGTAACTTGTACTGAAGGTTATTACAAATGTAACTGGACCGAAACTGATGAGGAGGGGGAATGCACAGATAAGGTTTAATCAGATAATCAAAACTAAAGTTTTGGAGTTAATGCTCTGCATAATCTTCTAACTATTCTGTCTTATTACTGCCAGCAAACATTTCTTTGTCATGGTTTTTGTTACATGATTAAGTAAGTGTTAGATGGACATGAATCAAGATACATCTACCCAGTTTTACATATTGTTACTATTGAACTGGTTTACCATATAATATTATTTTAGAATACTTGCTTATAGTAGGGTTTACATTTTGTCTAAATGAAAATAACGGTTTCAGGAGCTATGTCGTGTTGTCAATACAGGCCACTGAGTCACTGTCAAATATCTCTTGAAATGGTCGCTCTCATATAGGCAAATAAATAGTAATTGCTACTTACATATTAATATGTGTTAAAGAGTATAACTTTCATTTTTTGGATGAAGTGCAACTTTTCTAGTGGAGTGTTGTTAGAGTACAATAGTACCTCAACTTACGCTATCTCGTCTTACGCGATTCCCAAGTTACGCGTTTTTAAATCATGCTGTCAGAGTTACGCAGAAACTGGCCTGTTTTAGAAGAAAATGCTTAAAAGAAATTTTATAGTGTATGAAGAGAAATTATTTCCAGGTTTTAAGGCTGTCAAAGACCGATGGACAGTGATGGTTGGCTCTCATAGTTTATCGCTCAGAAAATTTAAGAGTATTAAAAAATATTTCTAAAGCTAGCTTGCCCGTGATTTGGAAGTCGAATCGGAAGGCTTGGTTGACAGCTTCCCTTTTTGAGGACTGGTTTGGTCATCATTTCATACCTCAAGTCGAACGTTATTGTCGGTCTAAACAAATTCCTCCTAAAGTAATTCCCATTAATTGATATTGCACCTGGTCATCCTCCTACTACTTTAACTAATTTTGACACACGCGTGAAAGTGATATTTATGTCACCGAACACAACTAGTTTGCTTCAAATAATAGATCAGGAAGTCATCAAAACATTTAAAGTTTATTATACAAGAAGATAATTTGCGCATCTGCGTGAAGCTATGAGACAGAACACTGAGGTCTCTGTTGAAGATTTTTGGAAACAATTCAACATTTTAAGATGTTTTGAGAATCATCAATGAAATTTCTCAAAAAACTTTGAATGGCGTTTGGAAAAAAGTAGGTCTATTTTTTCGCCACTGAACCTAAAACGGAATCAGTACCAGGGTCTGATAAAATTGCTGATGTGATTGGAGAAGTTGTCGGTTTTGCCAGACAACTCAATATAGAAGTGGATAGTGATGATGTTCAAGAACTCCTGAATTTACACAACCAGGAGCTGACAATTAATTTATAAGCTCAGAATTGCGTGAGCAAGAGTAAGACCTTAAAAACGCATATTCTGTAGACCCAGTAGGCGTAGCAGCCGAAATGACAGTTAGAAACTTGACAAAAAGCCTTAGTTTAATTGAGCAAGGCTTACAAATTTTGGAAAACATAGACTCCAACAATGAGCGTATTTCTGCCACAAAACAAAAAAAATTAGCGAGTTGAGAGGAAATTCTTCATGAAGAAAATGTCTTCAATTTGTCAAACGAATTTACTAGATTTTTATGAATGCTTCAATGTCAAAATAACTTCTTTTTATTTACTTCTTTGCAATATGTATATATATAATTTTTTGTTGTATTAAGTATTTAAGATTTTAATACATATACATTTTTCTTCTAAATTATTAGTTTATTTAGTCTTTGGTCCCAATTAAACATGATTCCTATGTGATTGTATGTTAAATTATACCCCGACTTACACGAATTTGACTTACACGGTTATCGTACAGTCCCACCTATCGCGTAAGTACGGGGTTTTACTGTACTGTTGATAGCAGGGTCTTTTAAATTCAATACTCAACTAACTGATGTCAATTTAACTTTCTTGCTTTTGTTTTATATCATCTTTTTTATATATTTTCTAACATCAGTATAGACCTAGTGTTAAATTAATTAAATTCTTATTTTACACAACTAGTTCAATCTCTATGGGGTTTTAAGGGACGATCATGCACCGACACATAAGACAAAATTTTAAATGGTAATATCAACATACTCGAGAACGTGGCTTGCTACCAGTCGTCATAGCTTTATGTTTCTAGACTTTCCTGAACACATTTATAACAGACAAACAGTATTGAAAAGAAAGGTAGAAAAAGGAAACAACTAATTCTACAAACATTTATTTTATATCTTTAGAATTATCGTGGGTAGGAGAGGGTGAAGGTTTTTTGTCTGGTCTTGTGCATTCAACTAGTGTACTGGCTTGGAAGTTGGTACCACTGTGAAATTTGAGCTCTTTACTATGCCTCCATTTCATTCGCCGATTTTGAAACCATACTTTTACCTATAACAGAAAAACCAAAAAACAATAAAATTGTCTGGTGGAAGAAAATTTTAAAAAAATTAATAATTACACAACTTAGACTAATTAAACAACAATAACTCTTGCTGCAAATATTTAAACAGCCGTGACGTACATTTCGTTAGCATCATCAGAAGCTTGCAAACATACTGAGTTTGATGATGCTAACTATGTTATGCGAAATGTACATCAAGGTTGTTTAAATATTTGTAGCAAGGGTTATTGTTAGTTGTTATAATTATGCTACTGTGCTCTGTATAGATTTAACAACTTTAACTTTAACTGTATAGATTTAACAACTTTAACTTTAACTGTATAGATTTAACAACTTTAACTTTAACTGTATAGATTTAACAACTTTAACTTTAACTGTATAGATTTAACAACTTTAACTTTAACTGTATAGATTTAACAACTTTAACTTTAACTGTATAGATTTAACAACTTTAACTTTAACTGTATAGATTTAACAACTTTAACTTTAACTGTATAGATTTAACAACTTTAACTTTAACTGTATAGATTTAACAACTTTAACTTTAACTGTATAGATTTAACAACTTTAACTTTAACTGTATAGATTTAACAACTTTAACTTTAACTGTATAGATTTAACAACATGATTAAACTTTTACACAGACATTCACCATAACCTAGAAATCCTACACTTCAACAAAAAAGGATCACATCTCAACACACTAGAACAATATGAAATTTACAGACACACAAAAACACAAAGTACAAACATATTAAATGAACAAACACAATACAATTCACATACTATTTGATACTATTGAAAACCTACCTTTAAAACCATCACCGCTTGACCCAACATCACCAAGCATAAGACACTGATGAAAATCGGTACATAGCGATCGAAACGTACTGTCTCAGTAAGTTTTAATAAATTTACTAAATTTAAAGTTCGGATAGTCATAAACAATTGTTTAAGTGATTAATAAGATTCACCAAATGTAATGGACTACAAACTTCAAGAACTTTAAATTGGTGTGCCTTCTTCAATGTAATTAATGTTGAGCTCAATAAATCGAAGTTAATTTTTTATAGATTTGGTTTAATTAAAATCTATTTATTCATGCATGCCTTTCAATTTTTATCAGTGATATTTGTGCAACAGTTAAATACCATAACATATATCTATGTTGAATTTACAAAGATTGTGAACATTAGCTAAGTGAAACGTAAAAGTAATTCCATCAGGCTTTGTTATTTAATTTTTATATAGTAACAATACAGCTACTGTAAAAAAAATGACAAATTTCTACAAAAATAAATAAAAGAGCATTGTCAGTTGTAGAGCTTCTAATTAAGAATAATTTAATTTATTAAATATCGAAATCTTGTTGCTGTTCATGACGAGCTGGTTGTAAATTCCAAATTACACTTTTGCTATTACTTGATACCAGACTTTTTGTTAACTAAGTTTGTTTTACTGCCTTTTTGTCTTATATAGAACTTATTGCAGTTGTTGCATTTTAGTTTGTACACTCCTGGGTTATTGTATGTGTTGGTATTGTTATTAATGCTGTGTCAGATAGCTGTTTGGCTTTTATTTGTTGTTCTGTAAGCTACATTGTATCCTGCTTTTTTGAATTGGTGTGCTATTTTATTTGTGAGTTTTGTATGTGAGGGCGATGAATTTGTTTGTGTTCGTGTTTTTGTTGTTACTGTTCTTGTTGAGTATTTTTCTGTGCAGTTTGTCTATTAAATAATTATCATATCCATTTTTGTGAGCTAAATATTTGATTGCGTTTAGTTCCTCTGTGCAGTTAGTTGTGGACATAGGTATTTTATTTAGTCTGTGTAGTAAATGTTTGAATGCTGCGTGTTTATGTTATATTGGGTGGTTCGATGAATTGTGTATCAATGTGTCTGTCATGGTTGGCTTGCGGTATATGTTGAATTCATGTTTGTTTTGATTTTTTGTTATGGTGATGTCTAAGAAATTCAATGTTTTGTTGTTTTCAAATTCTGCAGTGAACGGGATATTTTTGTGTATTTTGTTTACATGTGTTTGTAGTTGTTGGCATTGTCTTATGTTCTATACGGCACAGATCACACATACTCTTCGATCACATCACTTCTAACTTTAAAAAAAAATGGTACCGAGGAAGCTCAACAGCAGCATTCCTAGCGGCAAAAATACGAGGCTGAAGAAGTCGTAAGACGAAAACGTTTCCTCCAAGTGTAAATTAACAACAACTTATAGTTAACAAATGTTTGGTCGCAAGTAATAGCAAAACATGGGTAAATACAAATACTTCAGGAATTATTCCTAATGATGTTGGTAGTGTTTGCCAACGAAAGTTTTGAATTGTATGAAATAATAAAGCATTGTTGTATTTGTATTTTCTCATGTTTTTTTATCCAAGTTCTAAACTGGGAATGGCAACAATAGACAGGGTGTCAGGTAGATTGCTGAGTATATACCCAGAATCCGGAAAGTAGCCTTTTGTCAACTGAATTTCCAACTTGTAATTACCCAAATTGAACGCCTGAAGAGAAGATAGAAGAAAGGGAAGCAATGGAGGAGAGGTAGGACCTGCGAGCCAAAAGGGGTAGAGTATTGGAAGTAGAGGAGGACTGTCGAGTTGAGGCGGTCGAGGAGACTGAGGAGGGTTGCAGTTTTGGGCAGTTGAGGAGTCCAGCCCAAGGAGCCAGAGAGACAGGAGAGGATTGAAGAGGAACGCCATGGATGACCAGGACAATACAGAGGAACTGTAAGAATCACCCAAGCTACTCAATGCAAATTTAAGTACAAGTTAATTATAACTATTAATTACTTAAAATTTCAATTTTTGTGAAATTTAAATTAGAATGCCAACAATTAAAATTTTGAAACGGGCATAAGTAGAGTTGTACATTACAAGCCACAACACAGTAACCTCGTGTCTAGAGATAACTACATGTAACATAGATTCTGGGGAAGTTTAAAACCTTTATCTCCAAATAAACTTTGAGTTTAAACATTTGTTACACAACTTTACAAGAAAAATTGAACTTCTTAATCATCGAAATCTTGTTGCTGTTCATGACGAGCTGGTTGTTAATTACTTATTACACTTTTGCTATTACTTGCGACCAGACTTTTTGTTAACTAAAAGTTGTTAAATTGTTAACTTACACTTGGAGCAAATGTTTTTGTCTTACGACTTCTTCAGCCTCGTATTTTTGCCCCTAGGAATGCTGCAGTTGTGCTTTCTCGGTACCATTTTTTTGAAAGTTAGAAGTGATATGATCGAAAAGTATGTGTGATCTGTGCCGTGTTTGTTCATTTAAGATGTCATTTTTATGTGTGTTGCTATGTCTATATATTTCATATTGTTCTAGTGTGTTTAATTTATGGCCTTTGTTGCATGTGTGGAGGATGGTCATGTTATTTTCCATACTTTTGCATGAGTGTTGTGTCCATGAGGTGATTTGCGAAGGTGGATTCAATAGTAGTGTGCAGTTAGCTTTTGTGTTCTTTATATCTTTCGCCGAAAGATCTGTCTGTTTGTCCAATATAGAACTTATTGAAAAATGCAACAACTGCAATAAGTTCTGTATGATACAAACAGGCAGATCTTTCGCTGAACACATTACTTCTAACTTTCAAAAAAAATGGTACCGAGGAAGCACAACTGCAGCATTCCTAGGGGCAAAAATACGAGGCTGAAGAAGTCGTAAGACGAAAACATTTCCTCCAAGTGTAAGTTAACAATTTAACAACCTTTAGTTAACAAAAAATCTGGTCGCAAGTAACAACAAAAGTGTAATAAGCTGTTAATCATATTGCAGTAAATGGATTTTAAAAAGTTTATTGTCTCAAAATTAGTTTAAATAAAAAGAAACAAAATTGGAATGGTTACCTGTGCGTCGGTAAGGCCTAGGGTCGCTGCTAGCTGCCGTCTGTCAGGCTTAGTTATGTATTTCTGTATCTGAAACCGTTTTTCCAGTCCTTTCCTTTGCAGATTTGAGAAAACTGCTCTTGACCATGACCGTTTCCTTTTATTCAGAGCTCCATTTTGTGACAGAGACCCTCTGTCTGTGACGTCACTCTCCAGGATTACTGTTAGACAGGCATAGATTAGTCTCAGTTGGATGATTGTATTAAACAATGTTTTCTAGTGAATTTTCTTTTATCCAGTTAAAAAGTAGTACTAAACCCCTGCATAAAATTGTCTTTCACTACACAATGTATAACAAGTAAAATATAAAAAAAATTAAAGTTAATTCCAACTTAGGTCAACAAATACAACTTTTATTTTAGTCACTTATTAATAAATACAGTAATTACAATTAAACCACTATTACTAGTGTCTACTGCAGACACAGACACAGGCATTGGCGTAGCCAGGACGATGTTTGGGGGGGGGGTGCTTGACCCGGAGGGTCCTGACCCTCTGGGTGGAACCCTCCTGCGGAACTTTTGACATTTTTATCTTTAAAAATCATATTTTATAATATTTTGGCACTGAAAATTGCACAATTGTTGAGTTGTCTGGGAAACTATTTCCCTAAAAACCTAGCGCCGTTTTATAAAGTAATATTTTTCTCCTAAAATTAATTGGTTTGGAGAAGGCACATGCTCCCCTCTGGCTACACTCCTCCACACAGGTTATTACCTTTGCATGTAGGATATATATACTGTATATATATATATATATATATATATATATATATATATATATATATATATATATATATAGCATAAGTATAACTGACACATAAACTGCATAAAAATAACTGGCGTGTAAACTTCATACATAAAACTGACAACTGCATAATTATAAGTGACATAAACTAAATACATATAACTAACGTATTAGCTGTATACAAATAACTGAATTATAAACTGTATTCATATGTGACATAAACTACATAAATATAACACATTTAAATTGCATGAACATAGATGACATATAAACTGTATAAATGTAACTGACATATAAACTGTATAAATGTAACTGACATATAAACTGTATAAATGTAACTGACATATAAACTGTATAAATGTAACTGACATATAAACTGTATAAATGTAACTGACATATAAACTGTATAAATGTAACTGACATATAAACTGTATAAATGTAACTGACATATAAACTGTATAAATGTAACTGACATATAAACTGTATAAATGTAACTGACATATAAACTGTATAAATGTAACTGACATATAAACTGTATAAATGTAACTGACATATAAACTGTATAAATGTAACTGACATATAAACTGTATAAATATATTTCACATATAAACTGTATAAATGTAACTGACATATAAACTGTATAAATGTAACTGACATATAAACTGTATAAATGTAACTGACATATAAACTGTATAAATGTAACTGACATATAAACTGTATAAATGTAACTGACATATAAACTGTATAAATGTAACTGACATATAAACTGTATAAATGTAACTGACATATAAACTGTATAAATATATTTGACATATAATCTGCAACATATAACCGACATATAAACAACATAAATATAAGTACG